>JALPQD010000448.1:975918-1338418 GCA_023101885.1 Typhlomys cinereus | reverse complement strand
GGGGGCTTCATAAGGTCTCGCCTCCATCTCCAGCCAACCCACACTTCCACTTCTAGCCACAGAAACCAACTGACGGTGGGCCTGAAGCTGGAGCCCACCACCTGCCCCTCACTTAGCTTAACAGCTGTGAGACTGGGGGCATTCCTGCTCCTGCCGTCAGTTTCCTGAGCCTCACAATGGGTCATAATTCCTACCTTCTGACTCACTGGGTCACGGCGAACATAGCCACACTGAGCACGCAGAGAAGTGCTTTGTGAGCTGTGCTGCATTATACAAATGGGTTGTATTATTTTCATGGCCCATTCTCTGCCTTCAGTACTGTCAAGGAATAAACAAAAAACATGTAGGGATTGCAGTAATGCTGCATTTGGGAAAAATTAAAATATGCTCGCCATTAGCAAGCTCTCAGCAAATACATGGGAAATGTGCATGGATCATTCTGGGAGCTCAGAACTACAGGGGCGCCCAGTGTGTCTGCCTACACCAAATCATAATCCCATCTGGGTCGACAACTTTATGACAGGAAGAAATGGATTGTTCTTGCCTCTTGGTAGCGATGTAGGTACAGAAGATTACTGAATTTTCCATCTGCCTTAGAATCCACAGATATTTGGTCTCAAAATCCATACGCTGTGTCTTAAGTAAAAAAAAAAAAAAAAAAAAAACTGGAAGTAGAGATTTTGGAAAGGCGCAATTGAGTAAGTGATCTGGAGAAACATAATAGCCGCGAGTAGACCTTGGCCATTTGTGAATTGTTATTGCCATTTTACCAAGTCAGGTCTTGATGTGGAGGTTATAGAAACACCCAGCCTCCCTCAAAACAAGCACGTCCCCAGGCCTTCGTTCTTCTGTGGTACTTCATCGTCGACATTGTTGAGGCCTGAACATGGCAGAACCTGTCAGGTCTTCGTGTGTTAAGCTTTCAGCTCAACTCTGCCATAGCATTGCTGCTGTGTGTGGATCTGGAGCGATAGCTCAGCAGTTAAAGCACTTGACACTCAAGACAAGGGACTAGAGTCCTGATCGTGCAGCTAATGTCAAATGCCAGGAGGCCACGGCAGCCTGTCTGAAACTCGAGCCCCCGACATCAGAGCCTAGGAATCTCCAGAGCAAGCTGTCTAGCAAAGTGGCCCCATTAGTGACCTCTGGGTTCAGAGTCCCAGCCTCAAAACAGTAAGGTGGAAAAGCAACCAAGGATGATTTCTCATATCACTTTTGGGCACATATGTATGTGTACTGCCAAGCCACATAGGAACACACACACACACACACACACACACACACACACACACACACATAATGCTGCATTTGCGAAAAATTAAAATATGCTCGCCATTAGCAAGCTCTCAGCAAATACATGCACACACACATGATAGATATATATGAAGAGAATGTCTACATGCCCTTGGATGGTTCTTTTCACTTCTCTGTGCCTCCACTGAGTTCCGCGAGAACTTTTTCAAAAGTCATCTGTAAAAGGAAGTATCTTTTCTAAGAGTCCCTGGGTGGTGTGGCAGGAAAACTTCGTTGTCAGCTGTGACTTCTCTTGCATTATTAAATGTCTTGTCTTGAAGGTGTGTGTCTCATCAGTAGACTACATGGGGGAACCATCGCAGAAGACCCCAAGGTCAATGGGCAAAAGATGGATCTCAGCTTCCC
Organism: Typhlomys cinereus; assembly: GCA_023101885.1. Classification (NCBI taxonomy): domain Eukaryota; kingdom Metazoa; phylum Chordata; class Mammalia; order Rodentia; family Platacanthomyidae; genus Typhlomys; species Typhlomys cinereus. The sequence goes on along the minus strand of JALPQD010000448.1, from coordinate 1,336,759 downwards.
CTGGGGCTGAGATCTGAAGTTGGGTCAGGGGAGGGATTGTGCATGGCAATCAGATGATGTCAGATAGTTACATCACTCTCTCTCTCTAAGAGAGAAAGAGAGAAGCATATATATATGCTTCCCCCCTGAGATACCAGCCTAGAACAGGAGAGCTCGTGGTTACTTACCAGCATGCCTGGGGAAGCCCCAGGATGGTAGCATCTCCACTTCTCCAGTCTGGTCTGGTCTCTTGGTTGACCTAATAGATGGTGTGGATTTTCCGAGTGTCCGCCTGTGGGAGTGTGGTGGGAAGGTGCTTTCTCAACGCTGCTTGCCAGGCAGGCTGGCCAGTACTGTGCTTTCATTGGTTGATGGGGACTTATTCATTTCATTTCATTCTTCTCCATCTCCTCATTCCCCCACCCTGCCAATGGGGAACCACCATGCCCGGGTGACTTCCAGCCACTTACTGGACCAATCCCCAGTTCAAAATCCACTTGGATGAGGCGGATGAGGACCAGGAGGAGGGTGATGGCGAACCCTGCTGTACTGTGCTTTTGGGTCTGATGCAGAAGAATCGCAGGAAACAGAAGCGGATCGGCCAGGACATGCTTAGCATCGGCTATGCCATCTACCAGGTACTGCTGATCTGGGCTCCTACTTCGTGAGACACACAATGTTTTGCTCTGAATGTTTGTCAGTAATTGGAGTGCACCTTTCCTATCGCTTGAATATTCCTAATCAGGCGTTATCCTTGGGAGAGGAATTTTGGGGGAGCCTGAGCCCCACAGTGAGAGATTTATTCCTATAGCTCAAACCTCTGCTGTGAACAGCAAGATGTGCAATGCATTATACTTTGGCTGTCACCGAGTGTTCTGTGGAAATGGGCATATTAGACTCTTTCCAAGTAGTCATGTTAGAAGTGTCTCAAGGCACAGGAGTCAAGAACACTAGGGTCAAAGGCATTTGAGTGACAGGGGGCATCCCTGGGGAGGGAAAGGCAGCTGGATACAGGAGTCAACTATACACAACCCTTCCTCCCACATGAGTGATTCCGAGTTACTTGGAACACACAGGACACGGGCTGGGCAGAATGAAGCTGATAGCCATTTTTGGCTCTTGGTGTCTCCAGATTAGGAAACATAGTTGATTCAGACTTCAATCCATGGTTCAGGATGCCAGGTTTTCCCAGTGAACCACCACCTCACTATAGACTTAGCCTCCGAGATATGGTAAAGCCAGGACTGAGTAACATTCTACTTCTCTGCATAGACAAAGACTCCCTATGACAAATTCCATGGGGAATTAGGGTGTTTGTTTTTTTGAGTTGGGCTGGGAATATGGTTTTGTTACAAATGAATTTCTTAGTGGAGAATACAACTCTAATAAGGATGACAGTTATCTGCTGGAGACCCAGCATCTTATACATATGAAATTTATCCATACATTAATACATACATGTGTGAAAGAAACCATATAAATAAGCATTATAAGAAATATTATAATAAATACTGCAATAGAAGTTCAGTTGTCAGGCACATGCCATCCTTCAAGCCCATGATTTATCAAATTCAGAAACTCAGGGCTATAGAGGTGTGTGTCTGTGCAGCTGTGTGTATGTGTGTATGTGTGTGTGTGACAGAGAGAATAAGCGTGTGTGTACACAAGAGAAAGAGACAAACAAGTGTGTGTGTGGGGAGAACGTGTGTGTGTGTGTGTGTGTGTGTGTGTGTGTGTGTATTTTGTGTTGGAAGGATAGGAGTTAGAAAAGAATTACCATTGTAAACATTACAAAGTAGCCCTCCATCCCTGGGGACAACACCCTGAGAAGACCCTGTGTGTGTACACATTCCAACATCACACACTTCACTGAGCCCCTGCCAAGGGCTGGGTGCCAAGTGAGAAGCTGGGGCCACAAGGAATATCACAAGGTTCTTGCTCTGATTCAGAGTGGAATGCCCTTCCCATCCTCAGGTGACTGCAGAACAAGAGGGATCCGCTCTAGTGGGCGGCGGTTCCTCAACTTCATGCAGGGCGAAACTTTGATCGAGGCTTCCAAAGATGACCTAGATGTCAAAGGTGGAGAAGGGAGAACATTCTAGCCCCAGGGGGTGCTCTATGCTTCTGGACAGCTTAAAACTAAGTGACCGTTGTGGAGAGAGGACAGTTGGCAGGATGGCTGCTGGACGGGTCACTCAGGGGTCAGTGGTACCCGCTCTCATCCATCAGGACCACCTCATGCTGTCAGATCAACAAAGCGTTTTTTCTCCATAGCTTCATGTGGAGTTGTGTTTGCTCCAATAAATAATACACGCAGCATGTCAGGTTTTCAAGCTTCAGATTATACACCTGCCCATAAAACACTCTAGGGTGTGTGATCTGTGCTCCTTCTTCTTATGGCCAGAGGCATATAATTTAGGCCTTGACATCTGTGAAGAGAAACAATTTTATTTTTATTTTTTCTGGAAATGACTTTCAAGATAGGCCAGAGGCGTAAATGTAGGAAGCATGAGGAACAGATTGGAGTGTGGGGGACCATCTGGATATGGGGAGCATTTGGGTATGGGGAGTAGCTGTTTCGTGGGGAGCAGCTGGGTGTGGGGGCGCACTGAAGCTAGCAAGCGGTGCCATATCCTTGCTGCTGGATCTCCCTGCATGGGCTTTAACTGGAAGTAGAGTCTGGCTCAGGTTGAAAGCCCGTGTCCAGTTGAGAAGCAGCCAGGCAGCCTTGAAGGCAATAGAGTCCTGGTCTGGCCTCCCTTCCCTCCCCTTTATCTTCCCGCAGCGATGACAGGCGCCCGCCTGGCAGGTCTGTCACTCTCCACTCAGGATCGTGCATTTCACAGATGGCCGCCTGCCCACCTCTCTGTGCCCAGTGCTGGGACCCGCTGATGTGCTCTGGCCTGGCCTAGAGGACTCCGGGCAGTGCGGGCTAAGCGTATTTCAGAGGGCAGCCAGGTTGTAGGCGGAGAGCTAGCCACTGTGGTCAGGAAAGCCCCTGGCAGAGGTGGGGAGGCCTCTGCATGGCTGACTTTGCATCAAACTCAAAGGCAAAGGAGCAGCAGTACCCCTGGGCTGGGCCGTCTGTGCCGCGAGGAGGCCAGCCCGCCCCCACACCTCAGAGCCGGGCAACTGCTCACGGATCTAAGCCAAACAGAATGTGTGGCAGGGGCAGGGGAGGGAGAAGACCCTGGGGTGGGGCTCCCTTTCTCTAGCCCCACACAGGAGCCCCGAGTATAGCAGGGCTTCCCTTCTGGGTCTGGGAGCTCATTTATTTTTTCGTGGGGGTCTTCAACTCCATGCATCTGATAGAGCTTCACTGGAGCCCAGTTAGTTAAAAAGAATCTACCTGACCCGGGGCGATGACTTAGTTGGTAAAGTGCTGTTTTTACAAGCATGAGGACCTGAGTTCAGATCCCCACCACCCAGGTTCGTAAATTTTGGCTTGCAGAGTACACCTGAAATCTCACAGGCGGTGCAGCAGAGATGGGCAGAGTCCTGTGGCATGCTGGCCAGCCAATCTAGCTGAACTGGCAAACTCCATATTCAGTGAGATGCCGGCTCTCAAAACTAAGGTTGAAGTATAACTGACAAAGATCCCCAATGCCAACCCCGGCTTCCATACCAGAAGACGCACATGCATGCACACATGCAACCCCCACATAGACACACGCACAGACACACACACACACACACACACACACACACACACACACAGACACACACACACACACACATACACACATAGAGACATACACACACACACACATAGACATACACACACACACAGACATACACACACACACACAGACATACACACACACACACAAAGACACACACAGACATACACATACACATACACACAGACACACACACACACACACACAGACATACACACACACACAGACAGACATACACACACACACAGACAGATATACACAGACACACGCACACACACAGACAGACATACACACACACAGACATACACACACACACACACAGACATACACACACACACACAGACATACACACACACACAGACACACACACAGACACAGACATACACACACACACAGACATACACACACACATACACACAGACACATACACACAGACATACACACACACACACAGACATACACACACACATACACACAGACATACACAGACACACAGACATACACACACACACGCACACACACACAGACATACACAGACATACACACACACACACAACACCACACACACACACACAGACATACACACACACATAGACATACACACACACAAACAACCACACACGCACACACACAGACATACCACACACACAGACATACACACACACACAGACATACACACAGACCTACACACACACACAGACTACACAGACACACACACACACACAGACAGACACACACAACAGACATACACACACACACAGACATACACACACATACACAGACATACACACACCACACACAGACATACACACACACATACACAGACACACACACACACAGACATACACACACACATACACAGACACACACACACACAGACATACCAAGACACACACACACACACAGACATACACACACACACAGACATACACACACACACAGACATACACACACATACACAGACATACACACACACACACACAGACATACACACACACATACACAGACACACACACACACAGACATACACACACACATACACAGACACACACACACACAGACACACACACACACACACACACACACACACACACACACACACACATTGTCTCATGTAACCAAATCAAGGGAAGGAAGGGATACTTAGGACAAGGGACTCGGAGGCTTCCAGAACATTCTCTCCCCATCTTCTCCTCAGCATCAAAGCCATCCTCCTACTTAGCTTTGCTCATTTCCTTGATGTATCCAGAAAACACAAAGGGGCCCTTTCTTTTGGTTCCCATATTCAATCCTGGTAGAGTCTCTCACAGGCCCAGCTTGGGTGGCATGCCTATTTGCCTATTCACCATGGCCAAAGACAGGGTCATTTATGGCTGCAGTTGAGTAGGATCCCTTTCTGATCCAGCCCTTGATCTCGGAGCCAGGTGGGCAGGTCGGTAAAAAGATCTTAGATCCCATTTAACCTCCAAGGTTATGTCCTCTTGAAGTGTTTTGAATCCTGGCAGATTATATAACTAGAAAATAGCAAGTCCCTCAAAGTCCAGGTTTCCAGGCTCCGTAGCCTGCCGATGACCTTGAACTTCTGATTACTTTCTCACTTTAGCATAAACGTCTCATTAGGGATTGCAGTCTGAAAGGCTCGGAGAGGGGGGACCAATGCGCAGAGGGAGGACTCTGGACTCCTAGGTGACCGCTCTTGTCTTCTACCCCGCAGGTCCCCAAGGAGGTACGTGAGTACTGCACAGACAGAAGCGTCCTTCCTTTGGTAAGAAAGGGCAGCCCATCTTTAGCAAGGGCACCTATCACTGCCTGCTTCCTGGGATGAAACCTCATTTCTCCGAGGACCCTTAGACCCTCACATGCTCCAGTGAGAATACCGGAGAGCTGGTAAGAGCCAGCTCAAGTCTCACCTGTTGAGCTTCTAAGGAAGCAAACGGGGAAATTTCTGTCTCTGGGAACCTACTGGCCTGGTTGGAACGAGGTAATTAAAGTACACTGCAGGAGGTTCCTCCTTGTTCGCCTACGGAAAGAAATGCCTTCATCTCTGATTAGAAAGGGAAATACTGGCTTCATCTTCTTGGCTGTGACCTCCTCAGTGATTTACAGCTGGCCTAGAGAGTTCTATCAGCACATCCTACTTCTAGCTGGAGTCCCTCTGGGCCTCTTGGTACTCTTTACCACACCTCGTCACTTCTGGGAGGGACCGGCATGTCCTAATGGGAGAGTCTAGTTGTCACAAAGCAAGCTCCCCTCTCCTGTCCTGGGTATGTTGACCAGTGAGCTACGGCCTGGGCAGTTTTGAAAGTCTATGTGCAGTCTGTGTCCCAATTCAGTTATGGTAGAATTTGGGGATGCGGGCACAGACATCATTGTGATTGAGTACATACACCTCTTCACTACTAGAAAATAACAAAAACAAACGCAGGTTAAGTATGATAATGATGATTCTCATCAAAACCCGCCATGTCAAAATGAGCAAAGGGGTCCTATGCATATGTGGTAGACTTTCCCCCAAGAGCACTGTCCTAGTTGGGCACAGGTGTCAACTTGACGGTTGCAGGTTTGAGCTCTGGGCACATTTGTAGAGAATTAGTGGTTGAGTTGAGCCCAGAGCAAACCTGCAGGACATTGTCTAGCTGATGGGGAAGGCCCAGCCCATGGTGGGTGGAACTAGGCCCTGGAATAAATCACAGAGAGCTGGTTGAGAGAGTCGGCATCCTTGTGTACACTTGGCCAGACATGCTGGTCTGGCGAGTAAGGATCGTCCCTCTCTCAGCTGTTATGTGGCAATGGTGTGGCCAGTTCCCTTGGCCCTGGTGTTGGTGTGGCGCTCCCGTCAAGAGAGAATAAACCCCTTGCCCCCTTAAGAAGTCCGATGGTCATTTATCAGCAACTATGCAGGCAAATTGCAACAAGTACCCACGGGGGCCCTCAGTGTGTCCCTAGGGATCCCGCATTGTGAGAATATCAGAGTCTCAGCCAGTGGGTGCCAAACTTGAACTTGCCTGAGAATCCCTGGGGGACTTGTTAGAACTCAACCTACTTTAGCCCCAACCCTCGAATTTCTGGTTCTGTAGGTATGGGGTAGTCCTCTTCATTTGCATGCCACCCCCTCCAGGATACTAATGTGTATCTGAGCCTCAGACCTTGAGAATCCCCATCCATGAAATCTGGTTGATTCCCCTCCTGTCACATCGAGCTGAGTCACATCAAGGCCAGACGTTAGGGCCAGGGACCTTATAACACTTGCCTATGTGTGGGGTCTCTGGCAGGATAGAGGGGACCCAGCTCTTCCTTCGGTATCTCTAGTTCCCACTGTGGTTTCCTCTGAGTGGCTGTAATCTCTTCCTCCCCTTGGTTCTCCCTGGAATTTGATTGGCCCTTTTCCTAACAAAACTCTAAGATTCAAGTTGGTTGCTGGGTCCACTCTGCTGAGTTCTTTCTGCTGCTGGGCCTCGGTCCTCTCTCGGCTGGTGAGAACACTTGACACGTGGGTGCTGTCCGTAGCCCGGCTGGCACACATCCCCCATTCTTACGGCCAGGGTGTAAACACTTTTCTCAGAGGGACCCCAAAGAGGTGGATACTTGGGAGACTCCTGCTGAAGTCCTGGCCAGGCCCGCAGACGGGGGATCCAGAGAGGGTCTGGTGGCCATGCCCAGACACTGACCACCCCAGGGTGGGCACGCAGAAGTCACGGCTTTTGCAGGTTGCCAGCACCCGCCCTCTGTCACCCGAAGATTGAGCGTGGAGATGCAGTCTCTAGAGAGGCGTAATTACATCCCGAGCAAGGCAGGCACCTGCGTTTTCTAAGCACTCTGCAGATGCTAATTAGCCTGCGTCATCAGCCAGCAGCAAATTCATGGGTCCCAGGAAGTGTCTTCCCCTCTCTGAAGACAGCCCAGAGGAACCCGGGAGCAGGTCTGGTCATGGTTGTCCCCTCTGCCCCCTTCAGAGCCTGGCAGCTTCTGTCATCTGCACAGCAACTTGTTTGAGACAGGAACGAAGCTCCTTTTTTGACAGTCTGGGCGGGAGTGAGGTTCTGTTGGAATCACGAGGGAAAATGCACAAAGAGAAACAGCCTGCACATGATACCCTTGTCTCGCTGCGCTTAAACCCAGGAGGCTCAGAGAGCTGCGGGTGTGGTCACTGCGACGCCACTGGTTAAGGTCACAGTCTCAAACTGGACTTGACTTCCAGGAAGTCCCCGAGTCACTGGGGGGTTGACTCATGGTGGGTTAGCTGCTAACAGAGCCCAAGATCTCCTGATCCTGGCACAGTGATAGCCGAATGGTCCCCGACTCCGCAGGGTAAGACTGAATAAGGAGAGAGTAACTCTGCCCATCGCTTTGTGCAGCTGGAGGGCCACATGGACGCACATCTGGGCCGGGACTTCTTCCTGAACCACCAGCCCGTGGCCCGCTCCAGCACCTACGTGAACCTGCGGGAGGTGTCGAGCCGGGTGCGGCTCCCCCCGGGGCAGTACCTGGTGGTGCCGTCCACGTTCGAGCCCTTCAAGGATGGAGACTTCTGCCTGAGGGTGTTCTCGGAGAAGAAGGCTCAGGCCCTGTGCGTCTGGGTTTCGTCCTGTGGTGGAGGAGGCTTTCTGAGCTGGGCTCCAAGGGGAGGGTGGGCATGGCGGGTGCTGCGTCACTGGGCGATCTGCCCCTCCAACGTAAAGTGCTGGGGGTCCCAAGAGCACCCTCCCCGGGCTTCTCCGGCTGCCTCCACTTGCTCGGTTGGGCAGTGGGAACTTGTTTGCACAGAACAATCAGGGGTCTGCTTACCTGGGGTCGCCCCCCACCCTACATGGCCTGGGGAGGCTAGAGGCTACATCCTCCCTCACACACACTCTGCACACTCATGCCACACACAGTTGCTGTGCTTGCACACCACACCCAGCACACACATTCATAGCTCACACACCACACATACGCAGTGCACACATATCCAACACCTACCCGGCACACGCATCACATGCAACCCATACATTGTATGCATTTATATGTGTGTGTGTCATACACATGTGTAGCATGCATACCATTCATGTACCGTGCATAGATCCCCATACCCCACATGTATGCAACATGCATAGCATCTACGTGATATAGACATATATATTACCCACACAACATGCCTCATGTATTCACACAGCACATGCTATATATACATAACATATAACAAACACCATATACCACACATCATACATACATACCACATCATACACATACTGCATACATACCAGACATTCATCATATACACTTACCACATACTAAACACATAACATACACACACGTCAGCTCCATGTATCATATAGTACATACTCAGTATGCATACATACTGCCTACATATACCATACATATATGTCCCACCATGTATTACATGTATAGTATACATATAGAATACTTATAAATCATATGCCTCAATATCATGTGTACCATATATATCATGCCATAACCTGCAGTACATACCACATGCCATGTAATGTGTAGCCCTGTCATATCCCTTTCCCTATATTTCACATTCTCCTTGAGGCTGTTCTTGGATTCTTGTGGAAAAGTGCCTAGGGAGGAAAAGGGCAGCCACTAGGGTAAAGAGATGAAAATGTACCAGGCAGAACACTCTAGAATATGTTGGAGAATGGATTGTATTGAAGTCCTTGTCTCTGACTTAAAATTCAGGGTGGTTGTGACTGGGGTAATAAAGATGAGGGATTCTGGTCAGGAGTTAGACAGTTTTTAGCAGGAACCAAACATCTTGAGTGGGAAGTCAGTTTCCCCCAACGAGGAAAAAAACTTCCCCAAAGAACTCAGCCATATGATAAATTTCCTTTCTTACGTTTGGTCAATTTCTTTGTGTTTCAGGGAGATTGGGGATATTGTAGCTGGAAACCCGCATGAGGTATGTAACCATGAGGTATGCTATGGTTAGATACCATGAGGTATCTAACTTGCCAGGCTCTGATTCTGCTGTGTGCCAACCACTGAAGTTTCTTGCTGAGTCGTCAGCGTTGTTTATGTAGTAAGAACGGTAGCGCGTTGCTCCTCCGGGATGCGCTCTCTGGCCGTTCCTGACAGAAATGAGCCGGAAGCAGCACTACCATGCCACCTGTGATGTGTCCCCCTCTTTGGAGGAGAGAGCCCAGCCTCTCCCACACTCAGCCAGGGAACTCACAGATGGAGCATCTATTGCGTGCCTGAGTGCTCAGGAGGACAGAGATGTCTGTGGGAGAAATTGATTCAGTCTTGTGTTCTTGGATTAATGTCCAGTCTTTCAGAAGACGAGTGGCAGAAGCCTATGAGAAAGATGGCGAGCCGTGCCTTACCCAAGCCTGCCAGTGTGTGGTCCCACCTCGGGGTACTGGGGTGGTGCCCAGGTGGAAGGGCCCTGTGGTAGAGGGGAATTCAGAATGGACGCTGGAGGAAGAATGTTCAGGGTTTGGGGACATAGCACCTGAGGTGTCACATTCATGGTTGTCCTCTGGTCTATGCGTGCACATACATGAACATTCACATGCCTGAACACTCTCACACACATGTACACACATGAAGGAATGTGCAGGCTTCAAGTATGGATTCACCCAACATTTCTCTCCTTCAAGTCCTCACCTTGTCCTCAGATGACAAGTGTGGAGAGATATCTTTGCTCTACGAGGGCGACACTGAGCTAGTGGCCTGGGTAGGGCCGTGTTCACGTGACATGGGCCCAGCTGGTGCCCTCTGCTATCCATCCAAAGAGACCGAGCTGTCTCCATGCAGACATCCATGGAGCCACCCAGTGCCGAGCTTGCCATCTTTGACTGGAGGGCTGGCGGGCCAGACGTGTCCAGCGCCGGGCACCTAGCGCGCAGGCTTACATTTCTTTTTTCTTTTTTTTTTTTTTTTGCAATAGCATGAGGTTTTATTTAAGGACGCGCCGGGCGGCTCCAGCAACCTTTCACGCAGGAAAGACTGAAGCGGCCCCGAGCAGCTCGGGCAAGGGGTTTTTAAGGGGTCTTGGGGTGGGGGGATTGCTTAGCTGAGGAATTTTCTATGACCTTTACAGTCATTGGTCGGCAAGAGCTCGGGTGGAGTTGGCTCTTGGTGATCGTTCCAGTCCACCTGCTTAACCGCAGGCTGTTCATTCTGGGTGACCTTCATTGATGGAATTCCCTTTGGGCAAACTTGCTTTTCCAGAACTGAAGGGCCGGAGGTCTTAAGGGGTGGGGAAATACCTGTAAAAGGCTCAAGGCTGTACATAGTTTTAAGCAATGACTAACAATGGATGCTTGGATGGCTATAAACAATGGATGCCTGAATGACTACAAGCAAGGGCTATACTGTGGGCCTGAACCAGCCTGCTTTGTGAATTTTAGGGCAAGGGTCTCAGGGTCCAACATTCCGCCCTTTTCTATAGGCACACTCCAATCATGGAGTGTTAGTCACAGTTCTCGTGGTAAATTTCTGGGAGAATTGGAGTCAGTTTTTCAGCAGAGGTGTTCCTTCCAGGCGATTCCAGCAGTAAGGGGACGTCTCTTCAGAATTCCAAAGACCTTGAGAGACCCATCCCAGCATAGCTGCTCTAATCCTGCCTCACTTTCCCATAAACCTATTTGAGAATTCAGACTGCTCTGGGGATAAAGGGCGATGATTCGATCTGGCTGCTTCCTGCTGAATCGGGGCGAAGGAAATAAGAGCAGTCTGACATTCTCATCTATGAAATGCTGGGTTGGTCTAGAGGTCTTTGATAGATGGCTCTATTACCTCAAGGTTGGTCTAAAAGAGACAAAACACAGGCAAATTGAGTCTCCAGAATCTATAGAAGGACCAGATCATTGTAATTGGGAAGGCACATGAGATAAACCGAACAAGCCCAGCAGTCTTGCTGTGGGTACAAGCAAGCAGGAGTTAGTAAAAGAACACATTTACAAGGTGTAAAAGCCAAGGAGACCTTTTTCCTCTGGCTACTGTAGATCATATTTTAAAACCTGTCCAAAACAATGCGAACTGATTCTTTGTACAGAGCAATCTAAATTATCCTCCTTTTTTATTCTGAAAAATAAAGCAACATAAGTCTTTTTCTTTTGGGGGACCAAAGGGATGTAGCACCATTTCTCTGATCTAAATGAAAAGCCAGCATTGATTAGCTAATGGAGCTGCTCTGGAGCTACACCTGGAGTTTTGCTGTTTTTCTTAGTTTACTTCTTAAGTTTGCCATTGCTTTTTCCCTCTGTCAAGCACTGAGTTTAACTTTAGGCAACCTTTTAGGACAAGGGAAAAACTTTATTAAACTTTTTGCCAACCTATGTCTCTGGTTTTAATTCTATAGCATAAACTGTCTTTCTTGGGTGCCTTAGGCCAGAGCTGCAGCCTCAAGACCAGGGCTCCCCTGGATCAGGTGAGGCAAGGAGTCAGCAGAATGGAGAACAAAAACAACTCTCTTGGCTTAGTGAATCTGGACCTGTTTACTGAAACTTCTGTGACAGCTTTACTTTTAGGAAGGACATTTTTTCCAAGAACCTATCCCATTGCTTGAGGATAATGGCACTTAACAGAAATATTCTCTCAGTATTTGCAAATCTAGCCAGTCTATAATGCTGCACCAGATAGCCAAGAGGCTGAGCCCACATACTTGTAACAGAGACTGCATTTTTTTATATATATAGAGAAAGATTGAGCTCCTTTTGATTTCAGTAAGGAACATATTTTACAATTAACTATACGTGTCCCCAACATTTTATAAGTCCCAGCGTGAGCTTAAGCAATATAATTATTAAAAGAATAATTCCTCCTATGATAGCATCTTTTCATTTCTCTGCTTTGCGCTTCAATCCAGGAATTTTGCTTGGATTTTAGGCATAGCATCTTTAACATTCTTGCTTGCAAGTCCTAGGTAATGATCTATCTGCACTTGGGATGTCAGTCATAAATAACAGGAATACTGACGAGTGAAATCAGCTAAAATCAGTGGTGTCAGACCGTTGAGCAAGGCACCAACATAAGTAAACACCCATATTAACACTGCAAACTTCAGAGGATCAACTAAATCATCAACTAAGAAAAGGCACCTGAGTTCTTTTATGGTGCAGTTCACATGACTGAGAGCAGAATCAATTCCTCGGATCTAGCAACATTAGATTCCAAATATGTCCTGAATGGGTGGCCTTTATCTGATTTCTGGATTGCTTGGATCATACCCTTCTAAAGCTGATAGTCACAGAGAGCAGGGCCAAGGCAATGTAGGCCGTCACACTCACGATGCTGAATACTGTCAAGGAAAGCAGCAGGAACAAGCTGGCGTCAAACACCACTCCAGTTTTCTTAATCTCTCTAATAGAGGAGGTCAACAACCACGGAGCCCAAACCCCTGTGGCCAGGGTGGAGAGGGGTGCGGCAGGGGCAGAAGGGGTCTAGGCGGGCTCGGCCTGGGGGCTCACGCCAGCCCGGGGCAAAATGTAAATTACCTAGGAAAGAATGTTTAGCACCTGTCCCTGGGCGTTATTGTGACATACCAAGAAATTCCTAGCACCTGCCCATGGGGTTACAGTGACCTTCCCCAGGGAACAGGCTTTAGGCCTGAACTGGGAAGAAACACCAAGACCTGACAATTTCTATGTTTTTTATTTCTCCTAAATAAAGCCATGTCTTTTCTCCAGAAAATGTTTCCTTGAGATAATATCTTATCAGGTTGGAATCTTATCCATCAGAATGGTTGGATAAGGATGCAGCATTTAGGGTCTTTAAACTGCAGACTTTTGTTACATGCTATCTGGCATTTTCTGTAACCCATGATTTTCTCTTTTAATACCTTTGGTGCGTCTAAAACCAGAGCCACGTGGATGACTTTATAACAGTGCTAAACTATTTTATTCTATTAAGCCTAAACCTTGAATATTCGGGCACTCAGGCATGTAAACAAAGGAATGCCTAAAAAGCATCACTATTAAGCATATAAGGAATCTCAGTAGTTACTTTGTGAGTGCAATGAGCCTGTCATTTTCCTGATCTTAAACATTTTAGTAAAATCAAAAGTTGACAAAAGCCTAGGAAGGAAGTTGAGCACTAGAATTTTGTGCTCCCTTGTCTATTATCATAGAAACAAAGAGGCTTCCCATTTGCACGTTAAACCCAAGGTTCTCACGAGATGCTCAACCTGGCACTTTTGGGCTTCCTTTTGCTGGATATCAGCGGCAAACTCCTTTTTCCCATTGGAGGGAAGCTAAGAGCTTCAGGCCATTTCATTGGTCTCCAAGAGAGAACTCGCTCGACCCCTGGGCCCTGAGGTTCAGGGGGCAATCTTCCTCCAGTGGAAATTCCTATAGTTGGGACATAGGCCACATGAAAGCTTTCTGTGCTCACAACAGTCTCAAAGCGCCCAGTCTGGTCATATTCGAAGCATCTTTTTCCACCTTTCCCCTGTCGGGAGGGGTCCTGGGTTGATCTGCTTGGGGTGCCTGTTTAACCTATCCCCTAAGGCAAATGTCAAGTTCTGATTTCTTTGCTTTCTGGTTCTTTCTGTTTCTTTTCTTTTTTATACTAAGTCCTAGGTCACCTGTCCTATTTTTAAAGTCCTAGGACAAACAGAAACAAAGGATTCTACTTACAAGACAGAAATGAAAGCTTCCTGATGGTGCCAACCTCTCCCTTACAGATGATGGGGACCTATTTCCCTCAACAGATGAGAGCCCTGTTGTCCTCCACATGAGAGTTTACTTCCCCCTGACAGATGAGGACTTTGGCTGACATGGAAGCTAAATGAAATTCCTGTCTGTTTCACCTTAGTCTTGAGGGTATTGGGAGGCAAAGCTTTTCCTGAGTTACTAGCTGGTACTTTTGGTCCAGCTCTATAGTCTCTCAACTTTCTGGCATTTGTTTGTCTAGTTGGATGGTAGTATAACTTAAAGATCTTCCTGGGATCATCTCTTGTCTAAGATGTATACAGGGCATGTCTGAGAATATGCTATGACTTGACCCTCTTTTAGGTTGGTAGAACTAAGCATTCACAAATTCTAGATAGTCCCTGGACACAGGAAGGGGAAATCTCTCTCTTTTGGCTTCAATTAGTGAACCTGGACTTGAGGAAAGGACGCGTGGCTTAGCAGAGTTCTGATAATCACTATATACACAGTGTTGTCAGCAAAGACATCCATTGACACTGCCCATGGTGTGGTCCGGGGAGGCCAGCACTCCACCCAATGCCACCAGAGCCCCACCCGATGACACTAAAAGGGGCGAGTCCATGGTCCACACATGCCTGAAGCTTCCTGTATTCCCTATGCTATTTAAACAGCATAGTCATTGTCTCAGACTTGAAACACTTTCCTTCAGGGCAAACATTCCTAGGAATTCCCTTCCATTGACTAACAAGAGCTAAAGTTACATTGATCCCCACTGTACTACGTAGACCAAGAGCTAGAGTCACATTGATCCCCACCACACGACGCAGACAGACAAGGGTTGGGAATCCCTCCAGGAGAGATCATTCAAGTACCAGTCTGGCCACACTCTTTGCAGAGTCATGGGTGATAACTTAGCCATAGTGGGTTCAGCTGTTTCGTGACTTGCGATCGGATTCTAATCCGATCCCACCCTAGACCATATGTTATCACCATGGAAACGCAGAACTGGCCCAATCGAATCCCGTGGCTTTAAGAGATCTTAGGGATCGCGCCGTGGGACTACAAACTCGAGCACAGAGGTGTTACAGGTTTCCCACCTCAGGCCAACACTCACTCACACATTCATACAGAGGTTAAAACATTCCCTCCCCCATTTTGCAGGTGCCCTTTTCCTCCCCCTCCAAGAGAGGCCTGCTCCAAAAGGTGAGCAGAGGTTGGTTTAGCACAGTCTCTTTTACTGTAAAGTCCAAGATTTAGAGAAACTCCCTAGTTGGCCTTGAGTCTGTTCCAAGCTGCAGCTGAGGCGGGGCCTCAGCTTCTGCTGGCCACCTCCCTGGGGGCAGGAAGGGCCCTGGTCTCAGACTTCTCATTTATGACCCCACTGGTAAGATTCCTACTGTCCTTGAGAAGTTGGGATTTTAGAAGTAACCAATTTTCTGCTTTAAACAGACAACTGAAATACATTTGAATACATGAAGCTTAATTCTTAATTTCTAATTTCTGAGGCTCAATATCTTTTGTTTTATAACATGGAAGAAACATAACAAATAATATTTTCTTTAACCATCATCTCTTATTTTCAGTCTTCTCATAACTCTACATCCCACAAATCTTCACAACATACTTTAACATTCTTTTTAAGTAACCAACTCATAAACCTCCTGCACATACTTTAACTTTCTAAGTAACATATCTCATCCCAAAACCTTCTTTACCTCTACGTACTATACATATATATTTCTTTCTATTTGATGGTTTCCTGCTGTTTTCACATTAGTTATCCTGTAAGAAATATCCTTTAAAAGAGGCAGTAGACCTTATCTTAATAATCATTATATAGCAGAACATAGGAGTACACCTGGGAACAGGGAATTAGAAAGCAGATTTGTCCCCAAGAAAGGGAACTCGTACATACCAGGAGAATGAAGGAATTCCAATGAATTTTTCAGAAATCAGTTTTCCTTTCTGGCTGTTAGATATGTTGGTATTACTCATGGGAAAACAAACTATTAAAGGAACTACAAAAGTGATGTTACCAGATCCTAGGTAAAAACACAATGCCACTTTTTGTGAAGCTTCAAGATAAAACAAGATATTTTGGTCAGTACGTACTCAGGCCTTTTAACGTTATCAAAATGATTTATTCCTAAGTGTGCACGTGCATTTAAATTGAGCATGCCAAATAGTAAACAGAGTCAAAAACCAAAATGTGATCATAAGCGCGCAATGAAATTTATAGTGGCCACAGCTTGTTATTTTGAAACATAAAACCTATTATAAACATAAAACATATTATAAACATAAAACATATTATAAGAAATCCAAGTAACCAATCAAGTTAGAACATTTTAAGTAACTCTTTATCATCACAGGCAAAATTTTCTACCTCAACACTCAGATTTTGGGTTCTTTTCCTAATATCCTTTTAGTGATTCAAGACAAGATAGACAAGACACAAATACTGCAGACTGCAGATCAGACAAACTACAGACTGCAGATTAGACAAACTACGGACAGCAGATTAAACAAAACCAGATGGGGAACGGACACTTCTGTCCTTTCCCCTACAGAGAGTCCAGAGCGTCCCCTGGGACTCTCACGGTCTCTGCGATATGACACGTCTGTCTCGCAGTTACTGACCGCCCTGAACCTCATAAGAGGAAACAAACAGACACAGTATCAAACACAAACAGACACAGACTTAAACAAAGCACAAGTAAACACAGACAGGAGCGCTCACATACCTCCGAGGCCGGTGTTGGGGCAATCTCTCGGGGGTCTCGAATCCCAGATGAGCCCCCAAAATGAAAGACCCCCGTCTTTCAGTCAGGAACGAGGCCAACGAGAGAAAGACCAAGACCCTTCTCGCTGCAATAGCATGAGGTTTTATTTAACGACGCGCCAGGCGGCTCCAGCAACCTTTCATGCAGGAAAGACTGAAGCGGCCGCAGGCTTACATTTCTGCAGACACATGAGAACATGCCGACTGAGGGTCCGTTTGCCAGGGGCTTAGGGTATGAGTTTGTCAGACAAGAAATGCATGTCCCATTCTCTGTTCACTTTCATCAGTTGCTCCCCAGGCCTGGGGTCCATTCATCTGGCCTCCGCCCGCATCACAGGGCCCTTCCCAAGCTTGGCTCTTGGTAGCTGAGACACAGTTGCAGATGCCAGTTCAACCTCCTCACTGCCTCCAGGGTCTTGCCATTCTTGACAGAGGAGCACAGTGGGACAGTTACTCCTGTCTGCTGGGCGACAATGTGCAGACGGAAAGGGAGATTTATTTGGCTTTCAGTTCCAGAGGGAAGATGAGTCCGTTATGACGGAAACACATAGTCAGGTGACCTGTGACTGCAAATCCAGTGCCCATGATGTGACTGCCCCGGCTGACAGGAGTGCCCGTTGTGCACAGTACCTATGTTTCTGAGACAAGTTCTTGACATGTAATCAGGCTGGCCGTGAGCTGTCAGTCTCCCTGGCTCTCAAGTGCTGGGCTTACAGGTGTGTGCTGCCACCTCCTGCCCACTGCTATCTTTTAAAACGCAATTTTGTACGTTTTCTACTCAGAATGATAGATTATGCAACAGTTGGGATTTATGGAGCTCCCACAAGATCTGGTGTAGTGTATTACATGAATGACATAATGTTGTGTGTCCTTTCTACAAAACCACTTTAAAATCACGTGTTCTCTAAGTATCATTTTTCCTTCTAAATACTTATGTTAGCTTTGGGTTTGCTGTCTTGGATGTAATGGTGGCAGGAATATCCCCAGGCTGTAGGTGAAGAAACAACCCTGAGAGGCTGAGAGAACAGGATTCAGGAGACGGGAAGGGTCATTTCTTTCCAGGGTATGTGCTTAGGAATCTCCAAATTGTGGTTTGCTCATTCATTTGTAAATCCTCTCATTCATTCATACATCTCTGATGGCTACATTAAGAGGCTGATGAGCAGCAGAGGTGGGGTCACATCCTGGCCCTATCACTTAGAGCTGTGTGATTTGGCATTTTATTTCAACCTCACTTTCTCCATATGTGACAAATGCACGGTAATGAAACTGACTTCATAGCTTTGTTGCATGAAGTAACATAGCCCATTAAAGTGTCTCGCAGGCAACAAGTGTTCAATCAGGGAACATATTCCCACCATTGTAGCTTCCTGGTGCAGTATCGGTAGTCTGTATTGAGCCCTTGGTACTTACCTTCGGTATAGTTTTGGAAATCTGCCTGGGTTTCTGGACACTCTTTCCGGCCATCTGGGAAGCTGTGACTTTTCAATTCTGTCTGGTGGCGACAGCTGGCAGGTCATTTTGAAAGCCTGCGGTCCAAGGCTTTCCGATAATGGTTTGCAATTTTCAAAGGACTTTGACACATGTTAGTTTCATCTGACTTTCTCAATGACCCCATGAAACAGGCCTACTTAACTTAATATTAGCATGGAGGAAATGGATATTTGGGGCTCTGAAATGAGATCAGTAAGCAGCTGATTTACTTATTTCAGCTTTTGTCTTCTGGTTTCTGGTTCTGTTACATATCTCCAAGGCCGTGTTCTTAACTACTTGTTAATCTTGTTCTCTGAGAATCTTCAGAAACTAGGAGCGTGCTTATTCACAAAACTCTAAACGGTTGATGAAATCCTTAGGCATCCCCAGGCTCCGATTGACAATCTCTAGTGTCTGCTTGTCTTGTTCTCCAAAAGTGAGTAAAGACTGAGATTTGGGGGTTGTCGGGCTCAGAGATGAACCCTCATTCCGAGGGCTGTGTGCTGCTGGGTGGTAAGCGTTCCACGTTCGCAGCTTGGGTGGCCCTCTTTCTCGCTATCATATGTTCCCCACTTAGCTCCAATCCTGGCCCGGCCCAAGCGCCCAGATGTTCATGAGCGAATGGAAGCTCCCTCTTCTCAGGGATTCCTGCGCTAACTTCGCCACTTTTCTTTCTCGAAGCCACATCCCCATGCCGTGGATGGAGACAACAAGCGTTTCCAGAGCCTGTTTGAGGAGTTTGCAGGCAAGGTGAGTGTCAGAGGACAGGCGCCTTTCCATCGTGTTCCAGAAGGGCCCGGTCACTCCCACCTGTACGTCCTCAGGGTCTCCTGGGGTACAGAGGGCAAGAGCGTGTGTTCTGGGCCCCGGCCACTGTGGCTGCCACTTGTACTGGGTCCTGCCTGAAGACGGCAGCGCTTTCCCAAGCCGTGGGGAGAAAGCAATCATGGGCCCCAGCCACTTTTCTTCCTGTGTCGACTGACTGGAGAAAACAGCCAAGCCCAATCTCCAGGCTTTGCCAAAAGCCTTTCTGTTTGTAGATTGGCCCTGTCAGATGGAGCCTCTGGCTAGAAAGTCAGGGCTCGTGACCTCTCTAAATCGATAGTCTTCACAGGGGATTGCCTCCCTCAGCGGAAGCTGCGCAGTTAACCCTGCCTGGGAGGAGAGGCAGTCCAGCCAGCTGCCCGGGAGGCCGGGGCGAGCCCCTGCAGAATCTAAGCCCATTTCAGACATGCACATGCATAGGATTGTGCTCAGGACACTGGGACCCCTGCCCCTTCTCCTTCTGTCCTTTTGGTCTGGGGTTCATTTTGACCCCAGTCGTTGGAGCTCACCGGGTCCTTAATGTATCATCCCATCAACCCCATAAAGAGTGAACAGCTCTGGACTGAAGAGATGGACTCAGGGTTTAAGATTCTCCTTTCTAAGCTGAAAGACTTGCGTTTGGATCCTCAATTCCATCTGGCAGAAATGGCAGCAATCTGCACTTCCTGTTCTGGAAGGGGGAGCCTGGGAAATCCTAGACCAAAGCAAATAGGAGGTAGAAGCAACTCAGGATGATGCCTAAAATCACTCTTGATTCTCCGCAGGGACACACAGTGCCCCCTGATATATGAAAGAGAAAGAAAGAAAGAAAGAAAGAAAGAAAGAAAGAAAGAAAGAAAGAAAGAAAGAAAGAAAGAAAGAAAGAAAGAAAGAAAGAAAGAAAGAAAGAGAAAGAAAGAAAGAGAAAGAAAGAAAGAAAGAAGAGAAAGAAAGAAAGAAAGGAGAGAGAAAGAAAGCAGAGAGAAAGAAAGCAGAGAGAGAGAAAGAATGACCAGCTCTGCTCCTTGGAGGGTAATAAAATGCTCCCCCATCAAGACCTTTAAAAAGGGGATAATAATGCTGTCCACCTCACCCCATAGCCCCCACGTGAAGTCCCAACAAACACTTCAGACTTGAAACATAATGGAAGCCCAGCTGGTGGTCTGCAGTCCCGTTACTCCGAGGCTGAGGCAGGAGGATTGCTTGAATCCAGGAGTTTGAGACCAGCCTGGGCTACATGGTGAGACTCTGTGTCAAAAAGGAGAGAGAGTGAGGGGGAAAGAGAAAGTGGGAAATGCTCCAAATATATTAGAAACCCTTGCAGAAAGGAAGTGTGAGCAGTCCATTTCATTTGCTTCTGTGGCTTTGTGCGGCTGGGCAGGCCAGTGTTTTTCCTAACAGAAGTTTGCTCCCTCGGCATCCGAGGGGCGATATTTTTATTTAGCACATTCAGAATGAGAGAAAAGAAAGACTATTATTCTTTGTAGCATTCATCCCAAACTTTGTCTTACTTCCTCTCCTGCTGAGGAGGTCTGCACAGGTCACACCTCCCCTCCCCTGCCCCCACCCCAGCTGGAGAAGTGGCAGATTAAGGTGTAGACGGGTTGATGTGTAGACAGGTTAAGGATCCAGCCAAGGACGTCATGCCTTACAAGGATCAGGGTCAAGGTCTGATGTGGATTCTCAGCAGCTCAGGGGCTGTTCTCTACCTGGAGGTTTCTCAGGGGGGTCTCGGGCGTGGCAATCAGAACCTGTTACCTTATACCCCAGTGAGGCCAACAGGAGACGCTGCATAGCTCTGGTCTTTCCCCAGGGCTGGACGTGGCCTGGGGAGGGTGGGAGGAAAGGAAATGACTGTGTAAGGTCATGTGAGTTCAGAAGGGACCCAGCTCTCAGCCCAGTGTCCCCTCCTCTGCTCCCCACTCCTCACCCTTCCTGAATCTTGTCTTGCATCTGAGGGTTAAGGCCGGAGTCTTTTCTCTGCTCGGTGTTCACACCAGACACATTCGGGATCATCACTGAATGATCTCATCACTGGTCTCGTCACTGAAACTCCACCCTCAAATCAGAAACGGACTTTGCGGGGAGTACCAGCCCCCACATGTGGCAAAGCTGACGTTTCAGCAGCCTTGCGTCCTGAGCCATTGCACCCCAGGTAAATGAGATGGCATCAGTGTGGACACGGGGACTAGCGGTTTTCACAGCTGTGGTTCCTTAGCTGTAGCAAGGATGCGGTGTCGCTAAGGACTGACCTCAGGTGTGTGGCATGTTCCCACTAGCACCACCCTCTTGAAGAGCCCCCCCCTTGCCAGGAGCAACAGGGAGTGAGTGAACTCTTTCAGCGGGAGCATGTGCCCCAAGACGGTGCCTGAGGCTGAGCTCTGGGACGGTAGGAAGCCAGTGATACGGATGAGCTCCCAAGGGCAGAGCACGCACTGGGCAGATCTCGGAGTCCAGCATAGCTGATGTCATGGTTAGGCACAGGTGCCAACTTGACAGTTGAGGGTTTGAGCTCTGGGCACATTTGTAGAGAATTAATGGTTGAGTTAGGCCCAGAGTGAACCTGCAGGAGATTGTCTAGCTGATGGGGAAGGCCCAGCCCATGGTGAGTGGGATTAGGCCCTGGAATAAAAGACAGACAGCTGGTTGAGAGAGTCGGCATCCTTGTGCACACTCGGCCAGACATGTGGGTCTGGCAAATAAGGATCGTCCCTCTCTCAGCCGTTATGTAGAGATGGTGTGGTCAGTTCCCTTGGCCCTGGTGTTGGTACATGCTCTCCCATCAAGTTGGATTGTGAACTATAACCGGACTATCAGTAAGGAAATAAACCCCTTGTTCCCTTAGGCCGTTGAGCTTAAGCAGGTTGACTGCAGCAGCTGAGGAGATGGTAGAGAGCTAGAATGAGCCAGACGCCACGTTGTTGCCTGTCACACTTTGTTCTCTGACTGAGCGATTCCCATGACGTGCAGTTAGAGTTACAGAGCTGGGGACCAAGCTTCCGCCCTGCCCTTCCATCTCTCCAGGCTGTTGGGACCCCAGAGAGACAACGCAGAATCCATTTCTAAAGATGTCATGTGCTTTTAAAATCACAGGGCCAGTGAGCCTGAACTTGATAGTGGAAGCTGCTCTAATTCCATGTCATGAAATTATTCCCCATGTCTGATCACCTGATATAACTCATGTTTGGGACCCTTTTTCTAGGATTCTGAGATTGGTGCCAATCAGCTCAAGGTGGTTCTGAACGGGATGCTTTCCAAACGTAAGTGCTCCCCTGGGGCCTCCCAGGATGCCCGTGGGCCCCTGAGAGAGGGGTCAGGAGGGACTGAGAGAGTATGCAGGTGGAAGTTGATAGGCAACCTCTGAGGTCGGGAGAAGGGGTTCTGGCCTCTGATCTCAGGGTCCTGACTCTGTCCGCCGAGGCAGGAGAGGCTGGTGAGGGGGAGGTGCTGGGCAAGGTGAGGTGGGTGCTGACAAGACCCTGCATGGCCAAGAACCTGTGACCTTGGATGCGATCATATGCTGAGTCCTGGGAGCAGAGGAACTGGGCTGTGATACACCTACATGACTGTTTTCCACAAAATCAATGTCTTCGATCCACGGAAACCCCTAGATTGGTGACGTCTACCTGTAGCAAGGTCTCCTTTGGGAAACAGGTGGGAGGAATGATTCTGACTGTCTCTCCTGTCCTCAGATCCCCAAGGCTTCTGACTTCTGCCAGCCTTGGGTACGGCCCGAGGGCTAAACTGTGCCCTCTCACTTCAAGCCCCAGGGCCAGTGCAGCAAGCAAGGAATGGGTTTCTCTTCTGTTCAGGGATGGGCAGAGTCAAGTCCTCCAACTGGCTGGGTGGTAGACTCACATCACCCACTGCAGCAGGACCGGATGTGAGAATGCAAGAAACAGGGGCTAAGTTGAACGACCCAGAGGACCCCTAGCCAGAGACGGACATGGGGCGAAGCAGGGCCCTGGTGTGTGACTTTGAGCAAACTACATAAGCTCTTTCAGGTGTCCTATCTGTAAAATCAGGACACTGGTAGCATCTGCCAGGCATAAGGCTAGAGCAATACCTTGACAAGAACACTGTAGGTATTTTACGAAGAACTCATCACGCTTTGCTTGGATTATCTCAGCTGCTGTCCAGCGGTGCACGGGGACACATTGTCATTCATACTAGTATTGTATTTACTCGATGGAGGAGGAAGAAATCATTAATCTGTGAGGAGCAAAGTTGAGGTGCAAAAGCTGATCATATCTACAGGGGTGGTCCATACTGCATTCAAGGGTTCCAGGAGGCTGGGGGGTCTTTCTGGATCCTACCAGATGTTCTCCTTTCATGGAGACTCTGTCGTCTCTGCCGTCTCTGGCTGTCTTCCCCTGTCTTCAAGCAGCCCTCACTCTCCACCTTCTTTTCTACTGAACTATCCAGGAACAGACATCAAATTCGATGGATTCAACATCAACACTTGCAGAGAAATGATCAGCCTGTTGGATGTATCCTTCCAATGCCACTTGAGATTTACTGCCTTTTAAGTATATATATAAAATCCCTCCTATATTAGAAGGGAGGGGAGGGGAGGAAGGGGAAGAAAGCAAGGGAAATAAGAAGGGAATAGGGATTGTGTTTGGGCTCTAAAGAAAATCGTACTTTGCATTATGTTCCTTAGTGGGCTTGTGATTCTCTCCCCTTAGAGTTGAAAGAAAAGGGGGTGCCATAGGTGTGTGGCTTGTCTGAATCATGTTTTTGTTTTCATTTTATTTTCTCATTACACCATGGAATTCAGAGACAGCAGTTGTGCAGTATTTGTGCTCCTCTCCCTCCATACTGGACCACCTGCTGAGATCCACCCCACCATCCAACCTTAGTCCCATCCCTTCCACATCTCTCTCTTTGATCTTCCTTTCAGAATCTCAGCATGTCCTCTGACAGCCACCACCAGTAGTGAAGAATTATCACACGAGGCCAAACTTATTGGCTCTCCCTGATCTAAATTCACCCCTCCCTTCCTACCGAAGGTGGTCGTCTTAGTTTGTGTCAGAACACTGAAATGGAATGCCACAAACTGGGTGACTTACAAGTAGAGAAATTCTATGCAGTTTTGGGGGCTGGGGATTCCCAAGGCCGGGTGCAGGCTTGCTTCCTGGCTCACGACTGCAACGTCATACTGTGAAGGAGAGTTCCCTGCAGTCTCTTTTCTAACAACATAGTTCCATTCGTGAAGGGTCCTCCTCCCGGCCTAATTACTTTCCAGCGACCCCACCTCTTCGTACCCTCACGTTGGAATTAGGTTTCAGCACAGGGATTTAGGGGATATAAACACTCAGTTCATAACAAGTAAGTGGAGGTTTTCAGGAGGGACAGAGACAGTTCAGGCATTCTAGGTGTTGGGAACATTCTAGAAGGAAGAATGCACAGAGTCGGCCCAACACCATTCCCTTAATCTTGGCCTAGGGCAGGTGCGCATGACCATTCTCTACAACGCTGGTGGTGAAGGGGACCCTTTTAGCTAAGGAGGCTCCCGTATGTTCTTAAGATCTTGGTCACGATGAGCTCAAACAGCTTTCTTAAGTTAATTGCTGTTTATTAGTATGTGCATTAATTTGTATTTACGTGTGTGTGTGTGTGTGTGTGTGTGTGTGTGTGTGTGTGTGTGTGTGTGTAGGTATGCATGCCATGGCATAATGTGGTGATCAGAGGACATTTTGTGAAGCGAGTCTTCTCCTTCCACTTTTGTGGGTCCCGGGGATTGAACTCGGTTGGCAGCAAGCTCTTGCCCACTGAGCCATATTGCTGGCTCTCTGCAATTATTTTGCAGGATTCCTTGACCAGCTCCAGGGTGAATCAGATGAGGAATTTTCCTTCGTACAACACACAGGGTTCACGCTGAGGGTTATGGGTAGGGGAGCGTATGTGGATCTCTGCTCAAATCTGCACCCTGAATAGCACAGGGGGCACTTCAACCCTTGACCCTTCCATGAGTCTGCATAGTTAACAGTTTAATTTGGGGGTCACAGAGAGCTAAGTCAATCCACTTTGCTGAAGATAGTTCCTTGGCTTCAGAATCACTCTTGTCTGACATTACTGTTGTCTTCAGTGCAGACTCAGATGTTACCCTGCAGTCACCTACCCATCGTTCTGAGGGTGCTTGTATCTCTTACGACTCCAAGGAAGACATTGACTCTGTCCTTTGGGAGGTCCCCCCACTCCCTCAGTTTAGATGGTATGAGGCAGGGCTTCTGAATCATGGCAGACACCAGAAATAGCCTGCAAAACTGAAAAACGGTATTTATTATAATTCATACACCATACAACGTGTGCAGTTAAAATGTACAGCTCAGTGGCTTTTGCTGGGTTGTTCAACCATTGCCACTCAATTCAGAAGGGAGAGCTGCTCTTTTGTTAGCAGCTACTCTTTGTCTCTCCCATTCCTTGGTGCCAATAATGTTCTTTCCACCTCTACATACTTGCCCACGGTGAGCATGTTTATCAATGGGACTCTGCAACACGTAGTCTTTTTACTGGCATGATGCTTCAGGTACCAAAGCATGGGTCAGTACTTCCTCACCTGTGGAGACTTGAAAACACCATTACCTGAATTTGGTCCTAGAGATGGTGATCCAATAAGCGTATTTGTAGGCAGTTCTCTCTGGAGCTGGGAGCTAGTGGTGTCCTAGGCTCCAGAACAGGCAGGGGTCTAGATTCTGGCTTCACCTTTCATGGGAGGGTATTGGAGAAGTTACTAAGTGCTTGGAATGCCAGTTTCTTCTGAAAAAGATGACAATAATGTCTGGTTTGTGCAATACCCATGGGGAAGTTGTGAGGTGCAAGAATTAAAAATGCCTTGAGCCAGGGAATCAGCTCCCTGGGCCAGTATTCTGCCAAGATTGGTGGCTTGCAGGTTAACAAAGATCTGCAGGTTAGCAAGGGTCTGCAGGTTAGCAAGGGTCTGCAGGTTAGCAAGGGTCTGCAGGTTAGCAAGTGTCTGCAGGTTAGCAAGGTCTGCAGGTTAGCAACGATCTGCAGTTAGCAACGGTCTGCAGGTTAGCAAGGGTCTGCAGGTTAGCAAGGTCTGCAGGTTAGCAAGGTCTGCAGGTTAGCAAGGTCTGCAGGTTAGCAAGGTCTGCAGCCTGAGGTTTTGTCAGCAGCACTAACCAGAGACGTGAGACTCTAGATTTTCCAAAAGGATGAGTGTGTGAGCCATCAACTTGGAGAGAGGAAAGGTTTATTTGGGCTCACAATTTTGGAGATTTAAATCCATGATAATGGGTCCTTTTGCTTTTGATCTTGTGGTAAGATGGTACCTTAGTAGGAACATATGGTACCTCATGACAGCCAGGAAGAGGGGGGGGAGAGAGGGAGAGGGAGAGAGAGAACAAACACACCTTTTTGGATACCATGCTGGGCTCAAAGCTTTTATCCCACAGGCCTTTGAAAATATCTCAGATCAAGATTGTAGTAATGACATTTATACTCTTGGGTGTAACAGGCTGACTGCAGCGGGTAGGACTAGATGCTCTGTTCTGTACTATGGTGGTGTTTATCGATTAATTGCAAAATTGGTAAGAACAGAGAATATGGGCAGTTGAAAACCAAACCTCCATGTCTAGCTCAGAGCTCAGTAAGTACTGGAGGGCAGCTAAGTTGGATATGGAAATTTGTACATGACCCTCCCCCCTACTCCCTGGCCTGTTTTGGTTTTATTATGGCCTTTGAGAAACCAAATTGTTGTGATACCTGGTGTTTTCCTGATAAGATTTGGACATGCCAGCAAACTGACATGATTTAAATGATCAATCATAGAGATTTAAGTCCTGAAGTGAATATGCAGGTCATGTAGCTCCACTGTCTGTCATCCATGATGATGATGATGATGATGATGATGATGTGAGATTCTCGTCTGTATTGTTGCTAGGCAATCTTTAGACTGGTGACTGGACCTTCTTTGTCCCTCTGTGATCCTTGAAGGAGGGCCTTAGTTGAGTATTTGACTTTTTAATCTTAATCCAAATTGCTTCCCACTCCCACCCCCACTCCCCCCCTCCCCCGGTTTCTCTGCTTGCTGCAGGAAGGATTGCTACAGCCTTTAAAGCACTGATGTTGACTCACAAGAGAAAGAAACTCATAAGGCCTGTGTAGCAGTCAGCCTGCATGGTTGCTGATAAATCACCATCAAACTGCTTAAGGAAACAAGGGATTTATTTTCTCTTATGATCGTCCAGTTACAGTTCTTATTCCAGCTTGACAGAAGAGCCAGGGCTAAGGGAAACTAGTCACACCATCTCTACATAATATCTGAGAGAGGACAATAGTTACTTGCCAGACCGGCATGTCAGGCCAAGTGTACACAAGGATGCCAACTCTCTCAATCAGTATTTTATTCCAAGTCTAGTCCCACCCACCACAGGCTGGGCCTTCCCCATCAGCTAGACAATCTCTTGCAGGTTTGCTCTGGGCTTAACCCAACAACTAATTCTCTACAGATGTGCCCAGTGCTCAAACCTTCAACTATCTAGTTGACGCCCGTGCCTAGTTATGACAGTCTGTTAATCATATTTACCTTTAACATGCTTGGAACAATGGGACCGGCACCTTGGAACCCACGGAATTCAAGATACTCTGGCTAAAGATCCAGAAGTACCTGGTAACTAACTTTTCTTCTTTCTTCTCTATTCCCCTAGGCCCCCCTCCCCCAAGAAGGGCATCTCTCTGGGCCCTGACCCCTTTCCTCTATTCTAACCTCTCTGATGCTCATTCCTGGGCTCTTTTGGATGACACCCAGCCATCATCCAGACCATTCAAACCTGGACACATTGTTCAGAAAGGAGCCAGAAGTCAGTGGGAGGGACACACATCAACCCCTGTACTGAGAGCCCCCTTCAGAGGACCGGGGCCACGCTCACCCCTCAGCCCACGTTATTCCCTTTGTTCTGGGCCCTTTGTTCTGGGTCTTTCCTTGGACGAAGTCACGAGGTGTCTTTTGGGGTGCATCTCTGATCGTCCGGGAGAGGAGCAGACAGATGTCCAGGGCCCTGCTTCTGCCCGTGGGGGATTTCTTTCTGGCTGTAGGAGATCTATCAGGAAATGGACGACAAACGCACGGGGACCATCGATGCCCACGAGATGAGGACAGCTCTCAAGAAGGCAGGTGAGGATGCGTCTTGCAGACAAGGCCCGGGACCCACATGGGCCCGCGTGTGTGGCTGTGTTCATGATTGCGGCCGCTGGTGATCATCACCGGGAATTTCCTGGAGTTGGATATCACGGTGACAGCAAGGCCAAGGAGGGAACACTGACGTATTTTATGTAGCATCATGTATGAAGGCTTTCCCTGCTCCACGCAGACACACAAGCCCTCTGCTTCTTCTGCTTGTTATAACTGTGTGACCATGGCTGAGCTAAGCTGAGCTACCACTGGACCAGGAAGCAGGGTGGGGTGTGGGGGTGTGGGGGAGTGGTTCCCCAGAGGGAGGAGACAGTTGATAGACTCTCCAGGGACTCTCTGGAGCAGACAGGCTAGGCCTGGTTTGCAGATTTGCATAGAATCACAAGGGGCGCCTGCCATGTCAACGTTGATGTTTCTCTGGAGACAGTGCTGAGCCTCTGTGCCAGGCATGACCCGGCCTCCCTCTGCCTTCAGGTTTCACCCTCAACAACCAGGTGCAGCAGACCATTGCCGCGCGGTACATGTGCAGCAAGCTCGGCGTTGACTTTGACGGCTTCGTGGCTTGCATGATTCGCCTGGAGATCCTCTTCAGTAAGCGCCACTTCCTTTAAACCCACCTTTGTCTCATATCTCGGGAGATGCAAGGCATTCTGGGTGCCAAGAGTCCAAGAAACTGTAGATAGGGATTTCATAACTGCAGCACCCAGTGAGGAAAAAGAGGAAGACACAAGGGGCTGAGGACATTGGAATTGGTCCTTGTCCTTGCAGACAAGGAAGGGCAGGGCTGAGGGGCTGCCCTTCCTCAAAGACCTTGAACTCCACCATCCTGACTCTCAGCTGTGTATAGTCGCCAGCCAGGGTGCACGAGTTGTCTCCTAAGGGTTCTTCAGTATGAGCTTTTGATGTCTATTCACAGTTATGCTACCATGAGCATAAATACTTTGAGGTACCTCTCTAGAAAGCAATAGGTATTTGTGTCTCATCTTGGACCTTGGGATCTGTTATCTTTTAGCCAGTGATATCTTTTTAAGGGAGGGGCCATTTCTTACACAGGGGGAGGTATGCAAGGTGGGAAGTCTTAGAGGCAAAAGGTCATTTAGCTAGAGATGGGCTTAAGAAACTGGATTATCCAAGCCCCAATACCACTGAAGGAATTGCAGGTGTCTGACATGATTGCCTGAAGGTGGCATTCCAAAGAGGCCTTCTCTGCTGGACGAGTGGGTCCATCCATAGCTGGGGAGGGAGTCAGGGCACACCTCCTGCCAAGGACGTTCATTCTGGGAAATGGGCTTGGCAGTCAGATGAGATCTGGAATGGATAGGGTGGAGGGGAGAAGGGAGGGTCTTGCTGGGGATGACACAAGACACAGTTTTCTGACTGCTCCAAAACCTAAGAACAGATCGGACTAACTTCTTTCCTTCTTTGCTCCAGAACTGTTCAAGCTTTTGGACAAGGACCAGAATGGCATTGTCCGGCTCTCTCTGGCTGAGGTAAATGGCCTGAGTCTTGATGAACTGCTTCGACGGTATAGCTGCTCCTCGTGTGTAGTCTATTGCCATGTAAATTCCATGTATGTTCTGTGGCAAGCATGGGGTGGGGCAAGGAATGTGATAGTCTGTCAAACATTAAAATTAATTAATTAGCTAGTTACTCTTTTATCTTAAAGATAAACCTATTGCTCTGCTTCCAATCATTTCAAAGACACAAACTCTCATTAATTCAGATGCAAATGTTAGTGGTAGACATCATTTGGATCATCTGACTTCTGGGACCAGATATCTTGGGGTTAACATACAGAGGGACATTGAAATTGAATCTAGGTGGGATGAAGGCATAAAGTAAAAAATTTTAAACTTGTTTCCATGCCATAGAATGACTTATACAGAAACCACTGTCGTCACTGTCGGTGGGGGCTATGGAGGGGCTGTGCCTCTGGATAGCAGTGACTGTCACTGACTGGAGGGGACAGCAGAAGGTGTGGATCTCAGACAAGGATCAAGGTCAGTTAGGAGGCATTGGAGTCAGAAGACCTGGTTATTGCTGGCCTTGATGTGGTATCAAAACCCAGTCACTTCCTTTTGTTCTCTGAAATGGAAAAATTATTGATCACTTTCTAGTGAGCTAGGAAAGCCTTCTTAGAAACATATCCGTGGACCTGTAGACATCTAGATAATATCGCAGTACTTAAAATGAAGTGTATTTATAGGAATACACATACACAAATATGGGAATATGCATAGATGAACTATAGATACAAAGAATGTGTACACACATAGAGAAATCCATAGAAATAAAGACATACATATATATATGAATATATGTGTATCCACAGAAATATACGTACATATATAAATAAAATTGTCCTTCATGATCCATGGGAGATTAGTTTCAGATCTTCCCCAGATACTAAAATCCACAGATGCTCAGCCCATTATATAAAATGGCACAGTTTTTGCATGTAACCTACACACATCTTCTTGTGTACTTTAAATCATGTCTAGATTACTTATAATGCCTAATATATTAATGCTATGTAAATAGTTGCTGGGCTATATTGTATAAGGAATAAATAACAAGAAAAGTATCTTCATATTCAACACAGCTGCATTATTTTTTGTCTATTTCCGAGCTCAGCTGCGTTCATGGATGCCGAGCTTGCAGACAGCAATGACTGACTGTCCACATCTGTTTTTGGAAACCCCTTTGGGTTGTAGAATTTTTTTCTAAGTCATGTTTTCTGTGGTGCTCTGATTTACGAACTAGTGACTTGATTAAGGGCTTCCTGACTTTTCTATGATCGAGTGAGTCCCTTCGAGACAGAAACGGTGGGTGTCACGTGAGGCAGGAGGACGGCTGGGCAAAGCCCAAACATGGCCTAGAAGTCATGCACTGACCTCGTCTCTTCTTTTGCAGTGGCTGTGCTGTGTGTTGGTCTGACCAGCGTTTTGGAAATTAGCAACCCTCCCTGCCTCTCCACCCGCCTCTTTATTCCTTTCTTTGCAATCTTGGGAACATCTACCCTCAAGTGGAATTTACAGGTGGTTCATATCATTCCAGCCTGAGATGCAGGCCTGCCTGCTGGAGCAGGCCGCGGAGCCCTGAGTCTCCCAGCAGCACAGAGTTATGAACTAGTGAAGCTGATCTCAGGGCCCAGCGGATGGAAAGCAATCAATTAAAGCTGTGAGCCAGATGGTTTCTGCTTTTCTCTGGAGATACGCAATGTGGGGCGCACCTTGGGCTTTTCATACTGCGGAAGAAGACATGACTCTTGTATTAGGCAGGGTTCTGTAGAGGAACAGAACTGGTAGAATGAATATATATTAAAAAAAGAGACTTGGATTGGCTTATGAGAAAAGGTCTAGGTGGTCTATCAAGGCTGCCAGTAGCTGCTTAGTTTGGGAGCTGACTATCTCAGCAATCCCATTCTAGTGCTGAAGGACCTACTTCTGCCAGCTGGGCCCACCTCCAAAGGTCTCTACAGCTTCAAATAAGTGCCCCAAGTCAGGGATCAAGCGTTCAAAACAGGCATCTTTGGAGAATGGTTCAGATTCAAGCCCAAATGCTCTACCTTGTCCTCCACCCCAACTCATAGTCATCTCACAATACAAAACGCATTGGTCCAGTTTCAAAGGTTTCCATAGTCCTGAATCTCAACCCTGTTCCTAAAGTTTAAAATTTTTTATTTTCCTGAGACATAAGGCAAATTCTGTACCATGAATCCCTGGGAGAATCAAAACACATGGTATATACTTTTAATATACAAGGGCACAGCAGAGAGAATGGGGGAAACAGCAAGGAAAGATGAGGCCAAAGCAAGACCAGAACCAGAGGGTCGAATACTGAACCTTGCGGCTCCGTGCCTGGCATAAGGAGACTGAGATGGCATCACTTGAGCTTTAGGGAACCGGAGCAGCCCTGCTGCCTGCTCTACCCACGGGCTCACTCTCAGGGCGCTCCGCATGTCGCTTGGCGTTCCTCAGCAGACGCTCCATGTTACTGGCATTTCCAGCGTCCTGGGATCTCAGACCTGTGCAAGTTAGGCCTCATTCTGTAGCTTCCTGTGTGGCCCAGCCAGGGGCTCCTGGCAGGAATCCCAACCCTGCTACGCATCGCCTGGCCCCAGGCATTTCACGGGAAG
Organism: Typhlomys cinereus; assembly: GCA_023101885.1. NCBI lineage: Eukaryota > Metazoa > Chordata > Mammalia > Rodentia > Platacanthomyidae > Typhlomys > Typhlomys cinereus. The sequence continues at coordinate 1,304,148 of JALPQD010000448.1, read as the reverse complement.
CCTTCCAGAACCTCTGCAGGGAAGCCTGCAGAACCATGACCACATGGATACGTCAGACTGCTGCCAGCTTGAGATAGAGCCAGGACGCCTTGGATCGTGTGGCGGCGGCCCGAGAGGTACCTGAGTACCCGAAAGGCTGGGAAAGCCCTTTCCTGGTGAGGCCCTTTTTGCGTCAGACACCCTGAAAGCTCTGCAGATGAGTTTGTATTTTCACACCCTGGAGTCTTCAATACACGAGGTCTTACCCTCAAAAGTGCTTTTCCTGTTGTTCCATTCAAAACACTCAGTTTCTCTTTTAACTGCACTAGCCTCCTTTTTCTTAAAATGAAACTTCAATATCAGTTTTTTATTGGTAAAAACTTTTATACAACCATAACATAATTAACACCTAAGACAATTAGCAAACTGAACCATATATAAAGTCTCAATATTGACTTCTCTTCTTTTTGTTTTCTCTCAATACCCATCATGCTTAGAACACATTGGTACTTAATTCTTGCCGACAGCTGTCATGGTCTGAATGTGAATTGCTGCCTCTACACTCATGTGTTTGAAGCTGCTAAGCTCTTTCACAGCAGCTACAGCTTGGCCTGCAGCGTTAGCTCCACGGCTCTAACCTCTTTCAGGCTTCTTTTCTTGCCAAATTGAACATTTTTCAAATGTGTCTGCTGTGCTCTTTGCTCTAGGCGACTCTCACTGTAAATATGGCCAGAAACAGCTAGCGACAACCGTGTCATAGCCTGAATGCTGTGCTATGGAGAAATAAATTACTCCATAACTTGAATTCAGTCTCGCCCAAGTTTTCAGGACATGGACAAAATGCAGACAGGTTCTTTGTTGGCTTGTTCACCATCCTACATTGGTGTAATCTGCCTGCATTTCCCAATGTTTGGACGTTGCTCCTGAAAACCACTCCAAGAGGCCCAAGGACCACGTGGTCAGAAGGTCCCACTTCTCTGGTAGCAATGTTCTGTATTGGTTACATTTCTCATCACTGCCACAAAACAAAACAAAATAAAACAAAAACCTGAGGAAAGTGCCTTAAGGAGTTTATTTTGTTCCTTTCGGCTCATGATATCAATAGTTCTAATCCACCATGGTGGGGAAGGCATGGCGGAATTCACCTCTGAGCTGACCTACTTCTCCCAGCCAGGTGCCACCACTTCCTGAAGACTCCCTGACCCTCGACACAGTGTCTGTGCCTCATGGCACAAGCCTGGAATTCCAGCTTCTCAGGAGGCTGAGGCAGGACCTGGGCTACAGAGTAGTGAGATCCTGTCTCAAAAGAAAAAGCAACAAGAGGTCTGGAGGTACCGCCGAGTGGCAGAGTGCGGACAAAGCATGTACTAGGTTCTGTCTCTAGTACTGTCACAAGCAGGGAACGGTGCCTGTCAGGGACATTCCAGATTCCACACAGGAAGGCAGGTCTTTGGTGGGATCTTTAGGGAGCAGTGGGATAATTTCTACAGAAATTATTTAATTCAGGGCTGGCAAGATGGCTCGATGGACAAAGGCACTTGCTGCCAAGACTGAGAGCCCAAGTTTGAGTCCCCAGAACCCACATGGTAGAAGGAAAGAACAGACTCCCACAAGTTATTCTCTAACCTCCATATATGTGCTGTGGCATACGTGTCCTCCCTGTAAGTAATAAGTGTAGAAAGCTTTAAAAGAAACTCAATTTACTATAACTTAATCAATGATATAAACTTAGGTCATTATTTGCATGTCTAGTTTATATAAAATAAAATTGGAAGATGGCGTGCAGAGGCTCCAAATATTACCAAATGCATTGAACAAATGTTAATGTTTTGCCATAACTGAGTTTTCCTTTCCTTCTTTTTCTCGTGCTGAAGCTTTTGCTAAAGTAAAATGTCAGGTCTTGCGCGGTGCGGGTTGACATTTACTTCACGGTTATGTTGTCCTGTGAAAGTACCTGCTTCCTCACACCCACCACAGCGCCCTCACCCACCGCAGCAAAATTAACAGTGATTCTTTAATCTCACCTAATAGTCAATCTATATGCAAATCTCGCTGATTGACTTACTCACATAGTTCCTGGTTTATTCCAACAAAGATTCAAATAAGACATAAGACCTTCCTCATCTGCTGTGTAATCTTCAGCCATCTTCTTCCTCTTTCTTTCTACTATTGAATGAGTAATGAATAATTGGAGAGGTATTTTTTTGGCATGCGTGTGAGTGTATGTTGTGTGTGTGTGTGTGTGTGTGTGTGTGTGTGCACAAGAGAGAACTTGAGTGTATGTATCTATGGAGGTCCAGGTGTGACACCAGGAATCACCCTGGATTGCTCTACTTCCTTATTGCTTTGCTCTGGGATTTTTCCAGGCTTGCCTTCCAGGGCCAAAAGAACAGGCTGCTGCCATTTCCACTTGGCATTTTTATGTGGAATCTGGAGATCTGAATTCAGATTGTTTTGTTTTCGAGGCAAAGGCTAATTTAAACCCTGAATTATCTTTCTAGCCCCCTAACTAGAGTTCTTAAGAAGAACATGGGTGATGTGAGCTAGTTCTACATGCTTTTTGGTCTAAAATCTCACATGGAATTCCCTTTATCTCCCCCTTCCTTCCTCTCCCCAAGGTCTTGAAGCACAGTTTATAGGATGCTTCAAAACTGGGAAACCTATATTCCATGGACCTCTTCTATCTGGCACAGTTATCCCCTAAGGCCGAAGAGCATGCAGGCTGGCCACCTACTGACCCATGGGACAGAAAAGCACAAGGCCAGCTAGACTTGAGGTCTCAGTGAACTGACCTGAATAATAAAGGAGTCTAGAAGGGAGTACCTGGGCTGGAATTTTGTATCACTCAATCATATTGCTTCATTTATTCAAACACGTTCAAGAAGTGCACAGAGATTATATACACTGTATTCCGTTGCCAATTTTGCATCTCCTTGTCCTTGGTGGTGAAGTCAGATAGCAGATACGTACAGTGGTAGACAGCGTTAATTATCAATTTGCTTACCTAGGAGGTGGGCCTCTGGACATACACCTGTGAAGGATTATCTAATTGAAGTTAGTGTCTGAGAACAGCTGTGCAGAATTGTCTAGACTATGTCAGTTCATATGAGGAGACCCAGACTGAAACCAGCTGACACCCTTCCCTGGGTTTGGGGTCCTGGGCTGACTGGAGAAGAGAGAAGCTGAGAACCAGCATTCAAGCTCCCGGCTTCCTGGTTGTGGATGTCATGTGACCAGCTGCTTGATGCTCCTGCTTTCTTGACCTTCCTGCCATGATGGGCTCAGTCTTGACTTAAAAGCTGAACTAAACCCTCTTCCCCTTTAAGTTGTTTTTGTCTGGGCCTTTTATCACAGCAACAGGAAGAGCAACGAAGATCATGCCATGCAGCCCAGGGGGTTTCAGGAGGCGTGGCTAAGGCGGGCGAAGAAGACAGGTCTAGACCTCCAGAGAGTTTGCCATCCAATGGGAAGACAGTTCTCCGCGCTCAGCCACCATGAAGCCGGCATTAAGCACGGGACAGGGGACACAGCTTAAAAGCCCTCGCTCTTGGAAGCAAGCCCGGAACATCTCAGTTGTTGCTTGTTAACCGGCACAGTTCCACTTCCCCTTTTCAGGCTTGCCTTCCATCCCAATCAACTTCACATCCAAGCCGGAGTAGCCCTAGGTTAAGTGACCTTCTCCTGCCAGGCCTGGGCTACGGTAAGCCAGCTGCTGAGTTTCGGCTGGAGGGGATGGTTCTGTTCACAAAACACAGAGCAAAGCAAATGGGAGCTCTCCAGGATTCCACGCAGCACGGTGTGAAGAATAAGCCTTCCATCCAGGCTCGTTGAGTTCAATGAGGCGAGAGCCAGCGGCTGAAACTCCAGCCTGTGGTAGAATAATCCGTGTGCTCTGGGGGGGGGGTCTGCTTCAAAACACCACGGGTGTGTTAATGTGTGAGTTTGCACCACAGACTTGCCCATCGGGCTCTTGTTTGCCCTGTCCCTCTATTCCTTAGTCCTTCTGGACATCCAGAGTAGACATCCTCTGGGCAAACCAGACACCACTGTGAGTTAAGCCCAAGGGATTTGGAGCAGCTTTCTCAAGTCTGCTCAATAATTCAATCAATAGATGTCTCCAGAGCAGCTACCACGTGCTCAGCAAGGCTCAATACTTGCTCAGGGAGTCATAGGAGGACTAGATAAGGAAGGCGGCTAAGACAGGTCTTTAACTCCAAAGTTAGCCTTTCTGTAAAGGGGACATCATTCATTATTATCCAATGAGGGGACATCAGGCAGGCAGGCAGTTACCCTGCGTGGTTGCTGATAAATGACCATCAAACAGGTAAAGGAACAAGGGATTTATTTTCTTACTGATAGTCTGGTTACAGTCTGTCCAGCTTGATGGGAGAGCATGCACCAACACCAGGGCAGAGGGAACTGGCCACAGCATCTCTACGTAATGGCTGAGAGGGACAATCCTTAGTTGCCAGACCAGCATGTGTGGCCAAGTGTACACAAGGATGTTACTTTCTCAACCAGCTCTCTGTCTTTTATTCCAGGGCTTAATCCCATCCACCTGGGTCTCTTCCCCATCAGCCAGATAATCTCCTGCAGGTTTGCTCTGGGCTTAACCCAACCACTAATTCTCTACAAATGTGCCCAGAGCTCAAACTCTGAACTATCAAGTTGATACCTGTGCCCAAGTATGACAACCAGCCGAAGGGAGAGAGGGGACTGAGGCTACCAAAGGAGACAGATGCTTCCAGTAGATGGACACGAATTTGACAGATGGAATTTCCTTCGTTTGATAAATATTAAACACCAAGCATATTCTAGGTATTGTGTGAGGCATTGGTGAGAGGGAAAGGTATTCTAGAAGGAGGGAACGGTGCAAGAGAAGGCAAGAAGACGGGTATGTTTGGAGATGCCCGGACTTCTGGGGGATTCAGAGTTTCTTGGAGTCTCCAGGGGCTGCTGCAGTCTGGGTTAGAGAGTGGCTGTGTCCTCGCTTGGACCCATCTTTGGTTCCTTGAACTAGCCTATTAAGCCACATGGTATTTTTCTTCTAGCTGTAAGAAATGATTTCAACCTACTTGCCTGATAGTGCAAGATCCTCAGACTCCCCCTTCAGGTTGCTTGGTAACATTGACTGCATCCATTCATTCCCTGGGTCGGAAGCCCAAGAGCTTGTTAGTAGCAGAGAGATACCTTGTGTGGCTGTCATCTAGTAGTGGCCAAAGCCCATTGATATGTGACTAGCTGGTGGCTTTTGTGGCATGGCATATCTGTCCTTTCTTCCCAGAGGAAAAGAGAGCCAATCCCTAGCGTCTCAGCAGAGTTCTTTGTGGGGGAATGTTCTGGAAATGGTCCCTGGAGCTAGAAGGCAATCCAGCTGCACAGCTGATGGAGCGCGGTGGGTTCCCACTTCCACCTGCATTCTTGAAACATTTACTGCTAATTAATTTCTGAATTACACAACAATGCACTTCCTAATTACACAGGGGAAGCGCAAGCAGCTCTAACGGGGTGGTTATCTATGGCACAAACCGTTCTAATAGATGCTCTACCAGGATGAGGGAGGGATGGCAGAGGGGAGGCCGGCAGGAGACGGGAGGAAAGAGAAAGAGAAGACGGATGGACAGATGGAAGCAGAGAAGATGAATCCCCATGGATAAAACCCTTCTGGCCCCTGAGCAAAAGCCGTTCTCTGGGAACCCCAGCAGCCCTTGGGGAATAGAGAAGCCGCCTCTGGGCTCCTAGAGGAAGGACTTCCCTGGGAACCGTGCCAACTATGCAAACACCAGCCCAGAAATGTAAATAATAACACGCAGGCTCCATGCAAACATAATTATAGCTCAACATTACGACGAGGGAGACTCACTGGGGACCGGCCCACTTTCACATCTGAAAGACCCACTTTGCATGGTGGTGGTTAAAGCAGGGATTCTGGTCTCTCTCTGGCTCTTTTTCCCTTTTCTTGGCGTTTGCTCTGCCATCTGGATTTTTTTTTTCTTTTAAATTTATATTGGTTTGAACAGCATATTAAAATGAAGACGTTTCTGATCGGGTGGAAACATCTGGGTTAGCAAATGTTATTGGTCTCTTGAACAATTACTGAGGGCCTACTGTACGCTGGGAAGGATATGGCAAAAAACCGAGTCAATTGTGTTAGCCCGTTGACCCTTCTGCCTTCCATCACATGAGCTGAGGCACTGAGCCCTCCCAAAGCCTGGGCCCCTTGCCCCCCGTGACAGTTTCTATAATTTATAAATCGTGGTTTCACGTACTTTGTCATAGCTGCTCAAAGGGACGAGGACAGAAGTCTCTGGCAGGTTTGTGCTAGAGGCGCGGGTCCCGTTTATACTCTCTCATGACTATCTTGAATGAGTTGAAGAGCAGCCAGGGGCTGTAGCAAAGCTGTGGCCTCAGCTCAGGTGAAAGGGGACAGCGTGTGGCCTGTCTACACCTGCAGAGGTGGGGAGGAGGGGGGAGACTCCAGACATGTTTAGAAAAGAGAACTGATCTGGTCTCTTGCCCTGTCCACAGAAGATGACATCTTTTTTGGGGGGGGAGGGGCGGTACAACTGAAGGATGGAGCAGTCATAGCCTGGGGAAATCTCCTGCGCTGTTTGTTTTCAGCATTTCAGTAATCTACGATTGTAAAATGATAAAGACTTGAATTCATTAAAAGAAGACTAATCAGAAGAATGCGGACATAAGATGGAAGCATCGCAATTATTTTTGGAACAAGTCAAAACATTTGCTTTGTTCAATATTCTCTTCTGGGTCACACAAGAATAAAATTCTAATTATTATGTCTCTCATGAACCCTTGGAGCTGAAAAGACTTTGTGTGCCTTGGAGCCCTGTTTCTTGTTTCTTTTTAAAGATATTTATTTATTTGTTTGTTTGTTTATTTATTTATGATGAGAGAGAGGGAGAGGCAGAATACATGCTGTGTGCATGGCTGGAGGTCAGAGGACAACTTTCAGAAGTCAATCCTCTCTTTCCACCATGTGGGCTTCTAGGGATCAAACCCAGGTCGCCTGGTTTGGGAGCAGGTACCTTACCTGCTGAGTCATCTTGTCGACCCATCTCTTCTAGAGCATTTGCTAGTTTGGCTCATGTCCCTGAGTGATTTCCCCATTATGAGCAACCACACCTTGCCCATCCGCACCTCCATCCATTCTCTTTTTTTCTGGACTAACTTCTCAGCTTCTCCACTGTCCTGTGACAATTCTTCTCAATTGGATAAAGAAAGGGACATTAATGAGAAATGCACAGACCTACCGTGAATATGTGCAGTACCATCCCGTGGGCTAGGGGACTACGGTGACTAGAAAGGGAGAGAGGAGAAGACCAGCTGAGTACCCGGTTTGCCCTGTCCCCTTCTGCATCCTGATCCACTGAGATGTGAGCAGGCGGCCTCGTGTTCCTGCTGCCACGGAGCCGACGGCTGCTGGGCCTTCTTTGCCTCCATGGACTGTATCCCCCAATCAGTGAACCAAAAATAAACCTTCCTCTCCTAAGTTACTTTTGTAAGGCATCTGGTCACAGCAAACGTGAAGTGTTGGATACTCAATCTCAGGCTTTCCCCCCCACCTTGTCTAGAGTCTCCGACATGGGCTTCAGTCTCCATCTGCTTTCTGGAACTCTCCTGAGGTTGTTCTCCAGTCTGGCAGAGGGGCAGGGCTTGATAGAAAAGAAAGGTCTGCAGGGCTGGACCTCTCTTCTGCAGGTCATCAGCCTCTCTTCACCTCTGTCCTTTGCCCCAGGTCTGTGATACTACTTACCGCTCCCATCCTGGATCTGCCCACCAAGGCGGTCATCTCTCACTACTTCCCTTCTTCACCCTCAGGGCTAACTCATTGCGTGCCTTGCTCGCCATCTTTCCCCTCCTCCTTATTTCTGCTTTGCTTCCCACGCCTGGAACTCAGCCGTCACCATCTGTCCCAGCCTTTGCCCAGATCAAGACCTCGGATGGAGCCTTTCAGACTCTTGCCTCTCTGCCTGTGTCAGGAGTTATTTCCTAAAGCACAGTTGTTTCTCTCTCTTCTCACTCCCTTCAGTGAGTCCTGTGGCCAGCAGACGAAAGCCGGACTCTCTAGCAAGAGACTCAAGGTCCTCCTTGGCTGGACACCCGCCATCTTTCCAGACTCTCCTCTGCTTTCGTGGCTGTGCTTCATCACCTAGATGCAACTTGATAGTACGAAAGTCACCATGTCTGATCCTAGCATTGCTCTTCCTTTAGCCTATGTCCTCCTTCTGTCCTTCATGCTTCCACAGGTGGATGCCACCCCTTCTACTGCCCCCTCGAGGGGGAAGGAGGGAATCCTTCTTGCCAACATGCTCGCATCCCATTCAGCAGGAACCTCTGGTCTGCAAGAGACTGAGACCAGGGTCTGACCAGAAGAAGGGTCTGCGGGCTGGGCTGGAGCTGCCGAGAACCCACCTACTCGTTCCAGGCACCATTCCAGCCCAGAAGCTTGGTTTTCTTCCTTCTTTCTTACCATCTCTGGAGAGGTTTCCCTGACACCTAGAACAGGGCGGGACCTTGCACGGAAGCAGCCAGAAACTCTCTGTACTCACAGGCTTTCTGCAAGCAAACCTGCTGCAGGCCGAATGGCGTGTCTTGAGGTCTCTGATCCCAGCATTTGCTTTCCAGAGTTTAGGGTCCCGACACCCCCATGTCAGTGTCTCTTTAACCCTGGCTCTCAGTATACCCTCCATAGCGCTCTTTCTCCAGTTGGGTCCATATTCAGCTACCTTGAGCCTGTGTTTCTAGCCTCAGGTCCTGTTTGGACTTTGGAAGAAAAACGGAGCTTCCTTAGCTTGGAGTGGAATCCCCCATCCGCTTTCTTTCACCGTTTTTGCTGATTGCAGGATTTTGCTCTCTTTCCCTCCCTTTGTTCCCACATCCAACTATTTCATCATATCAAACAAGATCAGGAATAAAGACCACGTGCCACACAGACATGTCCTGGGGACCCCTCCAGATGCACCTGTGCAGCCCCAGCTCTTACTGTTCTCAACTAGTAGCTTAGGATGCAGAGGCTCTGGATTTCCCCGGTGAGCCCGTAAGGGAGGCTTGGTGGCTGACCTGAGAATCCCCTGCCCAGCAAGAGAGGGGATGATCCTTCACTAGGGCTTCTTGGTCCATCTTGAAAGTGGTCATACTATAGGGCTGGGGACCAGGAGACACGAGACCGTGTTCACGTTCTGTCCCCAACTGTGCAGCGATGTTAAGAAAAGCACTTTACTTCTCTGGACTTTGGCATCCATGAAAGAGCTTATTCTGCACGGTGGGCTGAGAGCTATTTCTAGTGTCTTCTTATTGCAGCGACTGGGTCATGCTAGGTGCAGGGTAGTTTGCTTCCTTCTTCGCAGACCTGCTTAGCTGTGCACAAGAGGCTGCTTCTTGCCTTTCCTCCCCGGGCTCTCAGGGAGCCTTGCAGTCTGGGGCTTTCTTCTATACTTCAGGAGCTTGGGAAACTAATGTTGAAATTGTTACGGACAAATTCTTTCGGTTTCATTTTATATCTGCAGCCATTAGAGTCCATCATGCAAATGAATGGAAAGCGACATTCAGGAAGAGCGTTGGCGATGGTTTGGATGCTGAGCTCAGTGGTCGAGCACCTACCTGGTATGTGCAGGGCCTTGGCAGCACAAATGTGTAGGATGTTGAGTTTGCCGAGAAAGGAAACTGGTGCGCTTTCGGGAGAGTCATGCGCTCAGCTGAGCTCTGCTCTTTCTGGCTCAATGACGGCTGCAAGGTGTCAATTTCCTCTTCTGCAGTGAGAGGCTTGGGTTGGATGGCCGCTCGGCTTCCTTTCCAACATTCTAGAACACTCTATATTCCTGTCTATAAATGGTGCAACTTCTGAAGCAACTTTGTGATCATGACCGCTTTCGGGGGTCAATGGGAAGCATGGGAAGGGAGGTGCCCCGATAGCAGGGTGGACTTCTGACCAAATATTTTTGGCCTTTCCATCCCAGCAAGTTGCATCATTAAGCACAACAGGAAGTAACAGCTGCCGAATTTTTCCTGGGGGCTGGAATTTCTGTGAACTGTCCCCTGTATTATTTAAATGTAACCAACAGGGTGCAAGGTGACATCACTACCCGGCCTCGGAGCCAGCCCTTCCTAGCTATGCACCTTGGGGTCAGCTAGTTCCTGACATTGTTCTCCTCTGAAAAGGAAAATTATCATTGCAGTAGATATAGATGGCCACTAAGGAGTGGATATATGGAGCGGGGTGTCAAGGATTACATGATGATCCTATATGTTAAGAACAGCGCCCAGTATACAGGGCACGCTCCATTGACTTATTATTAATTAATTATTATTATTAATTATTGATTTATTAATACTTGGAGGGGGTGTTGTTCTTCCACTTACCACTGAGGAAGCTGTGATTTGGAGAAGTGAAGGAGAGGAAGCCAGGGTGGAACTCAGGTCTGGGACCGTCTATGTGAAGTGTTTTGGCAAGACTCTCTCCCCTGCCTGTTGCTATATCCAGGATCCAATGCTAAGCCATGCCTGAGGACCTCCCTCCTGCTGTCAGATGATACTGCCTGGTTATCCTCGGAGACTCTCAGGTACAGAGGAAAGCGTTTGACATGCTCGTTTTCTGGATTTCCCTCTGTGGAACCTGAGGGAGGCGAAGGACAAAGCCAAGGCTGCCACTGCCGTCTGAGGTTGCTGCTGGGCCTTGTAAGATGCCACCCAGCCTCAGCCTCTGCGGACCGCAGACTGGATCTTTCTGGCTCTGTCCACCCGGATGTACTCAGGCCCTGGCGGTAATCTGCCGTGTGGAGGAGGACCAGTTTGTCTCTACCCAGAGCTCACAAACATCCTGGTTTATCTACAGGACTAATGAATTCTGCCAAGTCAATAATCAGCAGGAAGGGAGAGTCAACCAGAGCTAATTCTTTCCAGAGTGCAGGGTAATTAATTTACAATGACTTGTTTAGGAAGACATAATGATGAGGCTAATGTTATCTCCCCAGATGATGAGCCTATTAGTCGTGCGCTGGCTTTGGGGTGAAGTAGGAACAGGGAAGTCATGGAGGAGTGGGAATAGGGAGGCATCTTGAAGGGCTCCTTCGGCCCCTCGGTTCTGTCTGAACAGGGGGCAGATTAGTTTCTGCCTGTCATTAGCAACCAATGACAGGTCCTGCCCGTCCTGGACCACCAGGTCTGGGTCAGTGGTACCAGAAGGACCACCGGCAGCCAAGCGACCAAGAGTCCAGAAGGACACTCAGGCCCCAGGTGACTCTGGAGACAAATACGGAGCTTCTGAACATGAGACAGAGAATGTATTCTGTCTAGGTGACACCAGGTTCAAATCTCACCCACGACCCTTCAGCTGCTTTCCTCTCACTTTCTGGCTATTCTCTACCCAGCCTGCGATGTCCACCTCCTGGAAGCCCTCGGGCCCTTTGCTACCATGTATAAGGGACACTACAGACACAAGGACTGCCTGCCTGCACCCAGCGAAGAACTCATGTAGCACATTTGCAATTTCATTTTGGTTCTGTGTCCTGCCGCTTCTTTCTTCCTTCGCTCTCATTCATGCTAAGTTGGTTTTTTACATGTCTCGTAGGGCTTCTTAGCCTATTTCTGGAACAAATTGAGGCTAAGTAAGTCACATGTTCAGATGACTAACTGCCAGTTTCCAGGTGCCCAGTCCTTTATGGCTCCTGTCTCTTGCTGATAGGATCCTATGTCTGATTCTCATTTTCAGGGGGGTGTGTCTACATGGACATTCAGTTACATGGACAGCTGAATACTTTGTAGGGGATGGGAGGGTCTTGTAAAGAGTAGGAAAAGGGTAGCCAAATGACCAAAAAGGAAACTGAGGCTGAGAGTGCAAGGACTGATTGAATAGGTAATCTAAAAACTAGATGTCACAAGAAGTCTTATGCAAGACCTGTGTGTTTTGGGTCAAAATGGGTGGTCGTAGTTAAAAGGGGGGAACCTGCAGGAGGTCTTGAATTGATCACTGTGGATAGTGGTGGTCTTTCATGGGACACATAGTCACAAAAGGAGTCAGTGCGTCGGCTGCATTTGGTAACTAGGGCATGTGAACATCTGAGAGGTTTCTGTGCGCCCAGAAAGGATAAGAAAAAGATACCTCTGAGGGTGACCAAGCCAGGAAGGCCAGCACCCAAAGGCCTTTAGTCCTGATGTGGGCAGTGAGCCCCCGGACCTTGAGGCTCTACCCACCTTGGCAGGGGGGCGCCTCTGGAAAGGTGTGCCCTCCAATCCAAGGCCTGGGCTTTCCTGCATCAGTTAAACAAAATCCTATCCTACAAGCTTGTTTATGGCTTGGCCTGACTAAATAGTTGATTAGGTGTGAGTCTAAAGGCTCCGTTGTCAAGCTGATACCTTTACCTGCCCTGTAGGCTAACCTAGACAATTGATGAGCACTGGGTGCAACTGAGATATAAAATAAAAGGGAGAAATGAAAAAAACGAGATTGAAGAAGATGTCTGACTTCAACTTGTAGTCCACACACATATACATACATGAAGTTCCATCTGCACACATACACACACACACACACACACGTACATACATGAAGTTTTATCTGTACACATGTGTATTTCTACACATACATACACACACACACACACACACACACACACACACACACACACATATACAGAAAACCTAGAAATATTTGCACTCTCTATCCAACCCATTTTTCTCTCCACCTGTGTGACACAGGCATGTTGTCCCCTAGCAACTTTCCCTGTCATGGTAACGTTGATGGCTTCTATGTGAGCTTAGCTCATTTTCTCACAACCTGATAAAAACCATGGGCTATGAGGTCACTAAAGAATTCAGAGGGCTTTGTGCTTCACTTAGAATGTAAAACATTTGGAAGTAATTCAGTTCCATTTTTTAATGTCATGAGAGGAAGGACATATTTACGTTTGTGGAAGAAAAGAAATTTTTACAGAAATTGTGACAAATAATGAGGTTATGACTCACAGCTTGGAGGTCAGCAGTTTTCAGAGTTCTAAAAACAAAAGTCTAATATGGGCGGCTAGATACTGAAAACATCTCCACTCTCAAGGTCCCTGTGAGAAGGCCAGATGCCAAACCACCCAGACCCAGACACTAGACCACCCAGACCCCCCACCATAGTTGGTTACAGGAATCATCCCCCTTCAAGGTCTCGGAGAAATATTTTCAGTACGTGCAGATGCCGCCTAAGCCCGCTTGCCCCCTCCCCACACAGAACTCCGGGAAATGCTCCCCCTCTCAAGGTCTAATCTATGCCAAATACCGCCAAGCCTTTATATTATTGTAACTAATATGATAGCCAATAATTCTGTAAACATGATGTAACCTCCCTGCGAGGAGGGTATAAAAGGAGTATGCTTCTTGGGCTCGGGGTTGTCTCTCCTTCTCCTGTATGGGGCGAACCCAGCGCGCTGGATAATAAATACCTCTTGCTTTTGCATCGATTTCTGGGTCTCCTAGTTCTTTCGGGTATGGTCCCACAGCCCGTGGGAACTTCAGTTCCAACACGTTGAAGCTATCAAATGTGATCATGGCAAATGTGAGCAGGTTAGCCATGACCTATTATTTTTCTATCACATATAAGATTGAAAAAAGAAAGCTAGAACAATGCTTATGTCTCTGCTGTAATTAAGGTTATACTGTGTTTCTTTCCCACTATATATTACATTCCATATATATATATATATATATATATATATATATATATATATATGTATTTTTTTTCGTGTTTTCTCTTCTGTATTTGACCATCAGGGTTGTAGAGTGTTGGTGTGTCTGAATTCTCCATTTGTCCCATTTCGGAACAGCTTGGCTCGCCACCAGGATGCCATTATGCCTGACTCTGTTTTCAGCTCAGAGATAAAACACTTAAGTTGTCACAATAGACATCGGGTGGTTTTACAGAGTCACATTCTGGGGCCTGTGATATTGAATGCAATGATTTGCACTGCTCTGTGTGTGTGTGTGTGTGTGTGTGTGTGTGTGTGTGTGTGTGTGTGTGTGTGTCCAGATGCTTCCAGCAGCAGTTTGCCTGAACATTCCTTCCAGGGAACACGAGGAGAGGAACACTGGAACCCAGGACTTGGCATTGGTAGACGATGGTGCCAACTTTGTGTCTGCCGCCGTCCCTGGACCCGTGATGGAAGCAGACAGCTGCTTTCAGGAGGCACTATTTGGTGGTCACATGGAGGCTGATGTAAGAAGTACAGCGGTCTCCTCCCTGCCAGAGGACAGCTTGGTAGAATGGACACCTAGTGCCCTCCTGTCCCTTGGGTGTTCATGTGTAGAAGGAGCATAAGATGGATGCCCAGTTTTCTCTTGGGAAATACCAGGTGCATCTGGCCATGGCCACCGCAAGCCACTGTCCTCAAGTGACTCTCAGCTGTGACCCCCAAAGAGAGGGTGGCTGGGAAACAAGGCAGGAAAGACTTAGGGGACACTTCTGGGGACCGCAGATTCCAGCTTGTCAGGATTACTAGCTGAGTCACCATGTGTCTACTTGATTTCCAGCTTCCTTTTTTATTAACTAATAAAAATCCTTTATGGATTTAGTTGATAGTTTTAGTGAGACTCAGAGGAGAATATTAGGTGCACGTATTTAATACGTTGTTTTAATGTAGAAATCTGTCTTCTGTTTCTAAGTTAATGAGTTGTTTAGGAAAGTAGCTGGTTCATCTAAGTTTTTAACTTTATCGACACAGAATTATCCATGTATTTTCTCACAATGCTTATGTCTCTGCTACATTTAAGGTTATGCTTCTTTCCCATTATATATTACATTCCATATAGATACATATATTTATATATGTATACACACACACACACACACACACACACACACATATATATACACATATATGGATCTATTTGTGTTTTCTCTTTTGGCCGAGTCTTGCTAGGGTCTCCTGTATTTGACCATCAGGGTTGTAGAGCGTTGGTGTGTCTGAATTCTCCATTTGTCCCATTTTGGAACAGCTTGGCTCGCCACCAGGATGCCATTATGCCTGACTCTGTTTTCAGCTCAGAGATAGAACACTTAAGTTGTCACAATAGACATCGGGTGGTTTTACAGAGTCATATTCTGTTTCTGAAATTTCATACTGAGACTAAAGCTGTCCCCATATCATACTGTCAAAATGAAAGAGAAAGAGATAGAGAGCGAGAGATCAAGCAAAAGAGAGCGAGAGAGGGCTATTATGTGTACGTTTGTATATTGTGTGTATATATGCATGTGCCTATTCATATATGTATGTGTGTGTTTGTATAGGTGCGTGTATATGTATGTGTATGTGTGTATATGTATATGCATTTCTGTGTGGTATGTGTGTATGTATGTGTATATGTATATGTGCGTCTGTGTTTTTGTGTGCAGGTATTGAGAGCAGGGACTTGACTTTGCACTAACCTTGTAAAGAACATTTTTGAGGCAGCCTTTCTGTACAACCCAGGCCTGCCTCACATGCCGATCCTCCTGCCTCGGACTCCTGAATGTTGAGGCATATGCCATCACAGCTGGCTGCCATGCCATCTAACTACCACAACTGGGCACCACATCCTGCTGTAAGGCGAAGATGGACTCTTCCTTGAGCAGCCTCTACAGATGATCAATGAGTATAGAATTAGCAACCCAGGCTAAGACGTCTATGCCTTATTCTGTTGTGTTCTTGAGATTATCAAAGATAGTGATTGACAGACTCAAAGTCCCCATTGGCGTCCCATTGGCGTCCCATGCTAGGTCGTTTAAATGTTTAAGTGGCTTTTACTGATAGTAGTACAGCCTCCTCCTGCTGCCTGCACACGGCAAGTGGAGAGATGAACAGAGCAGGATGATACCCACTTCTAGAGAGTGCTTCCTGGCACAGACGTGTTGTGTGACTCTGCCCGAGGTGACGGTGTTTTCTGCATCTATGTATGATAATCGTTCATGCGAAGCTCTTCATGTGGCCCTTCACAAAGTGTCTTAATACAGCCGCGGTTCATTTATTCCTTGCGTGTACCTAGTGATGAGACCACGTGCACCTACTGAGTGCTGGAAGGCAGGAGGGCATCGTGCTGTTTGCTGACGTCTCACAGGAAGCGGCCAGCAGGAATCCCTGCTGCCACCCCAGGGCTGCCCACGAGCTGTGGATATCTGCATTTGTGCGAGGAGATTCCTCTGCAGGGCACGGTTCCAATTCAAATGGGAAGTTTCCGTGGAATTGGCAGAGCCGTCTGTGGGAGTAGGGTTGCTACTGTGAGTCAAGGCACATTGCTTGGGGCTTGGGCGGGAGCCCACAAGCTGTAGAACAAGAGTTCATCCCAATAAATATGACTCTCTAGAGACTGCTCTTCTAGAAGGGTCCACGGGGCTGGGGGAGGGGAACTATTGTTTCATTCATTCATTCACTCGTTCCTTTCAAAAATGTTGGCAGTGCTAGGATCGAACCCTAGGTCTCATGCATGCTAGACATGTGCTCTGTCGCTGAGTTGCACCTCCTGCAACATTGTTTTACACAGAAATTGGGCAACATCGTTGGAACCCAAGATTATATGGCTAATTTGGAGCGGAAACCCGGCCCATTAGCCTCTCTAACCAGCCACACCTGTGGTGTCTTGTTCCGCTCATCCTCAAGGTCGGCAGAAGGAGAGTAGAGACGGGGGTCGGGGTCCTTGAGGGCCAGAACTATTCCCCAGGGTGGCTGGATCTGGGCGCAGTCACAGCAGCCTTGAGAAGGAAGCCCAGGGTGGGCTTGGAGGGAAGAAGCAGGAAAAATGAATCCTGAACTTGGCAGCTGGCATTTTCCCCAGGCTCTGAAGCTTGGGCTGTCTATGGGCACAGAGAACAGAGGGCTCCAAGCTAGCCGCAGACTGGTCCCGGGCAGCTGGGATCCTTGAGAGAGGGCCCCCCCATACCACCCAGACCCCCACCATCCAACCTCCTGGCTGGTCACTGACTTGAGAATGGGAAGTCATACAAGTCAAAGACCCCTCAAAGTCTAGCAGGGATCACAGGGGAGAAGGCTCCAGGCAGTAGGATCCTTAGAGGCAAGGGATTAAACAGTCATAATAGAGTTCCCATGCTAGCGGGCAGCCCAAGAAGGGGCCCCAAGTTATGCCACTGAGTCCTGAACCCTCACTAGGGTAGAGGACTCCCAGGGAGGTTCAGTGCCCGCATAAATGGATGCTCTGGGGGATGGGAGGGAGGAAGGGGGAGGCACCAGGAGTGGGGGAGGGAGGAGGGGAGTGGAAAGAGGGACTATGGGGGAGGGGAGGGGAGATGGAGAGGAGGCGGGTACCTATTAAGCTTGTATAAGTAGGCAAAGATAAAATGTGCAATAACAATAAAAAAGAATGGGGAGTCAGCTGTGGGTTCTCGGCCCAGCTCATCTCCTGAAGCGGGTAGGCTCAGCTCTGTGCTGTAGGGAGACATGCGTGGCCACAAAGCAACCGTGGGAAGCCCAAGGCAGAGTGGGGAGGCCGGGTGGACAGGCACAGAGACCCCGGAATCTAGGAAGCCCACGTGATGAACCCTCCTGTCCAAGGCTCAGCCGTTCTGTGTAGCCAGCGCTCCTAACTCCATTCTGCAGATGAAGAAACCCATATTCCAAGTGCTAATCAACTTGTCCAAGATTATGCGGCTAATTAGGAGTGGAGAGCGGGCTCATTCGCCTTTCTAATGAGCCGTACCTGTGTGTGCCTCTCTGTGGGACTTTGGTCTCCTCAGGTATCTTTACAATCCCTTCTGCTCAGGTGGTCTGTGGCCCTCTGAGAAGTACCTGACATCCACCCCAGGAATATCTGTGGCAAAAACCCATTTTTGATCTCCTTGCTGGATGGGGTCTTTGGCGACAACCCGGTTTTCCTCTGGTTTCCTGGAAGCTGCTGGAAATATGCAGGATGAATGCTGGTCAGATTCAAGCTGATGGGCCAGCCCGTGTTAGTGGGTCTCATCCGTGTCTTGAGGGGACAGGGGGTGTCCCAGTCTTTAGGTTTCCTCTGGGGATTGGGTTCTCTGACAATCCAGTTTAGTTTCTCTCTGAACAACTGTTTTCTCTTGCAGGCCGCTTGGATGTAGCTTCTCCAGGGGACCTGTGGGAAGCGCCTGCTTTCGCTTCATTATTCTCTTCCCCCATGTTCCCAGCAACGCCAACAAAGCCCGTCTATTTGCAGATCTGAGGTCAAGTAGAGAAAAGTCCCCGAGGGCGGCTTTGGTCCCGCCAGTTGCCCAGGGCAGCCTTGAAGGTCTGAGAACAAGAGGGGGCAGGTGTGGAAACGCTCCCGGGTCCTCCCCAGCTACTGGCTGCATGGCCCGGGCTGCACTTAGAGTCGGTGCTAAAGTCGGACATCGCCAGGGATGCGGGTTGAGCTGAGCGAGCCCCATGGCCTCAGATGTACCCAGCTTCTCGACTGTAGGACAGAACCGGCACCCCGAGAGAGGACGCCCTTGTTTGCTGAACCAGAGCCTGTCCAGCTTCCTTCCTCTCCACTTGAACACACCTATGACAAAGGCTGAGGCGCAGCTGGGAGGGCCTACATGACCCAGGCCTGGGGGGCCCACGTGACCCAGGCCTGGGGGGCCCACGCGACCCAGGCCTGGGGGGCCACGCGACCCAGGCCAGGGGGGCCCACGCGACCCAGGCCAGGGGGGCCCACGCGACCCAGGCGCGGTGTCAGCCAGCAAGGAAAGATTTTCTGTCTCACCGAAAGAGAGCTGTGGAGAGAGGTCGTCTTCCTGATGATGTGGTCAGAGGACTGGTGGTTTGAAGCCATTCCGCTACCTTGGGGGGAACCCGGCTGACCCCAAGGAGGGCAGAAAGGAGCAGTGAACGCAACAGGCCCTTGGTAATCACTATCACATGGAATGAGCCAAAACCGAGACCTTTCTGCAGGCTGCTTTTTATTGAGGGAAATGATACATGTTCTTGCTGTTGGTGGCTTTGGAGCAGGGCTCCCATAGCTATAGACAAAAGTATCCCAAGCAAAGCACACAGAAAACAGAACCGGCACCCTGAGGATGTAATTTTTTTGTGACTCAGGTGGGCCGGGAGCTCGTTGAGGGGAGGTTAGCTTCGAGCTCCGAATCCTCCTGCTTTCTATCTCTAGGGTGCTGGTATTACAAACCCATGTGCTGCTCCCCCTGGTTAGGCAGTGCTAGTGTTCGAACCCAGGACCTCTGGTATGCTAGACTGGTACCCCTGAAATCCTGCCACAACTCCCCTTAGGAGATCAGCATCTAAGGGAGATATGAGATACATCTGTCAGGCCCCTATAGAAAGAACCTACCAATTCATATCATATCATAATTCACAGCTGAGCCTTATTTTATAAAAGAGACATGCATAGATCCACTGTGCGATGCAAATGGACAATCCTCTAGTGATTCCCTAAATGTTTCTCAGGTATTTTCCTGACACCCATAATCAGCATTCAGCTAACCATAGTTCCTAACACTTTTGTCTTTCTTCTTTTTTGACAAGTGGTTAATATCGAGAAATTCCTACATTGAATGATTGTATAAACCATGTATCTTTTTTTAATCAAACGAACATCCTTCCATTGGTCACTCTAGTCATTTCAAATTTTGGAAATTAAAGCAAGACCTCCAGTTTCTGAGCAAGAAAGCCAGCTGCAAGACTGGAGTGGCACGTAGCACCCTCCCTTCGACCCCAACTCCAAGTTCGTGAGGTTCCGAAACCTTCTGAAATTGTTAGGCTTGGTGATTAGCTAGAAAGTCTCACCGAATTATCTGAAAGTTGCTACACACATGGCTCTGGTCAATTATGAGAACAGGGCACAATAGCAGCCAAGGGAAGGATCCAGGAACATTCTAGCATGGAGTGTCTGTCGTCCTGGCGCGTGTGACGATGTGTGTGGACAGCCAGTCACGTGAATCCTTTTAAGGCTTCTTATGAAAATGTCAAGGGGCTTCTGTTTCTTCCTGCCTAGTAAAGGGCAGGGGAGTCCACGTGCTACTACCTCATGTTCAGGTAGAAGGGTGTAAAACACACCCGGGAAAGCTCGACATGAGGCTACAGTGGGGTACCCATCAGACTGGGAGGTTGGGGTCCGAATCCCCTGAAACACGGTCTCTGACAAACCGATGATTTAGCCAGTGTCCTGGCGTCAAGCCAGGGCAGTTGTTGGGGGTGATGTCCGTGGACCACCTTTGGCCCCGAGCAGGGAAAGGTCAGTGTGACTCCGCCGTGGGTCCCAGCTAGGGGTCATCTGGGTGTCAGATGGATGCCAGCTGGAGGGAGTGGAGGGTCCACTGACGGTTCTGAGGAGGGGGGAGAGGACAGGCTCAGTCCATCCGCGTGCAAGGAGCCAGTGGGGTGGGAGTTGAAGGCTCGGGATGGCCCCTGAGCAGCCCCCAGATGCCAGTGGGGCAGAAGCACCCCTGGGATCCAGAGGGAGTTGATGCCGGGTCACCTCGGAAGTGACCGTGGAGTAGCGACTTTGGTTTGCTGCACATCCTTCTTCTCTCCCCTCCCCTTCCCTTCCCTCCCCTCCCCTCCCCTCTCCTCCCCTCCCCTCCCCTCCCATTCTCCTCTCTTCCTGTTCTCTTCTCCCTCCTCTCCTCCCCTCCCCTCCTCTCCCCTTCCCTTTCCTCCCCTTCCCTCTCCTCTCTTCTCTTCCCCTCCCCTCCCCTCCCTTCCCCTTCTCTTCCCCTCCTCTTCTCCTCTCTTCTCCTCACCTCTCTCCTCTCTTCTCCTTACCTCTCCTCTCCCCTCTCTTCCCCTCCTCTCCCCTCCCCTCTCCTCTTCTCTGTTTCTATGCCAGGCTCTAGAATCCTGTCTCTATAGGTCTTAGCCTGGGAGGGTGAGAAGAGGAGTCTAGCTTGGGCCAAGGTCAGAACCCTGCCTAGGCCTTGAAGCAGGTGTTACCATTAGACCAAGACTGTCACTGTGAGTGTGGCAGTGCTGGGCGTGTGTCACTTGGAAGGGACCAGAAGAACCAGAGGTCATGTTTTCACCCAGGGCAGGGAGAAGATGGGCCTCAAAATACACATAAAGAAAGCTGGGAGGCGAAACTACGGTTCTCCAATCAGTAATTGTATGGGGATCTGCTTTCTCTTCTAGGCGGTCAGCACTTTCTCTCTCTCTCTCTCTCTCTCTCTTTCTCTCTCTCTGTGTGTGTGTGTGTGTGTGTGTGTGTGTGTGTGTGTTTCATTTAGTAAGCTCCCAGAAGCTGTCTCTGGTATGTTGTAGCCACTCAGGAAATGATCAATTTGAGGTGTTTACAAGAAATTATTACCAGGCAACTTCTGTCACAGTATTCTGCTTGATAAATTACCTAAAAATTAGAGCCATTTATTGTCTTGTTCGTGAATCTTCAGGTGGGCAAGAGCCTGTGCATTTTGGTTGCGTTTGGATGGGCTTCACTGGAGACTGGATCGGATCTGGTTCTATTCCACACGTCTCTCATTGTCCTTTGTGGACACCAAGTGTATTGTCTTTCTATGGTGACAGGCAGGGACTATCTGTATCTATACAATCTCTATCACCTCTACATCTGTATCTATAATGCATACTTATCTATTAATATATAAATGTATCCGTGCACTTGCATAAATAGATTTGTGATATTAGTGTCATTTTAGAGAAGGGAGCACAGAAGGGGGGGGGGGTAGCCTGACCCCAGGTCAGTCCCAGCCTTGAGCTCAGGTGGTCTGCTTGCACAGCCCATGTGCTTGAGCACTTGTGATTCCCTCTCTTACCTGGGTTGCCATGGTTTCCACGGCCAAACCAGGCCCCATCCTGTCCTGGTGACAAAGGAAGGAGAGGGGATGAACTACGGCGTTCCTTCCAGGAGTTTCCACAGAGGCACACAGCCAAGGAGAGGGCACAGATCCTGGCTTCACGATGCTCACCAAGGATCCAGCAGATGGGGGGGTAAGAGTGACAGACTGGCCCACGCAGGACTTGGCGGGGGGGGGGGTCTGAGAAGAGTGGGCTAGCGGCAGCGAAGGGCTAGAAGGACAGAAGGGAGCTAACCAGGGAGGGAGGGCAGGCGAGATCCGTGTTCAGGAGACACCTTCTCAGGAAACTCCCAGGAGTCCTGACTAGAGAGACCAGAGTGCCGGGCAGGGTAGACCGCACAGCTCTCTCAATCCCCCCCCCACTACAGAGTTTGCTTTGCGTTGAGACAGACAAGAGCCCTTTCCATAGGACGTTTAGGACTATAGAGACGGGAGGCAGGCGCCAAGCAAGAGAGGGCCTGAGGTTGGGGTGACCTGGGATGCAGGGGGCTGCGGTCATCTGTGCCAGCATCAGACAGGCTCTGGACACACAGCCGGAGAGAAGCTGCCACATGCCAGACTCAGAGCCGCCTCTTGCGGACCCCCTCGCTGCTTTTTCTGAGCCCAAGTGTGCAGGGGCTTACTTCTTAGTCCGCCTCGCAGCAGATGGTCTGGTTATACTGCTTCTGTTCAAAGGCGGCTCTCTCCACTCGCCTGGATCCCGAATCTCTTGCTCTGCGCCCAGGAAACCCACAGGGGAGGAGAAGCCCAGCTGGGGACAGCAGACTAGGTGACCACTGGCCTGGCCCACGTGCTGGAGGGTCTGGGATGGCGGACTCGCTGCCCACAGGTTGGTGGGGACCGAGGGAGGGAAGCCAGAGCCGGGCAACGGGACGGAGGGACAGACTGGCATGGTGGAGAGGAAGACGACGCAGGAGAAGGTCCAGGCCGCAGCTCCCTGCAGAGGTTTTGAAGCTGGACAGCTGTGTTCATTGGCTTCCTCCATCATCACAAAGGCTTGAGCTGATCAACTTACACGGAGAAATGGCCTATCCAGGCTCACAGGACTGGAGCTTCTGCTGTACCGCCAATGGCATTAAGCCTGCGAAGAAGCAGTGTGCCATGGGGTGGGGGGGGGGAGAGCGTGACAATGCCAAGCCAGCCACCTCGTGATTGACAGATCAGAGCAAGAGTTCCATCCTCCTCTTCAAACATGCCTCCCACTGGCCCCTTATCTAAAGACTCTACAGACTCCCAATAGCGCCAAGCCAGGGACCGAGCCGTTAACTCAAGGGCCTTTGGTGGATATTAAAGGTGCACAGACAGGAGTTACACTTGGAGGAAGGTTTAGATCTTCTCTGAAAGGCTCGAGAAGTTGGGGTCTTTGAGAAAGTTGGTGTCTCCATGGGGAAATGTCTAGTGGAGTCTGGTTACTGTCAGGTCCCTAAGATCAAGTCAGGTCCCAAGAGACTGCTGGGCCTGGATGCAGTAGGAACTCTCTCCTCCCAGGGCTGGCCACACTTGGGAAGAAAACGACTTCGTGCATCTCCATGACAAGAAAGGCCGCCCCCTCACAGCAGTCAGCCTTAACTCCCCTGGCCGCTTGCTCAGGTGCCCAGACCCTCCCACCTGGACTGCCCCCTCTTCCTAGGAAGGGAGACAGACTCAGGAAGGGGAGACAAACACAACAGAAGCCGCTTCCCTGTGCTGCTCCATCTGCCCTTAGTTACAGGTGGAGGCAAAGTGGTCCAGTGTAAAAGCCAGGGTGCTGGACTGAGAAATCAAGCCGCAGCAGCCGCCGCCGCAGCAACAACAAAATCAGACTGCACATGGTTGCATTTCTTACAGAAGTCTTCCTTTAGCTCATTGGGGCTGTGGGGCTGCCCTGTGGGGCTGGTCAGGCACAGGCCTGGTAGAGGGCTGTATCCATAGTGCAATTTCTGCCATTTCGAATCGAAGGCATTTCTAACACAGCTTCTGAGCCCCTCACCAGGTCGCTACCGTAAATGAGAAGTTACTCCCAAAGGGTCTTATCTCGAACAACAAATGGATCAAATTATTGAATTTATTAACATCTAAATTAAAAAGTCAGGAAAACCAAGTTCTAATTAATCAGCTTGCAAACACCTATCCCCGGGGAAAAGATAACAGACTTCCACGGTGGCTTGAGATGGGAGACATATTATTTTTTAAAACAATAACAATATTTTCACTGTAGCTCATATCGGGGAAGTTCAAAGCTGTCCTATAAATGTTAATTATTTAAAGACTTTCTGAAAACGAAGCAGCTAATTGCTATTTTCTCGGGCTTTCTAATGAGGCGATGGAGAGAGAGAGAGCAAGTGCCTTTGCCCAAGGTCAAGACGAGAGAGAGAGAGAGAGAGAGAGAGAGAGAGAGATCGGATGAGAAGAGCCATGCATAGGCACGGGGCGTGGCTCTGTGCTTGGTCCAGCCATCCTTCTAGCCATTTGCTCCAGCCCCCACCCCCACGCCGGTCTTGTTCACCATCTTGCTGGCCTGAGTCTCTCTGCCATCGAGTGGTCCCCGACTGTGCTACCTCCCTTGGGTCTGGAGCTTGCCTGGCGTCTATCTGCCTCCTGGGGATTCGTTCCTACGCCCCAGGTTCCCATGGGCTGCAGCAGTGGAGAGATCCAAGTGCCCGGCGAGCCACCATTCTGTCACTGGGCACTCCCGCCAAGATCCCTTGCGGCCTCCCGCCACGGGCTGGCTGTCTCCCCTCACGCGTCCTGGGAGCCAGAGGCGCCCCTCCCAGTACACACTGCCAGGCAGAGGGTGAGATATGGGGACTCTGCTGCTTTCCCTGGCTCGGGGGCTGAACACTGAGATCTTATGGATCGATGACACACGAGGGCTCCCGTAACGGTTACTCTTAACTGCCGCCGTGAGAGAGCATCAAAGTCAAGCCACTTAAGGGAGAAAGGGAGATTTATTCAGCTTACGGTTCCAGAGGGGAGAGACAGTCTTCCATAGCAGAGGCGACATGGCTGGTGGCTGCAGCTGGAGGCTGCTAAATCGCTGCAAACGTCCTGGAGGCTCAGAGCTGCTCAGTCCAGTGGGCCAGTGGGCGACGGCTGAAGGCTGGAGGATTCCAGGAGAGTCCAAGAAGCCGAGAGTCTCTCTTCTCCACGCCTTCTGCTCTGTGGTTCCTTTTATCTGGTCGTCCACTGGGAGGTTCCAATCGGATCTAGGGCTGGTCTTCATATTGTAAATGTATTGATCTGGATAATCTCTCCAGGTGGTCTGACAGCTGATCTTAGTTAAAGCCAGGTGTGCCTCAAGTTGACACCCAGGATTAACTATCACAGTCCCCCTATCCCTTGTCGATCCTGGGGAGTCAATATGGTAGTTTCTCATGAACAGTGACATCATGTGCATGAAGGTCACAGAGCATCGTCACGTTGAGCACATCGCCTTTCTAGTACCAAGGCCACACAGCTAAACAACAAAAAGACAGATTTGGAGCTGGACTGTTCTCCTTCCTGACCTGGCTGCTTCTTCCTGTTTCTGTAGATGGAGCTAAGACCCAGATGTTGCTCTCTCTCTGGCTGTGGAGTGGATGGAAAGGCTGGAGAAGTGCCTTGACTGTCACTGTACCTCTGTTCTCTGCTCTATACCAGGGTAAGATCAGAACTGCCGGGAATGGTTGACCATTACCTAATCCAACCACTAGGGGGTGGAAGCGCCTGTGAGGGACTTCCTTTAATCGTGTGTGTGTGTGTGTGTGTGTGTGTGTGTGTGTGTGTGTGTGTGTGTGTGTGTAGTGGGGGATACAGGGGCCTCTGGTCCCTTGGGGAAGGGGAGGCCACCTGCCCTCACACCTGTGCAGTTACAGAGGATAGAACTTCCTGCTCCAGTTTAGCCTCTATTACCAGCCATCAGTTCCCTGCAGTGGTCGTAATCAGGCTCCTGCTCGCTGTGCTGGGAACTAATTAATTCTCCTCCCTTGGAGCCTCTCCAGAGCCCTTCATCATCTAGAGAGCCTGGGCCGTGCGTGGGAGGACAGGCGGGCCCACCGCACAGCAAGCAAGGCGCATGGCACAATGGCGCTGGTTCCTCTGGGGGGCGCCCAGATCAGAGGCAGGGGCCAGAACCCACCCCTTCCCCCAGTGCATTGACCTACACTGCAGGACTCGCCCCTGCAGGGCGGTGCACCTTCCAGTGTTCTGATAGTACTGCTCACTCTTCCTGCCCCTCCCTTCTTCGCCTGCTTGCTTGCGGGGTGAACTTGGCTTGACTCTTTCTCCCGCTCGCTCACTTTAAAATGGAAATTCTACCAGCACTGCCTCATGGGATTATTGTGGTGTTAAATCTTATTAGCACCCCTACCCCCAAACTTCCACTACCTCTGCTCTCAGATGTGGAGGAAGACATTCTTGAGGGTGCTTGAGGGAACCATCTACATAAGGTACTTCAAAGAATGTTAGCTCAGGGTTGAGCATTATGCATTAAGCGCCCGTACAGAATCTTAGGGAGCTGGATATAAGACAAAGACAGGGTAGCCACTCTGCACAGGTCAGAGCAGGCCAGAGACAGGCCAGTGCCCGTCACGGTGCCTACCAGCTAAGGCCTGGGCCCAGCAGCAAAAGCCAGTGGACATTATAGCCATAGAAATGTCTTTTCAATTCAACAAACAAGCAGGACTTTGTGCCATGCAGGGTCAAGATTAAAATCTGGTATGTGGTATCTCATTCGCTCATCTGCAAGCAGTTAGACTTCTGCATGAATCAGGCGATAAGGGGGCATCAGCTCTGGGGGGCTACCGGCCCCCCACAGGGTCACTTCATTTGGTCCTGAGCTGAGGGTGGCTACAACCCGCATTACTTTGTTCCCCGTAAAGACACCAGGCACCTGCCTTCCCTGCTCCATGATGCTGGAGGCCAAACCACAGCGGGCAGGTTGTGTCTTCTGAGCAAAGAAGAGGAGACGAGTTCAAGTCTCTTCCCTTTACTCTGAAGCTATCAGCGAGGAGCGATGTGTTCTGGGACCTTTGAGGTCCTCTGGGGCATGAGTATGAGTACTTACCCCGTCCCTGAAGAGGAACCAAAGCAGACTTTTCCTATAAAGAGAGAGGAACACAGGACTTTTTTTTGAGACAGGGTCTCCTGTAGCTCAGGCCAACTTCACACTCACTGTGTAGCTGAGGACGACCTTGGACTTTCTGCTCCTCCCGAGTGCTGGGAACCCCGGTGTGCACCCCCATACTCACGTTTCTTGCGGTGCCAGGAATGGAACCCAGGGCTTTGTGCACGCTAAGCAAGCACTCAACCAATGAGCTACAGCCCCAGACAATTGTTTTTTGTTTTTTCTACATAAAATGTCAAGAGGAAGTCACACACAGAAAGGAGACTGGAGGCAGGTAGATGGAGTAGGACGCTGTCTGGGACGCTATCTGGGTTTGACCGCGATGTTAAGGGGAAGGTCGCTATGGTCCCACCTGTTCTTCCCGCAAGCCCCCTACCCCAGACCCCAAGTGTCTGTCTGTCTGTTCTCCCCACAGTCTTGTGTTGGGGTCCTCACCTCTCTCTTATGTGTGATTCCTCGGGCTGTGTCCTCTAGTCAATTGCTTTGAGGTTGGTCAGTCAGTTTCTAGCTGCAAAGCTCCACCCCGGGGGAAGTCAAGTCAGATGGCAGTGAATGGGAGGAGGGAGGAGGCAGCGTTGGGCATGTGAGGCTGCAGCATCTTCGCAGGGTTCCGGGAGAATGAATCCTGCGCCCAGCGTGTGGGTGGCATGTTAATAGAAGGCA
Source organism: Typhlomys cinereus (assembly GCA_023101885.1). Lineage (NCBI taxonomy): Eukaryota > Metazoa > Chordata > Mammalia > Rodentia > Platacanthomyidae > Typhlomys > Typhlomys cinereus. The sequence continues at coordinate 1,276,669 of JALPQD010000448.1, read as the reverse complement.
GCGAGCTCCGGTCTCTTTGGAAACCACCTGTCTCGGGGGAACAAAGACACCCCATGTGAGCCTCAGCCACCGCGTGTGCGGCTGGGAGCCTGGCACAGCAGCTCTGCTGGGAAGGGGGCCGAGGACGCGGTGGTCTTGGCCCCTGTGGCTTGATGCTCCTCTGAGAGCCTCTCCTTCCCTCTAAGTCAGTCTGAGAACCACTTTCTGGCGATATCTGCAAACACATTTAATCCAAGGAGAAGGGAATGTAGGACTGGCCACATAGCTGACCAGTCAGAGGGACAGCGCCCGAGACCGAGCTGTGCTCAGAGTCCCCAAAGGAAGAACCTCATGGGCTGCTACGGCCTTATGGGGAAACGAGGACCCTTCAAATCCTGCTGTAGCAACCAATCCCACGAGTCCTTGTGGATGGAAGGTGGTGCTTCCTGCCCTCTAATGGCCTCCGCTGGCTTCATGGACCATACCAGCTTCTCAGTCTGCAAAGCTGGGGTGTGCAGAGCCGTCCACAGCTCAGCCCGCTGGAGGCGGATGCTTGGGTATCTGTTCCCTTGAGTGTGTCCCTCCCTTGCTTTTGGGAAGCATCTGTTTACATAGATCCTTGGAGCTCCCTCTTCTCAGCTTCAAAAAAGTGCTAAGCAAATATTTAAGGAATAAGGTCTTTATAATGATGAGAGTAAACACTGAGGAATGAGGGCTTTTATGGATCATAAGTGTTTCTCAAAAGAGAGGAGGGCAAATAACAAATGGAAAAGTACCGCTCATTCCAGGCAGACCAGTAAGTGGAGAGGAGGCGGGGCTTGGCCGCCCTCACAGCCGCCAGAGCTGCAGAAGGTGCCTGGAGAGGCCGGATCCCAGGCACAGCCAGGCATCCTCTTGGACCCCAGAAAGGCAGCAGAGAGCCCCACGGCGCTCCAAACCATGCGGGGTGCAGGCTGCTCCCTGAAGGAAAAGGCGAGGACGAGATGCCAAGAGGTTGGGGCCTTCCCAGATGGCTTTACTGAGGAAAGTCATATTTGACGGGCGCTGTGGGGGGGATGCTTCCTTCCGCCCATCCTCATGGTCACCGGTACCACTTAGCCTCGAGGCCAAGGCGACAGCTTCTTCTTCTTCCTTCTTTTTCTTCTTCTTCTTCTTCTTCTCTTCTTCTTCTTCTTCTTCTTCTTCTTCTTCTTCTTCTTCTTCTTCTTCTTCTTCCTCTTCTCTTCCTCTTCCTCTTTTTCTCCTCTTTCCTCCTCCTCTTCCTCCTCCTCCTCTTCTCCTCCTCTTCCTTCTTCCTCCTCCTCTTCTTCTTCTTCCTCCTCCTCCTTCTCCTCCTCCCCTCTCTTCCTCCTCCTCTTTTTCCTCCTCGCGTCCCCTCCCTCTTCCTTCTTCCTCCTCCTTCTCCTCTTCCTCCTCCTCCTCCTCTTCCTCCTCCTCCTCCCTCCTCCTCCCCTCTGTCCTCCGCTTCCTTCTTCCTCCTCCTCCTCTTCTTCTCCCTCCTCCGCCTCCTTTTCTTCCTCCCTCTCGCTTCCTCCTCTTCTTCCTTCTTCTTCCGCTCCTCCTTTCCTCTCCTTCTCCTCTTCTCTTTCTTTTCCTCTTCCTCTCCTCTTCCTCTCCTTTCTCCTCCTCCTTCTTTCTTCTTCTCTTCCTTCTTCCTCCTCTTCTTCCTCTCTCCTCCTCCTCTTCTCTCTCTTCCTCCTCCTCTTCCTCTTCTTCTCCTCTTCTCCTCTTCCTTCTTCCTCCTCCTCTTCTTCCTCCTCCTTCTCTTCCTCCTCCTCTTTTCTCTTCTTCTTTTGCATGTGTGCACGTACATGCATGAGTCGGCATCCGTGCATATGTGTGCAAAAGAACACTTGCGCGTGTGGAACTGTGGAACCCAGGGTGGCACAAGGAATCCTCCTGGCCTGCTCTACTTCTTTAATGCTTTGTTTGCTCTGGACTTTTCCAGACTCTGCCTTCCAGTGCTGGAATTACAGGTCACTGCCATTTTCAACCCAGTGTTTTTATACATGGAATTTGAGGATCTGATCTCAGGTCCTCTAGCTTGCCAGACAAAGGCTTTAACCCCCAAGCCATTTCCCCAGCCCAAGAAGGGCCTGTTTTAAGCAATATTTCTGGTACACCATCCAACTATCTGGTCTCTCCATTTTACCAAGGTGTTTTATTTATTGGTACCATTGTCATTTGAATTTCTGTCACATGTCACTGAACCCAATACAGTATATTCCCTTATAATCTTGTTTTTATTAAGGTGACATTTGCACACACTGACAAGTGCCAGTGCTGGCTGCATAATTCAGTCAGCTGATGAATCCGTCTCTGGAGGATCTGCCAGCTGAGTGATGTCATTCGGTGGGAAAGCACTGTCCTCAGGCCGGGGTCCAGATTCAGTTCCACGGAAACTTCCTGGTTTTCAGCACCGTTCAGATCTCCTGGTTCTGGAGGCGACACCGCTTGGCAGCGCTCCCCTGAGGATGGCTTCTACACATGCCCCTTCCTATCCACCCAGGCTCTCAAAGGTGGGCTGCTCGTTCTGAGGGCCCACTCGCTCACAGGGCTGCAGAAGTCAGGCTGGGCACTGTCAGTCTGAGCTCTTTCCTAGTTCTCCATGAGACACTAGCTTCTCCTAGCAAGGTGGCCGGATTCCAAACGATCCACTCAAGAGTGCAAGCCATGGCTCACCATACATCCACACAGTTTAGTGACTTGCGTTATCAGCACCGCCATGAATGCTATATTAACATCAAGTACCTCCAAACTTCGGGTTCCTTTCTTCCTGTGTGTGCTAAGAACACTTCCCATGAGATAGGCCCTCTTTACACATTCAGTGCACACAATGTACCATTGAGGGTGGTTGCTTCCTGGCACTGCAGACTTACTGACACTTATTCAGTTCCTGTGAGGGTGTGCTAGTGGGACACAGGTGTCAACTTGACAACTAAAGGTGGAGCTTCGTGAGCTGCGAAGAACTGATAAAGTCGAGCCCTGAAGGCCTTCAGGAGAGCATCTCATTGTGGGGGGAGACCCAGCCCAGGGGGTGGGGCCGTTCCCTGGCAAGTGGATAAGATGTGAGCTGGATCAGCAAAGCTTGGCATACTTCGGCGTGTTGCTATGCAGACATGGCAGATGAGGAGGCCCCTCCCAGCAGTCCCTGTGGATGTGATGCCGCCCCTTCCCTCCGGTCCTGATACTGGTATGAGCCGTCCTGTCAAGCTGGGCTTAAAGAACTGTAACCAAGAGCCATAAGAAAGAATAAAACCTTCTTGTGTCCCTAAGCTCGTTGGTCACGAATTCATTGGCAACATGCAGGGGAGCAGCAGCACATCCTACACATGGGCGCCACCCTTCTATGGCAGGGGGCTTGGTCCCAACGGAACAGAGAGAGTGAGCTAAGCGTCGGCATCCATCTCTCTCCACTTCCTGACCGTGGATGGAATAGGACCAGACCCCTCATACGCCTGACATCATGCCTCTCCCATCATGATGGACTGTACTATCAAACTGTGACTCGAAAGAAACCCTTTTTCTTCCTTAAGACCCTTTTCTCCGCTATTTTGCCACAGCAATGAGAAAAATACAGCTAACGCAGTCTCGTTACCAGCTGAGGAATGCTGCTCTTGGAATAGGAGTTCCCAACTCCCCCCCAAAGCTCCCTGGGACTCCAATTTAGCTTGGCCTCTTTCCCAGCTGCTTCCTTCACACCCCACACAACCCAGAAAGGTTAATGGCTTCCAGAGAGTCTCTTTACCCCCCCACTGGAAGCCGCCGTCACTTGGTGAGCGGCTTTGGGAAAGATGCGCTTCATTAACTTCCGGAGCTAGAAGGGACCTTTAGCCGCCATTGGCAGCGCCACAGGCCTCCCCAGCAGAGGCTGGCTGCGGAGGGACCATCAGCCTCTTAGCAGGAGTCTGCACGCTGGGAAACAGAGGACGAGTCGCTGCCATTCAAAGAGGGAAGGAGGCTCCTAGTGTGACATTTACTGCTAAGGAAATCCCGGGGCATCTTCTTTGGGTACAGATTTAGGTCGAGAAAGAAAAAGAAAAAGAAAAAGAAAAAAAAAGATGGAAATTTCTGGACCTTTGGGTCTCTTCACCTTCCTTGGGAGTTGGGCTTGAGAAAAGAAAGGGTTAAGCAGCGACATGGAAATTTCTAGCAGAACCCATCCACGTCCTTCCCCACTTCCTGCCAAGGTGTCTCAGAGTCTTGACTGGGATGCATGTGTGGCTGGCACATGCCCTGGGGACTTCAGTGCCCGTCCCTGCTGCCGACTCTTGTCAAGTCACCAGGATTCAGTCCTTCTCTAACCCTAACCAGTTCCTAAATCCCCACCCCTAAACACCACAGCCAGGGTGAGCTCCATCCTTTTAGTAGCTTATAATGGCATCAAACTCTATGCCCCTGGCCTTGCGGGCACCCTGGCCATAGGGGTCCATGTGCATTTGGCCGAGTACCTTAGTATCAGGCAAGTTCTGACAACATTGACTGCCACACCCTGCGCTTTGTGCAACCTGAGTTCATTCCCATCCAGGGCAGCTTCCTGCAAGACCAGACACAGGCCCTGGTAGGTGGGCAGGGCTGGCTCAGGGTGCCCGCAAAGAATCAGAAGTGCCTGTTGTAGGCTGCGTTGGGGGCGATCTCCAACTACGCGTTGGTTTTATGCTCATCTCACAATCTCTGAAAAGTATAAAAAGAATGTTTGTTTTCTGACACACGGAGACAGGCAGAGGGCCGCGTGGGTCTCTGATTCGTCGGCGTTCATTTCAGCTGACTTGCCAGGTGCACCTGGAGCCTCGACATTCTGGGGCCCCGAGGCGTCCCAAGGACTCACCCCCAGGCGCCTCCGGTTATGCAAGGCAAATGGCAGGTGCCCCAGGAGGAGAGCCCCCCCTCCCTGCTGTAAGCACCCCATGGCCCCAAAGGCGGTCCAGAAGCTTGTTCTGAGGAGGGAACCGTGCAGGCTCCGCCTCCCTCCCAACGGCCGTCCAAGAGAACGGAGGGTGACCGTGCGGCACCCACACGCGCTCCACCCAGCTGGCGGCCCCCCACGTGATCCTGGCCCCTGCTCGGGGTCCACAACAGAGGCAGCCCTCGGCCCGGCAGGGGGCAGGAAGCTGGTCTGTGGCTGGACTTTGTCACTGTCCTTTTTCATGTCCCGTGTGACCAGGGACCTTCTGTGGGTCATAGGGTCACTAAACCTTGCTCTCCAGTGTGTATTTGGAGGATGGGCTACAGTGGGGGGGGGAGGCTTTAAGAATCACCCCTGAGTCAGGCGAACTGCAGAACCTTTGGAGGATGTCTTTGCCAATCCGCGATGTCGTGTGCCGCACGGGCTCGCGCACTTGGACTTTTCTTTCTTGGGGTTCCTTCTCGTCCCTGTGTGCCCTTCACTCCTTGCCTTCCTTTCTTCCTGCCACCGTGAGCGACATGGCACTCGTTGGTGGAGGGCAGGTCTGCAGCCACACCAAAGGACCTTGTTCGTTTGTTTGTAGCCCCCTCTCGCTCCCTCCAACTGTCTGTGGTGTTAACGCCCCCAAAAGCACTGCGCTTGGCTCTCTCCGAGTTTGAAGCCCAGGTCTAGACACTGAGAAGAGATGAACGCCGCTGCAGAGGGTCTCACCACGGGGAGCTGCCCGGGACAGAAGGTCAGAAACCCAGCTCAGGGTGTTAAGTACAAAGTGCGATAACATGTGAAGGACAGATCTATATACTACGAAAGATAGAATTAGGAGCATCCCTTCCTGACCTTCATCTGCTAGGGAGACACAGTAGCCAATCCCCTCACAGTACCACTGCCTGGCACTGCAGAACATGGTTCTCTGAGCATAGCAGTCATTACCATCTTCATTAGATCAGCTGTGCCCACTTGCAAGAGACCCCCAAGATCAGGCCTGTGGAGGTTCTCTCCTGGAAGGAGGTAGTGGGGAGGGTCAAAAGACCCTCACCTGGGACTCCAGCCACTTCTTCCTATACCTCTCTCCTAGCGGTATGCAGTTCTGCCCAGTGCACGTGGTCTCATGGTCTCTGGAGGGAAAGCACATGCAGTGTGGAAGGTTCCTGAAAGGGGGACTCCATCCATGCTGGATGATGGTGTCGATGCTGCTTTAGGGCTCACGCACATTCCTGTAAGTAACCCCTGACTTATGTAAAACCAGGGAGCTTAGGCTGAGCAAGCTGGGCTTGGATGGGATTGCCACTGAGGTTGCTTGTTCACGCGTGAGTGCACGTCTGTTCACGCGTCCTCAGGAAAAGTTCACTCAAACACTAGGTGACTGTGCACTGATTTCCAGAAAGTGTGATCAAATGAGCATGGGGATGGTGCTTGAATGTCAAATTTTTCCTAAGTTCATTTTTTGCTTTGATTAAACGTGGATTGAATGTCCAGAGACTGCTGTTTGGTCAGTAGAAAGGAGGCCAGCAGCAGCTTTGTTGCATAGAGACTGCCTTAGAAGTCCGTTCAGGGGACCCAGATCTGTCCCCTGGAGACCCTCCTGGGAGTGTGGGTGGAGATCACTGCACTGCTCTGGACATCTGATAACCTGTACTCAGTCCTCCCTAGAAGAAACTTTCTCACCTGTCCCATTTCGTGAATTTTTCTTTGCAAGACAGAACATTTAAAGTGGCTCCTCTTGCTCTCTGTCAATCACTCAGCGCCGGCTAAAGTTCAGAAGTGTAACACGTGTTCTGAAAACCATTGAGTGCGTCTCTAGAATTCGCTGCATGTGGGGCTATTATTTTCGTTTCTGAGGGAATCCAGGTTCTAACTCGTGATAGCAGCGACTCTATGAAGACACAGAGCTATTTTTGTCTTCTACTGGAAGGTTCAGGAATCATGCGGCATTAATCTGCTTTTAATACTTTCCTTTTTGTCCTCTGACTTTTTAAGAAAGGTTTTATAATTCAGGAAGGGAAGCCATTTTTGCTTGATGGATAAGAAGAGAAAAATGGTATTGTCCTTTATTCATGTATTCATCTCATTTGCTTCTCCATTGTTTAGATCAGCAAAACCAGTAGAATAATAACAAATAACCTTCCCCGAGAGGTGTGGGAGCGCTGAAATGCAGTTTGCACAGTGTCCAGCAGGGCGCGCCATGCAGAGCGCCCTCTCTGCTATCAAGGTGATGCAGTTTGTCTATACTCTCTCTGTGACCTAGGAGTGGGATGGGTCTAACCCCTGAGGTTTGGCAGCTCCTTGGATAGCAGGAGGAGGGTGTCAATAAACAGAACCTTAGGGGATTAGTTTCAGGTTTCAAAGTTCCCAAGGACAACTCAAATGCTAAGCACATTTAGTTTTTAATCTCATCTCTAACCCCGTTCTGAATTAGAATTCCTATACTACTTGACTCATATCTCCCTTACAACACTCCCAGTACTTATAAAATCATATATGTTACATATATAACATATAGTATATTACATATACTGTAAATTGTCTTATGTATATTGTATATTACTTATACAATATATCACATAGACAACACATTGTAATACACATACATAATATACCACCTACTATATTTGATATATGTATAATGTGTTATATATTATATACACAATGTTATTTTACATAGATTATATATTATGTATATTGCATACTCAGCGCATCATATAGACAGCACATTGTTTCACATGTATATCATCTATTGCACATGATATTTACATATATAACATATTTCACATACATGATACATTACATATATAATGTATTCTATTTATATATAGTCCCTATTATACAATATATAATGTGCATTATACACTATACATGTATAATATGTAATATATGTTGTATATTGCATATTCTAATATGCATATTATATATTTTTAAAGCTGTGATAGCTGTGAAGTCCTGGGGGCAAGGAGCAGGTAGAAAAGCTTTGCCTTCTGCCTTCACATCCCAGGAAGTACAGTAAGGCTTATTCACTCCCAGTCAGTTTGGATGCTTAGAATGTCCACTAGCATTTATCGAAACTCTTGCTTGCAGGAGAGCAAGGTTCTCCCCAAACACCAATGTGTCTGCATCTTGGCTGACGTTGGGATCTCCTGGAAAACTTTATCTCTTTGATATCCAAGGCGTGTAGGGTGACTGAATCCCCCACTGTTTTTAATGTTTTTAATCATGACAAAACATGACTTACAAAATTGACCTTTTGACTATTTAAGGTGCATAATTTAGTGGCAATAAGTCCAAACCCTTTAAACAAATAACCCCCACTGCCAGTCCCTATACCCCCCCCTTTTCCATTCTCTACGGCTCCTGGCACCCACCATTCTTCTTCCTTCTGTGAGTAGGAGTCTGTCTGACCACTCCAGGTGTCTGAAACAAACCCTCACAACGTTAGTGCTTCATGACAGTTTTCATCCACATAATGTCTTCAAGGCCGGTGCACGTGGCATCTGTCAGAATTTCATTCTCTCTTAAGGCTGAAAAACATCCCCTTGGAAACATATCCACTGGGTCATCCATCCATTTGTCAGTGAGCATTTGGTTTGTTTCTGGGTTTTAATGAATAGTGTTATATCATATGTATGTGGGCGTATAGCTTTCTCTTTGGATTGCAATGCTGGGTTCATTTGGAAGTGAAATTACTGACATTGTTGAGCGAGCATCTCGCTGCTTTCCGTGGTTGTCTATGTCAGGTGATATCTTCTCTGCCACTACAAGAGGTTCTTTCTCCACATCTGTTGCAGTCCGCCTGCATGGTTGCTGATAAATGACCATCAAACGGCTTAAGGGAACAAGAGTTTATTCTCTTACGATTCCTGGTTACAGTTCTCAGTCCAGCTTGACAGAAGAGCACGCACCAACACCAGGGCTGAGGGAACTGGCCACACCATCACTGCATAACAACTGAGAGACGGACAATCCTTCCTTGTCAGACCAGCATGTCTGGCCAAGTGAACAGAAGGATGCTAAAGCTCTCTGTGATTTATTCCAGGGCCTAATCCCACTCACCATAGGCTGGGCCTTCCCCATCAGCTAGACAATCTCTTGCAGGTTTGCTCTGGACTGAACTCAACCATCAACTCTCTACAAATGTGCCCAGAGCTTCAAACCCTCAACAGTCAAGTTGACACCTGTGCCTAACTATGACCACATCCTTCCAACGCTTGCTGTTTTCTGTGTGGTTTCGCTGCTGTTTGTGGCTAGACGTCATCCCAGTGGGTGTGAGATATTAGCACGGTGGTTTGGAAAACTTTATTTTTCGTGCTCATTGTCCTGCTCCAGTTGCGTTAGGTCAGATTCTCTGACAGGTCCCAGGCTTATCACTGTGCAGACTCCCCCAGAGCCCCGACTGCCGGCATCGGGGCTGCCACCCACCTGATCTCTTAGAAGGAAACCAGCTCACTGACACTTTGCAGAAGTTACAGGAAGGAAAGGCGACTGGCAAAGCGGGACGTGGTTTGAGTCGTTCCCCCAGGACCATGGATTTGCGTCCTCGGCTGGCGATCATGTTTGTTTGGGAAGGTCGAGGCACCTTTAGGAGGCGGCGCTTGGCTGGAGGAGGCAGGTCGCAGGGAGGGGTGGGCATTTTGGTGGCCCAGCCCTACTTTTAGTGTGCTCTTGCTCTTATTTCACGCTGGGCTGCTGTGACCTGGAGCTGCCTTCGAGCTTCTGCTTCCTGCCATGTCTCCTGCGATAGATTCCCCCGTAACAGACCCTGGAACTGTGAGCTGAATAATCCCCCCCGCCCTTTAGTTGTGTCCGAGCGTCATCTCGAGCAGCGGCAGGAGTAGCCGCAAGGAGAGGCAAGCCCGTCCTGGGGGGCCGATCTTCCGACACATGAAGTTGTCATCTCCAGAGGCACTGGGCAGCGTTCACGCTGACACACCTGTGGCCCGCAGGCTGCTGCTGGACGCATCTACACCAACAACACTGTGGACAGCACCATATTCAGCTCTAGGACCCTGTGGTCCGTTTACCCGGGGGGGGGCTCTTGCGCTCTAGGAAGCCCACCCTGCTGTGTAAAGTGTTGACCCCGGGCTTCACACCACGCCTCGCTGTATCAAGGTGTCAGTCGACAGTGCGTTACCGGGATGAGCTCTGGTCCTCCCCATCCCAGACACGGGCTCCGTGTGAGCCTGCAGAGGTCTCCCCACCATCTCTTACCCAGCAAGTCCCCAGCCTCCAGCACTTAGCCGGGTTCACCACGTTTAGAATCCTTCCAGCTTCCAGCAAGATGTCCCTTCGTGGGGAATTGGGGGGGTCTCACTGTCCGCAACACCCCCACTACTGCCTTCTGCTCCGTGAGTTCGCACACTGGTGTCTAAGCTCTGCTTTCTCTTTGTCCCCACCTTTCTGAAGGCAGCTCCTTCCCCCCAGCTGGAGAAGCCACGGTTCAGTGAGTTGGTCTGCCCCTCGGAGCCTCAGTTTCTTTGTCTGTAAAATGGGCACGATGCCCATCGCATGAGGTTTTTGGGGTGCAGAGGGGTGACCTGCTGTGGACTGTGGTGCTCAGTGTAACTGAGTAACCATGACTCTCCATCCTGACCTTTTTCCAGAGATCTCAGAAACCCCACCCTCACATCGAGGGGTACCACCTGTGTGCCTGCAGAAGGAAACAGGGGAGAAACGGCTGGCAGCGTGGCCAGAGCCCGATTAGAGAAAGCCCTGAATGCCACACAAAGAATTTGGATGTTGCGCTGTTTCTGTGGCAGCTGTGGTAGCGGGTCAAGCTGTCTCCTTAGCAACCCTGTGTTGAAGTCTTTACTCCAGTACTTCAGGGTGTAATCTTTGGAACGGGGGTTGCAGATGCTATTACTTCAGTTCAGTGGGCCATATGTCAACAGGATGGACTGAACCCCGTGTTATGGTCTGCATATGAAGTGCGCCCCCAAAGGCTTCTGCTTGGAAGACTTGGCCCCAGTGCAAGCAGTGTTCAGAGGTGGATCTTTCTAGAAATGAAAGGATCATGAAGACTCTGCCTTTACGAGTGGATTAGCTCTGATGGGCTCAAAATTTGAATCCACTCTTGGGAAGCAGTGGACCTGTGGAAAGCGGGGCTAGTGGGAGGAGGCTGGTTCTGGGGGGGGGTCTGTGAAGGGCATTGTGTCTGGGCTTCTCTCTCTCTCTCTCTGCTTCACGGTGTCTCTGAGGTGAGCAGTTTCTTCACCCACCTGACCTGCTCCTGCCCCCTTGACGTTCCATCTCATCTCAGGCCCAGAGTAATGGAGTCAGTTGAACAGGAACTAAATCCACCGAAGCTGTGAGCCAAGGTAAACACATTGTTTCTCTCAGATGCTTTGTCGCATGACCAAAAGGTCTAAGACAATAGATGATTGGAAGGAAGACATTTGGAGGCAGACATAAGAAAGAGAATGTTAAACAAAGGCTTGTCTCTAGATAGAGGCAGCAAATGTCTGAGGCTTGGGCCCTGGGTAGTTAGTGGTGGAAACTTGACAGGATCTAGAGTTACCTTGGAAACGAACCTCTGGGCACATCTGTAAAGAAGTTGCTTTTCTCCTCCCTCCCTCCCTCCCTTTCTCCCTCTCTTCTTCTCTCCCTCCCTCTCTTCCTCCCTCCCTCTTTCCTTCTTTTCTTTCTTTTTTCTTTCTTTCTCTTTCTCTTTTTTTCTCTTTCTCTTTCTCTCTCTCTCTCTTTTTTATCTTTCTTTCTCTTTCCCACTTAAGATACACAACTTTTACTAGACCTGAGGGTCTGTGGCCAGTGGAAGCACAGTTTAGCCTTACGGTGGAAGAGCTTGGAGCTGAAGTAGTTTAACGCCAGAGGAGCTGGGGAGAGAGCCACCTTGGACGGCATTGGCGGGAGGAAGCCTGAAGAGAGTCCCAGGTAGTGAATGTGAAGAAGTTCTCGATTAGGTTCATTGAAGTAGGAAGCCTCTCAACGTAGCCTGTGCCATCATTCCACCGGCTGAAGTTCTGGACTGAGTCAAAGGGAGGAAACAGGTTGAGTGCACGCGTCACCTGTCTGCGCCCAGCTGGCCTTGGGCTCCTGCCGCCAAGACTCCCCTATGGTGATGAATTGTATCCCGCCCATGTGCGGGTGGGGCAGCCTTGGCCCAATGGTAAGCAGGGGCAGGCACCAGGGTCAGAGGTGCGTGCGGTGTGGGCTGATGTGCAGAAGCCAGAGACTAGGGCAGCTGTGGCCAGGTGGTGCCGAGAGGCAGGAAGCCAGAGGTGGCGGAAGAGCTGCTGACAGCTGCAGGGTAGATTGCCATAGGAGGACTGAGGAGACCCTGGAGGCCCTGCCTGACAGCCAGACAGGTCTGGGCGGCTTCATGGGCTGATGAGGATCTCAAAGGGCTCCCCACTTCCACTCCCAAACAGCTGTGGGCTTTGTCTCCTCTGGCAAGCCCCTCCCTGGGAGCCCTTGGGGATTTGCCTTTGATGTGGGCCACGCCAAGCCCTGTGCTGCTAGGCGAGAGAGGCTTCCCTGCAGCTCGCTCCCCAAGATGCCCAAAGGTGATCCTCAGAGGAGGCATACCAAGTGTGACCCAGAGGGGGGAAAGGGAGACAGTGGAAGTGAATAGTTCCGCGTTCCTCCTGCTGCTTCTACAGCTGACAGTCCTTTCTAAAAGACAGTGACAGAGAGCACCGCCCACGTAATTAATCCTTCTCACCATCTTTGAAATGCAAACCAGGGTCACTGGTTCTCCCAGGCAACCTGTAGCCTGGTGACTTCAGCACCTGGTGCAGAGGAAGGGGAGGGTCCCCCTGCAAGCCAAAGACTCACTTAGGGCGCGGGAGTGTGAGAACCCCTTTCTCACCACACACACTCCGTGAGAGCAGATGCTTTTTCAACCTTCCTTTGTTTTCTTTAGAAACAGGCATGTCATAAAGTCCTGGGCCAGCCTGGAGCATGCCATCAGACCAGGCTGGCCTCCGACGGGCATCGCTCCTCCTGCCCCTGCTTCCCGTGTGCTCGATCACACGTGTGCACGTGGGCACTGTGCAAGGCTGGGAGCTCTGAGGCGGTCTGAGGACAGAGGCAGGGGGCGTAAGATGGGGGGATAGTGAAAGCCGGGGCGATGCAATGCACAGGCTTGTGGACCCCCATGTGAGCGTCCACATGCAGGTCTGGCGTTCAGCCTCTGCAGGAGGGTCCCTGGGGACCAGCCTGACCTCCCCCTCACACAAAGCCTTTCAGCAGTACAGGCTAGGAGTCGCCCCTCAATGGATGTGCACTGTTGCATCCAGAGGCCTGTAGGGGTGTCTCTTGCTGGGAAGCTGGGGTTTGCTGCGAAGAGGGCTTATGCTTGGAGAGCCAGGGGTGCTGGGGGCAAGGAAGGGGCAGGGGAGCAATCTCGTTTGCATCGCCCGCCATTTGTCATCCTCAAAACACACTCATTAGGCATCTAATTAGCCTGGACTGTACTTGGGTTTATTCTCAGAGCCCTTAAGCACTAAACACTGTACAAACGAGCAAAGCCAACATCGCTATATGTCAGTTGTGTCGTTAGTTTTTCTTATTTTCCCTCCTCTTCTTTCCTTCTAGCAACTTCCTACTCATAAGACCTGAGTCGTTACAAATGACTCACTAATACACGATGCTGTGCTGGTGCTGATGCTGAGCCCGTGTCATGACCCTTCAAGCCGCTGATGCTGAGCCCGTGTCATGACCCCTTCAAGCCCGTCTGGCCCTCTTTCCCCAGCACACACGTCATGCACTTGCCAACCCCTGCCATAGACCCAGAGCACACATACCACCTCCTGCCCCACGCAACCCACATCTCAGCACTTAAGCACACAGTTACAACACACCGTCGCATCACAGTCATACGTCACATCTCTCCGTTGTTAAGAGGGATACGTGACCAAACACTGTAGGTGTATCAGTTACTCTTATCTGTTGCTGTGAGGCGCCATTCAAAGTCAAGCAGCTTGAGGGAGAAAAGAGGGGAGCCTCCCAGCGGGGAGATACGGTCCCTCCGCTATGGCAGAAAAGATACGGCTGCTGGCGGAAGCTGGAGGTGGCCTAAGTCACTGCAGGTATCATGGAGGCTGAGAGCTGCTGCTGCAAACTCAAGAGCAGACTCGAGCAGGGTGGGGCTGACCAACCGCAAGGCCCACCCCTGTGACTGCCTTCCTCCAGCAAGGCCCCACCTCCTAAAGGTGCCATGACTCCCCCAAAAATCTAAAGACTCAAGTACGTGAGCCTGTGGGGGTCAAGTCACATTTCAAAGCACAACAGTGTGTGTGTGTGTGTGTGTGTGTGTGTGTGTGTGTGTGTACGTGTGTGTATGCATTTGCTGTATGGTGTTTTCCTCTGAACAAACAGCTGCTGTCTTTGAGCAGCTAAAGGACAGTGTGATCAAGATTACACCTGTTGACTGTTGCTGTTCCCTTAGAGGTAGAGGGGGCAGGAAGGTCACTGGACCACCGTTGATGTGGAGTTCTGCCCTAAATGCATGTGCCCCTAGGGCCTTGAGGTCTGGGAAGGGCACTAGGGTTTATAGGCTGAGGAAGGTTAATCGAGGGGATTCCTTGGAGGCGGCCAGAGGACACTGTCAGTCAAGCTGGGGGTGAGCCTTTCTGGTGTGACCGTCAGTGACCCTCCCTCCTGCTCCTGGGAGCAAGCCCAATAAGCTCGTTGCTTCGTCAGCTTGGACCTGAGTGTAACTGTTACTTTGGTCTGTCATGGTATTCCCGTGGGGGCGGGGAGGAGACGGTTGGGCGACAGCTCCCCAGGAAAAGCGTCACACAACAGCATCTCTGCCAGCACACGTATCTTTGCTCGCGTTCATAACATCTCAACTTGGAGAGACTGCCGCAACTTCCAACTTTCCAAGCCGTGATGCTAACCAACATCGCGGTGTTCCGAAGCATCCTCTGGCACCAGGTTACGCGGTTGTCATTTTCTCCAGCAATCATGTTTAAACACTCTACAAGTACCCCGTTACTTAAGGCATCCCCCAACCTCACGCCTAGTAAATGGAATCCCACCCACCCTCTAGGATTGATTTCTCCTTGAAGGGCCCATAACTCCCTGAGAGACCTTCTCTTCTGCCTCTGCACCTCCACATGCCAGCGCAGGGTTAAAGATGGTGTAAGTCTGTATTCGCTGAGTGGCTGAGTTCGCCGAGGGCGCTTTGCTCACAGAGCAGCGCCCGGAGCGCGGGCTGTGCCTCGTCATGGTGGCTATGTGCCAGGCACACAAACCAGGAGGGAAGGGCCACTGCCTGCAGGGGGCTTGCACTTAAATGGAGGGTCCAGTATGTTGGTGACCGTGGTGCTCTCCAGGGCTGTGGCAGGCTACACACTCGGGGTGGACCACGTCAGACCTGCACTTAGCTGGCCCTAGCCTGCCTGGGCAGCAACTGTTTAGAATCTGGAAGTGTCACCCCAAGAGGCCAGGCAGATGTGGGTCTTCCAAGCTCAGCAGAAGCCCTGGAGGGGGGGCATAGGATTGGGCACAGGTCTGTAGCAGTGCCAGTCTCCTTCCCAGTGCTCCTGTGTTCAGACCAGTTCTGCCACTTTTTTCCCCATACAGAGTCACAGTTTTACCTTCTCGCTCTTCAGGCTGGAACATCACACTCCTGATTAGCTTGTGCCAGGTCCTGAGTTAGGTCCCCAGAGCCCACCCCTGTCCCCAGACCTAACAACAAACATAGATGATAGATAGATAGATAGATAGATAGATAGATAGATAGATAGATAGATAGATAGATAGATGGTAGATGGTTAAAAATGATGGAAAGAGTGACAGATAGACACATAGATGATATAGACATAAATGATATAAATATAGCTAGATGGTAAATGGTAGCTTATAGATGATGGAAAGAATGAAAAATAGAGGACAGATAATAAATAGTAAGTAGTAACTAAACAGATAATAGATTGACAGGTGATGGGAAGATAGATGATTGACAGATGATAGATGATAGGTGAAATGACATCAAATGGGGGTTCTACTAGGTCGTTCCCCAGGGCCCCTCTAGACTTGGCTCAATGAGTGCCTTCCTGCCCACATCCTCTGGCACCCAGGACCAGCCTGCCAAGCTCCAGCTTCCCGCTCTTCCCATTGGAACAAAGAGGCCCAGGGTCTCTCCCGGAGCTGGGTCTCGGCCACCTACTGAAAAGGCCAGGAAGCCGGAGCAGAAGCGAGAGCCGCAGACTCATTAGCCAAATGTGTTTTCCTCGACTCTGTCTGTGTTTCCACATTAGGCTTTTACTGCAAAGAGGATATTGAGGCTAATTAGATTCACAGCTTTGGACAAGATCTCTGAATAACCAATAAGTTGTTTCTTATGGAAACATACGAGTTGGCACCACTCTCCTTTACCTTAAATAGACGCCTCCGTGGGCCACGGCAGCAAGATGCATGGCTGGAGGTTTTGCAGAGTCAAGTGCAAGCAGACAGTCTCCGGAAGCCTTTCCTTCTCCAGAGACGCTTGGTGTCTCTCAGGTCCCATTAAGATGTCCCTCTGAATCTCTCCCTCCCAAGTCCTTTGAACCCCTCACTGTCCCAGTCCATGTGGGCTTCCCTGCATGTGATTCTACCCTGTGGTTGCTAGGTCTCTTCTAAGTTCAAAACTTGTGGGAGGAACTGGCTTACTGGTGCATCCAGAGTCAGGTGCTACAGGAGAGACCATCGGTCCGTTCAGTGGTGGTATTGCAAAGGCAGACTTCGCTCTTGAGGGCTCGTCCCTGAGAAGGGGGGAGTTGCCACAAGTCAGGTATTGCTTGGATGGTATGGCGGAGTCTCCATCAAGGACTGATCAGAAAGAAGACTGTGTGTGCAGGGACACAGGGGACTGGGCAGTGCATGCAGAGAAGCAGATACGGGAGAGGAGGCAAAAGGCATCAGGGTGGGGCCTGAAAGAGGGCGCTCGCAGGTGAGGGTGCTGTCCCACGCGGTCACAGGCAGAGGGCGCTGTGCCACGCAGACGCAGGCAGAGGGCGCTGTCCCACACGGTCACAGGCAGAGGGCGCTGTCCCACGCGGTCACAGGTAGAGGGAGCTGTCCCACGCGGTCACAGGTAGAGGGCGCTGTGCCACGCAGACGCAGGTAGAGGGCGCTGTCCCACGCGGTCACAGGCAGAGGGTGCTGTCCCACCGATCACAGGTAGAGGGCGCTGTCCCACGCGGTCACAGGTAGAGGGCGCTGTCCCACACAGACGCAGGTAGAGGGCGCTGTCCCACGCGGTCACAGGCAGAGGGCGCTGTCCCACGCGGTCACAGGTAGAGGGCGCTGTCCCACGCAGACGCAGGTAGAGGGCGCTGTCCCACGCGGTCACAGGTAGAGGGCGCTGTCCCACGCGGTCACAGGTAGAGGGCGCTGTCCCACGCAGACGCAGGCAGAGGGCTCTGTCCCACGCGGTCACAGGTAGAGGGCGTTGTCCCACGCGGTCACAGGTAGAGGGCGCTGTGCCACGCAGACGCAGGCAGAGGGCGCTGTGCCACGCAGACGCAGGCAGAGGGCGCTGTGCCACGCAGACGCAGGCAGAGGGCGCTGTCCCACGCAGACGCAGGCAGAGGGCTCTGTCCCACGCGGTCACAGGCAGGGGGTGCTGTCCCATGCGGTCGCAGGTAGAGGGCACTGTCCCACGTGGTCACAGGTAGAGGGCGCTGTCACATGTGGACACAGGTAGGTCCCCACCCATGGCACACCGCTGGGCACCCACCTTGAGGTTGGGTTGCTCAACCCTACTTCCTCCCTGTGGTTCTCTCTCCCTCCTCATCACTGCTGTGGTGTGAACCGGCCCTCTGCCTTGGCTCCCACGCCTTCTGAGATGTTCTCCACCATAAGTGATTAAAACACCTTCTGGAACCGTAAGCTAAATAATAAACCCTTTCTTCTCCCTTAAATCGCTTGGACCAGAATATTTTCTTATAGCAACAGAAGAGCGCTTGCAACCTCTGCTGCTCTCACGGCAGACATCCCTAGTCGATCACATCTTTCTCATTTATCCAAGAAACACTCCCCATACTAGGTTTTAGTCACCACCAGGAGACAAGGGCTGGCAAAAGAATGGCTCCTACTTGTCATCCCTTGACAAGGGAAGCCATGATGCGAGAAGCGTTTGAGGCTCAGACCTGGAGTGGGATTCATGCTGCAGCCCCTGAGACAAGATGGGGACTAATGGACTCTTGCCCTTCCAGGAGTGGACTGCGGACATGGACAGCGAGCTGAGCACAGACAGAGGACAAACAGAAGCTGAATGGACTGTGCCTGTACTTGAGTAATGATGGGGCGTGTGGGTAGGTGACAAGCAGGAGACAGATGATCCTGTCGAGAATCCCTCCTGGACTTAGGGGACCGTCTGACTCGATGAGAGCTGGGCGCATAGGACGCTCGCTCTCGGTGGGCTTGCGTGTTACTGCGCAGTAAGGGGCACCAATCGGATCAAGAGTGCAACAAGCTCCAGGACAGACAGGGATGGCCACAGCAGGGAAATAGAGGCACCAGGAGGAGGTTAGGCGATGGGTGTCAGTGCGGATCCCTGGTGGCAGGCAGAATGCTCAGATGCCAACTGAGCTGCTCATCAATGGCAAGGAAGGGAGCCAGTCTAAAAGGTGCCAGTTGGCTGGAAGGTATCAGAGGGGGCGGGGCAAATGGGAAGACTGGTGCTCAGGCCTAGAAAGACAGGCGCCACTGCAGCCGCAAGGGAAAAGACGGAGTGACGTCGGGGACTGTCCAGCCTTGGCTTTGGGGAGCTGATGCAAGGACAACGGGCATCCAGGAGCACTAGACCCGTGGGGCTTGGGTCGGGAATTGCCTGGTGTTGAAGAGAGAAGCAGCCATGTAGGAGCAAGGGAAGTTCCAGCAGAGAAAGAGAAAGCCCGGAAGTATCAAATGTCAATGGAGCCCTAGACTGACAGTTCACCTGTCTCTATGCTTACAATGCAAATGTCTGGTCAGAAAAGGTCAGAGGGGAAAGCTGCCGAGGTTGGAGCCCCCATCCTTGGAACAGGAGACGAGGACTCCAATCTCCAGGTCTTTGGGCTGAATGGCAGTTAGGGAATAGACCTAGGGACCAGCAACTGTATTTTATGAATTATTGTTCTTCCCTTGGGGTGACCCTGTGTCACACGCAGGAATGCACTTGACATATATTCCGTTAATCCTTTAATAGCGCTCACTGGGCCTAAACACAATCAGGATTTTTGCAAGCTATGCTTCAGTCCTTCTTATCTGGAAAAGCGGTGTTTGGAGAAGCAAAACTGAGCGCTAGAATTTATGTCTTTGTGTTCACCTATCCAGCTTGTAAAGCACTCTTGAAGGAGAGGCAGCCCCCAGCAAATAGGAAAAAAAAAAAAAAACAGAATAGAATAGGATAGAATTAAAATTAAATTGCATTCAAGTTCTGAATCAACTCAAAATGGAGAGAAGCCAAGTGAGATATCAGACATCACAGTATTGACCAAGATTGGCCGAGAGGCACAGCTTGGAGGTTTGGACTGTTGCAAGTGGGCTTGTCAAACACACAGAAAATTCTGGCTACTCCAGACCTACCCTGCACAGCAGGACTATTCCGTGCCCCCCCCATTCCCAACCCCTGAAGAGAAAAAGGAAACAGGCCCAGTTTTCCAACTGACTATTAAGCAGAGGTACACCCCCTGTCTGGGGTTAAACAGAGCAGACAGTGACAGCTGTCTGGCATCCCCACATGACAGAAAACTTTAGAAACAGAAAAATTGTTTTCTTCTAGACACTTTGGAGTCCAGCAATAACAAGATAGTCGGCATCTGTTGAGAAATTATTGTGTGCTAAGTCAGCTTCCTGGTATTGTAACAAAACACCCAAGCTAACCAACTTCTGAGAAGGAAAGGTTTGCTCCGGCTCAGTTTTGGAGGTCATAATCCACAGGCAGCTGGCCCAGTGCTCCTGGGCCAAAGAAGAGCAAAGGACATGAAATGGGGGTGGGGCAAAGCCGCTTTCCTCATAGAAGGTGGGAAGCACAGACAGACAGACAGACAGACAGAAAGGATCTCAGGTCCCAATAATCCCCTTTAAGGACTCGCCTCTGTACCTAACTTCCACTACTTCCAATAATGGTGGAGGTAATTTTTCACATTCAGTCTTACTAGAACTCTCCAGCTCCTCGGCTCCAAACTTACAGCACCAGGCATTCTTTTGAGAACGAGTCTTTTATATGATTAGTCTTTGTAGTAATCTCGCAGGGTGTTCACATTCATTGACTTCATTTCACCGCTGAAGGACAGAAAAGATAAGGAGGCCACCCAAGGTCACGCAGTCCAAAGGAAGTGTGGCTAAGACTTCATCATAGGTAGCCTGACCCCAAATCCCCTCTTAGATTTTCCTCAGTACAGTGAGCTCTTAAATCTTTCCTCAGTAGAATGAGCGGACTTGCTAGTTACCAGTAAACAGGACGTAAAATGGATGGAAAGAAGCTTCAGTCATTCAAAGAGGGAAGCGTTGTCTCCAGACAGACGTCTAGGATGTGCTTGCTACTCCAGGTAACTGGGTAAGAAAAACCCATTGAAATGGGAGCATTTGTAACAAAAAGTACAAAGACTGGGACAGTAAGATGGCTCAGCAGGTGAGCACTTGATTCCAAACCTAGTAACTCAGTTTAATCCCCAGAAACCCACATGGTATAAGGAGAGAATTGACTTCTCCCATCCAAGTACTAACCAGGCCCGACCCTGCTTAGCTTCCGAGATCAGATGAGATCGGGCGTGTTCAGGGTGGTATGGCCGTAGACTGAGAACTGACTTCTGAATGCTACCCGCTGACCTCCACCTGTGTGCCAAAGCATACATGTACTTACTTAATTAATTAATTAAAAAATGAAAAAGCTCGATTGGGACTAGGTCTGGAAAATCAGTAAAAAAAATTGTGACTAAGATTCATTTAACTTTGATAGACTGTAAGTCATAATCCAGCTTTTCTCTAATTTTTAGAATGAATGCAAAGCAAATCTAGATTTGATTAGAGAGGTGGCTTTTGCCATGACTGTGTAGATGGCTTTCCTCATGCTACATCAGATTCTCATGGACTCGTCACCAAAAGTTGTCTTTTCTCTACAAATGCTTGAGGGCTTTCTCGATTTCCCAAGGGTCTGTCCTAAATGGTTGGCATCTAGATCCTGGTGTGCCGAGGCCCTTCATAATTATCCTCCTTGTTAGACATTGGGGAGCCGATACCTCCTTCACTGAGATCATGAAATCCCCCGTCTCTCCCCACCTGACTCCATTAGCTTTGCAGCCGACTGGCATCCATTGTGCCCTGCACTGTAGTGATGGCCTCACACCAAGGAAAGACAGTGGACAAAGGCTAGCCGGGCAAGACCCAGTGTCACCAAGGTCAGGTAGGACCAGCTTTACCAAGATGGGTCTGAACCAGCATTTCCAATGAGGCAGTGTTTGTGTCCAGTGCAACTTGTACCTGCCAGACATAGAAATGAACACACCAGGTGTCATGGTTTGAAGTGTGTCTCCCACAGTCTCATGTGCTTGGCAAGGTCATGGCACCTTGAGAGGTGGAGCCTCGCTGGAGGAAGGCAGTCACAAGGGGTGGGCCTTGAGGTGGATGAGTCCCACCCTGCCTCCAGGAGAAGTCAGCCTTTGCAGCAAGCAGTCGGCAGCTCTCGGCTTCCAAGATGACTGCAGTGACTTAGCCTCCTCCAGCTTTGGCCAGCTGGCCATGCCGCCTCTGCTTTGAGAGACTGTATCTCCCCTCTGGATCCGTAAGCTAATAAATCTCCCTTTCTCCCTTAAGTTTCTTGACTTTGGGTGCTCTCTCACAGCAATAGTAAAGAGTAACTGTTACACCAGGTGCCTTCAGGAGGAGCTGATGTTTGTCCTGGGCCTCGAGGGAGGTGTTGGATGTTTAGCGTGCAGGGGCTTGTGGGAGGATATGGCACTGGCGTGAGCAGAGCTGGGCTGTGTGTTGCCAGCAGCAAGTTCACCCAAAAACATTCATTGGCCAGGTAGGACATGAGGGTTGGAGCCACAGCTTAGAGAACTTAGATGAGTAGATTTTCTTCTGAGGCGATGGGGAGCTATTGGTGGCCCCAGATCCTGAGCTCGGCATGGAACCCTACGCCATAAAAGCTCAAGCAATTTTGAAGAAAACTGACGTTAAGCATGATGGGTGTGACCCTTTCAAAGGTCAACGTGACCCCTGTGAGGGCCTCTGGATGCACCTATGAGGACGTGTTAGTTAAGTCAGACCCCTGAAGACTATAGGAGACTGTCTAATAATGGATGTGGGAAGACCGCCCCATAGTGCAGAGGCTGTGGTAGGTGGATAAGATGTAGGAAGCTGGTCAGCCATTGGTGAAGCTGGCGGCAAGCTGACATGAGTCAGCGCTTGGCCCTTCTACATGGTAGGGCCAGACATACTGGGATTCCAGTGCTGCTGCAGTTCTCTTACCATGACCACCTGGAGACCTGGAATTGGAAGCCTGACTGAAATCCCCTTGTTCTCCTACACAGTCCGGGCCGTGTATGAAACGAAGACAGTGAAAACTTATCTAATTAGGACAGTGAATATTGGATCCTAGCACACGCCAGCAAAACAAAACCTTGATGTCAAAGACCGCCGTATAGGAATCCTCCCCGACAATTTGCTGACGGAGGCGGATGCCGCCCCTTTGGAGTTTCTTGGGGGCTTGGTTTCCACACGGGGAAGCTTTCTTTTTCAGAAGAACTGCTGCTCTGAGTATTGCAGACCTCTATTTTTCCAACTGAGGCTTCAATAGCATTTCGTCTCTGTGCATCTCAATGTGCTAGTTGAAGCCGTCATTATCAAGTGGGGACATCTGACCTCTCTGGCGGCGTAGAAGATGAGCACAGACCACAAGCCTCACTTTCAGATCTAATTGAAACCATTCGTATTCCAAATTGGAGTTCCTACTGATGCGGCCCGTGGGAGCCTCTGGTCGTCATGGATGTGCGTGACAGGTAGGTTAAAACATGGCGCCCAACGTTCCCGAGGCAACAGTGAGGTTTTACAGTGGGGGCGGAGGGGGGGAATGCAAGAGTTCTAGAACTCTCTGGGACATAGTGGACCTACTGCTGAACCGAGTGGGGAATTCACACCAGGGCTGAATGGACTACCTTTGGTACTGTGGGAGAAAGCTGATGTTTCGATTTCCCACTCTGTAATTATAATGATTAAAGAGCTACACACTACCTCTTTCCTTTTCGGTAACGGACCCAATGGTATGCTAGTAAAAGATAGGGTTTGAAATATGTTCCCGGCCATACCAGCACTAATACTAATGTACTAAGCAAGGCTAATGCTCTCCGGTGGCTTTTCAGGTGGGGAAGAGGGAATAAAAAACAATGAATGCTAATTAGCTTATATTAATCAAAACTGTATTCAGCTCTCTTTTTCCCCTTTCTTTTCTTTTCGGAACTCTTCAGTGTGCAGAAGCAGGTTATTCAAATTTCACCCCTGTTTTTCAAAAATTAATAAGGGCCATACATTAGTGTAACACTCTGCCTGCTTCGTAGAATATATTAGTAAAGGTTTTAATTACTAGAATTATACAGTCATAAAAAGATGATTTGATGAAGGCAATCGGATCATTTGCATTCTGGGCCTGTCTGCACTCAGATGCCGTGAGGAGCAGAGTATTACACCGAAGTATGGTAGAATAATTACCACCATTGTAATTCAGCCCGAGGACCCGGGGCTCGGAGGTCCTAAGTTCCAAGGAAATACCTGTTGGTGGACGGGGAAGCCAGCTTCATTTAAGAAGAAGGATTTTAGTGATGACGATGGAGTTCTGAAATCCCTTTTCTTTCCTCAAACCTAGAGTCTGTCTTTCCTGGAGGGGTCCATTCTGACCCCGTATCAGATGAGGGAAAATTAATTGTGTTGTTCTTTTGTGGAAGAGGGTTTCATAGTGGTTAAAATAATTAGAGCTGAGTCTGAAAATGACAGCTTGCAGGTGAGAAAGACAGATGATTCTATTCATTGTGGAGAGACAACAGGTAAGCATGGAAAACTGTGCACAAGAGTGGGCACACCAATAGGTAGACAGGTGCAGGGAGACCTGTCCCTCTTCGACCTGCCCCTCTTCCCCCAGCCCACTAAGCTCTTCTACAAAGGAAGGGGCAGACACAAAGGGACCAGGAGCAGCCCTGTAGAGGGCTAATGGAAATATACTAGGGAACTATCTAGAATTATTTCCTGGGTTGTGGTGGTGGGCAGTGGCCTAATTGTTTTACCTACATGAGTCCAAACCTAAAATGAATTTTTTCTCAAGCTAAATTCTGTAGTCTCCACCCTCCTCATAACATGTCCCAGCTAGGGCTGGGGACGTGGCTCAGGAGTTGAAATCTTCGCCTCGCAAGCAAAAGAACCTGAGTTCAGACCTCCCAGATCCCATGCGACCTGCAGTTCTTGCAAGTCTTGGGATCTTGGGAAACCCCAGAGCAAAGCAATAAAGAGATAGAGCAATCCAGGATGATTCCCAATGTCATTCTTGGGCTCTCACAGGCACACATATTCAGGGCCTGGCATATACACACACAAGTATGCAACAATGACAACAACAAAAGAAAAAGCCAAAAATGAACAAAAAATATCTTTGCCCTACGGACTCTAGGGTCCCTTGAGGTAGGGTACGCACATCCCTCTGCTCTTCCAGCTATCCGGCCAACCAGTGTTCATGATGAACATACCACATGGGAGACCCTGTATGGGGCATGGTGCAGGGGTGACACCGTACAGTTTGTCATATAACAACAATCTTAGTGCAAGCAGATCCATGTGCTGCTCCCTTAGGGATTTTTACACGGGGTTCAGGATCATGGCGAGTTGCAGTTCCCTTGCGACATTGCTGATAAATCACCATCAAACTGCTTAAGGAAAAATGGGTTTATCCTCTCTTATGATTACTGGTTATAGTTCAGTCCAGCTTGACAGGAGAGCTCACACCAACACCAGGGCTGAGGGCACTGGCCACACCATCTCTACATAATGGCTGAGAGAGGGATGATCCTTACTTGCCAGACCAGCATATCTGGCCAAGTATACACAAGGATGCCAACTCTCTCAACCAGCTCTTGGTGTTTTATTCCAGGGCCTAATCCCACCCATCCGGGCCTACCTCATCAGCCAGACAATCTCCTGCAGGTTTGCTCTCAGCTTAACCCAACCACTAATTCTCCACAAATGTGCCTAGAGTTCAAAATCCTCAACTGTCAAGTTGACACCTGTGCCTAACTGTGACAGGGGGGATAAAGAAATCCCAGCACATTCAAGACAATGGGAAGATTCCTGCAAGTGGCCACACTGAATGCTGGAGGGGGCAGGGATATCTAGGAGGATGCCATATAGGGTCGCAGAAGGTACACTATGCTCAGAAAGCATGGGGCGATCCATTTCGGTGGAGCAGTAGCAGGTGGAGTGGGGGGTGTCTTATGGACTGCAAACACCCTCTAGAAGAGCCCCGCCCCCTTGCCAGGAGCAACAGGGAGTGAGTGAACTCTTTCAGCGGGAGCATGTGCCCCAAGACAGTGCCTGAGGCTGAACTCTGGGACGGTAGGAAGCCAGTGATACGGATGAGCTCCCGAGGGCAGAGCACGCACTGGGCAGATCTCGGAGTCCAGCATAGCTGACGAGAGGGCGGAGCGCTGGAATGAGCCAGATGTCACGGAATGCCACCACGTGAGCCGGGCGGCATGGAGCCTCATGGAAGGACGCTAATGGGGAAGACCCCCTGTGCACTGTTAGGACCAGTTTCCAAAGCCTCGTGGGACTGTATTCTGATCACACGTCTGGGTCACTCCGCCACAGGTAGATCATCAGGCCAAATGGAGGCTCGTTCTCGCCTCCCTCTAAGCATGGAGATTCAGGAAGGTGAGTCCACAGAGACATCACATCCTACGCTGCACCCACGGGTTGGAAGCTATGTATCTTACAAAAACCCATTTTATTGAAATCGGCAACAAAAGTACTACTGCTAGCTCTTAATTCCAGTCTTTAACCTCTACTTGTCCAAACAACTATGAAAACTGGAAAAAAAAAATGGGACTGGAGAAATGGCTCAGGGATTAAGGCCTCTGCCTTGCAAGCAGAAGGACATGAGTTCAGATCCCAGATCCCATGTGAAAAATGCAGGGCGAAAATGGCCCTAGAAAGGCAGTGCAGGGAAATCTCAGAGCAAAGCAAAAAGAAAGTAGAATAATCCAGGATGATGTCCTAATTACCTTTGAGTCTCCACAGGCACACACACAGTGTCTTCTCTCTCTCTCTCTCTCTCTCTTTCTCTCCTCTCTCTCTCTCTCTCTCTCTCTCTCTCTCTCTCTCTCTCTCACACACACAACACACACACACACACACACACACCAAAAACCTGGAAAAGTATGACTGACTAATGAGTAGTATAACTGGACAGAAAGTGTAGCTGACTGACTGGGATCCTTCGGAGTAGCCCAGCTCCACAGCTAGTTCTTTGTTTGTTTTGTCTTGGGACAAAGTCTCACTGTGTAGCTCAGGCTTGAATTTGCAACTCTCCTGCCACAACTTCCTGTGTACTAGACATCTGACCCTCCAGCTCTTTCGAGAGAGATTAGAGCTAGACCAGAGAGATGAGTCGGCAGGGAAAGGCGTTTGCCTCCAAGCCTTTTGACCTGAGTTTAATTCCCAGAGCCCTGTGGTGGAAGGAGGGACCTGACCTCCACAGGTTGTCCTCTGATCTCTACACACATGCTGTGGCTTGCAAAAACCCACATCTATAGACACATATGGCAAATATATAAATAAATGTAATAAAAGGGTATTACAATCCATACTCACTAAGCAGAAGGGAAAGGTATGAGTTTCCAAAGTGGTTGAGCTGGATAATAAAACACCTAAGAAGAGGATCCAAAGAAGAGAGCCCCCACACACCCACCAAGCCCCCAGAACCACAGGCAATCTCTGAGCTTCACGGAGCACAAGCAGAGACAACAACTCCGAGGATAAAAGGCTGAAGCAGAGATTTCAGTTCTCGTTGGTATGAGGGAAACAAAGGCTGTAGTTCAAGTTGTGTCAAGGTGGAGGGTCTTGGTAAATACTTCCAGGATCACCTTTGGGCATTGAGGAGAGTATAAGGAAAAGGATCGTAGGAGATTTAATGTTTGTATATTGAAATTTCTTTGGTGGTGTAACAATGGAACCGAATGGAGAATTAAGAGACAGATATATGTATATATCTGAGTTTAATCAAAACATCTTGGAAATTCTGTGGGAAAAAGATTAGCTTTCCCAAAAATGGTGGTAGGTCAACAGGAAGGTCACATGTCATTCATAGATACATAGATCATAGATAGCAGTAAAAGTAATTCCTTTTGAGAGATGTTCCCTGGGGACAATGAGGGAACCTTCCAGAAAGCTGTGGATGTTTTAGATTTTGGTCAAGGTGGTAGTGATACAGTACATAAAAACTCATTAAATCTTATCTCTAAGTACATTTGTTCTTCAATGTAATCTCTCTTTTTCTTTGTGTATCTATACATGTACATGCATGTATGCATCACAGATGCAAAGGGACTAAATGAACTATGGTTTGCAGAAGGCCTTTATAAACTTAATGATTCTGTCAGCCCATGTAGGGTCTGCAGAGTTTGAGGTATGGTTCATCGTGGTAAGGAGACCATGGTGTCAGGAATCTCTTGACTGTGGCAGCAGGAGCAGGAGGCTGCTTCCTTACATCTGGGCAGATCAGGAAGCAGAGAAAGGAGATTCCATGCTCAGCTCAGCTGCCTTCCTCCTTTACCTCTTTTCATTCAGCCTGGAATCCTGGGCCATAGGATGGTACTAGCCACATTCAGGATGGGTCTTCAGATAATATTCTCCAAAAACAGCCTCACAGACACACTCAAAGGTGTACTTCACTAATGCCTTAGGAATTTGTTAATCTAGCTGAGCTGAAAACCAAAACTATCACAGAAAGTGATGGGAAAAAAAATCAAGGACTTAAATAATCCAAACTAATCATAAGAATAATGAATTTAATAATAAAAATGAAGATAGACAAACCTAAAGAAACTGAAGGATAGATGCAATCTAGTTTCCACTGGAGCCAAAGTTAAAATGATGAAAGTTCATCATTTAGAAAAACAACGAAGACTTGTCTAGAGGTCATTTAAATTCTACTTTGACTAATGTCACTTTGGCTACTCCTTTTTCTGTTTCTGTGGTAAAACATCTTGATGTAAACAACTGACGGGAGAGAGAGTTTATTTCAGTTGACGATTCAAGGTATAATCTAGCATGGTGGAGAAGTCGGGGCAGCAGAAGCTTGAAGCAGCAGATCACAACGCATCCACAGTGGGAATGCAGAGCTTGAAGACATCTGCTTGGCTCGCTTCTTCCTTTTATTCATTCAGTCCAGAATGCCAAGCCCAGGGCATGGTGCCACCTGCTTTCAGTCTGGGTCATCCCACATTAATTAATACAAAACAAGACAATCCCTTACAAGCATGCCTAGAGGTTAATCTTTCCTTTCAAGTGTGTCTCCCAGGTATCAAACTGATACTAACCATCACAACTATTTCTTCAGAGCAGCTGTATGTGAAGGCGTGATTAGGAAGCAGAGGTATACATTGCCTTGGGTCGTTTGCTTCGCCTTTCTGGATACCACAGCACAGTTTAGTTTCATCCGTTTCCCCAAGCTGTGTTCTAGGAAATGATGGTGTCTGTTAGGACATCAGCCAATACTGCGTGCAAGAAAAGCTCTGTGATTGAGTGGATTTGGGAAAAGCAACATACTGTAGTACCCTTTTGAGGACATGGATTGCAGATAATATTTTAAAACACGGCTTCCCAGTATTTCTGACATCATCGTGCACAGAAAAAAAAATGATGATACCGTATTTCCATGGCTCGCTGGAGTAAACAGAAGGGGTTTTTCATTTACATAGATCACATTTCTCTTTCTATTATGTACTTGCGATTAGAAAGTAAAACACAAAAGTCTTGCTTTTCAAAACTAATTTGTGCAGAGAAGCGTTGAGTCTGCTTCCACAGACTTCTTTAAGTATCAGCTTTTAGATGCGAAGTGACTGCTTATAAATCTTAACCAAGATTTTAATAGTTGGCTCTGGAAATAAAGTTTATTTGTACACATATGTATTGGGAAAAACAGAGTTGGATCTCATCTTCCTCGACTGGACAGACGTTCTTCACCATTCGTCAGGATTTGGATAATTTGATCTCTTGAAATTATATTTTAAGGCTAAGATGATTCTTTAAATCCAGCAGCTCTTCCTTGCCTGTCGCTGACAACTGTAATAACTAAGGATAATGCATATGGATCTGGAATGTAATCAAAGCTGATCGGACTGAGCATTTCAAAATAATGATAAAACTGCTCTATAAGCTTTCACAGCTGTCCCTCTGTCAGTCACTAATCATTTTTAGGCTTCATGGATTACTCTAATTAATATTACTGATAAATCATATTAGCTCCACTTACCCAAAGTTAAATGTTCATATTGAATGCATATACTTGGTCCATTCACATTTGTGTGTTTTGTGCTGTTCTGGTAATTTTTAATTCATTTCGATCAAATGCTCCAAAATGATCAGTCTAAAGCCCTTGAAAGCCACTAGCAATTCTGCACTATATCTACCCAGTAGGAATGACTCACAAAATCATTTCCCGCCCTTCCTTTTATTCATGTGTTGCTAACACAATTCTTCCTGTGGCCTGCTAACGTACTCCAGAATAGGAAGGAGATCAGCTGTGGATATTATAGTGCCATTTATTTAGAGAAAGTCAGAAATAGATGAATTTGTGCAGCTTTGATTTCATTAAAATTCCCTTTCTGTAGCATCAGGCAATGCAGAATCCAGATCCGCAGGTTCAGTTGCTTGCTTGGTGTCCTGGGCATCTTGGCCTCAGGAATGACCTCTTGACGTGCCCTTGCTGTTGGAGAGGCTCTGTCATGAGTGCATAGGTCCGTGGGAGACTCCAAACGAGGGTGTCAGAGTTCCTGTTTATCACGTTGAATGCATTATCATCTGTAGTTTATTTTGACACTTCATGGCAAAACAGTGAAGTTCTCCCAACCACTTTTTCCTTCAGCTATACTCACAAGGCCGCCACTGAGCAACATGGCTGACATCTGTATATTCATCAGCCTGCCAAAGAAAGAAACATCTGGATTCAGTAACTCATGTGAGGGCCGCCCCAATGCTACGATGCTCCTTTTCCCTGGTTCCCTTTGCTTCCTGGGTCCCAAGTACAGGGCTGGCAAGTCAGACATCCAAGCAAATCGTGAGTTGCTGTGCCACTTCGCTTTAGTTATTAATCACATGCTCTGATATGGGGCATTCCTTGACTTTTCATGTGAACAAATATCTGTTCACTCCAGGTAGGGTACCAATAACAGATCTGAGGAACAATTTCTCAATATCCTTATTAGCACTTACGATTTTCTGGGGATTTTTTTGTGTGTGTATTTTTATAGCCATCTCAACAGGTAGGTCTCTCACAGGTGGGTCTTTTCTCATTTCCTTATTTATTAATGATGATAAATATCTGTTGTAGTTTAGATAAGTGTCTCCCCCCCAGGGTCCACGGTGAAAGGTAGGCTGCTAGTGATGCCGTTGTGAGGCAGTGGGACTTTTTTAAGAGATGGGGATTGGGGGGGGGGTCAGATCACCAGAGAATATACACTTGAGGGAGATATTGGAACCACAACCCTTTTCATTTTCCTTTGCTTCCTGACTACCAAAATAAGTTTCCCAGCATGATACATGGCTTTTGACATGAGAGCTGAAGGCCGCAGGGTCTAGTGACTGTGGACTAACTTCTCTAAAACCATGAACTAAACTAAACCTTGCATCTTTATGAGCTGTTTATCTCTGGCAGTTGGTTGCAGCCAGAGAAAGCTAATGTGACATCATTACATATGCTTTCTGGCCAATGGTATGTCTTATTTGGAGAAATTCCTTTGTCTCTCTTTTTATCCCATGTTTTACTGCTGAGTTATAGGCCTTCTTTTACACTGTCTGGATATCAGCTCTGTATCAGACAGGTTGAGCCAATACTTCCTCCCACTCTGTAGGTGGTGTTGGCTGGTATCTGTTGATGAATGAAAGTTTTGATTCTTGGCATCATCCGATTTGCCAGATTTTAGTTTCATTGCCTGTGCTTTTGGTGCCTTTTTGGGGTTTCATCTTGCCAGCAGTCAAGGTCGAAGGAACAAAGAATGCTTTTTACTTTACTACACATTCCAGGTAATGCACTATCGAAGACTTAATAACTCTTTTTTTTAGCACAATTTTGCTTACAGATGTGTCAGGGTTTGTGGTACCTCCCTCACATGGGACTAGATAGCTCTGCATTGCAAATGTTAAGAAGTCACAAAGAAAAGAGACAGGGTTAGCCCTCTCTATTTATTCTCAATATTGCCATGCCCTTTTCCATAGCAGCTACAGCATTTTCCTGTTTCCACTGACAGTACACAAGGATTCTATCTTCTCAACATTCTGTCAAGACTTGTGACTTTCTGTTTTTTTTTTTTTTAAATATAGAATGGAGGTTAAAATGGAAAATTTTGAACTTGCATGAAAACATTCATTATTTTACAGCACCCTGTACAGGTTAGTAAAGTTTCATAAAAAGCATTTTCCCAGTCTGGATGTGCAGAATTTCCTACAATCCTGCCTCCCTGTCAGCTGGGCATCTCCGCGGGTCTGGGTCATGCTCACCTCATCTCAGCAAAGGCCAATCACGCATCCACTGTCAGTTAGCAGATACTCTGAGGTTGGCCTTAGATGGAATGTGACCCAACACTGGGGAAGACCAGCCCAGCCCAGCATGTTCCCATATCAGAAGAGGAGGCAGGAGAGGGAAAAGAGAAAAGAGAGAAAGAGAGGGGAGAGGGAGAGGGAGGGAGAGAGAGAAAGAGAGAGAGAGAGGGAGAGAGGGAGGGAGAGAGAGAGAGAGAAAGAGAGAGAATATGAAGTCTCTTGAGGACTAGGGTATCCCTAAGCCAAGTGTGCAGAGGGAACATACTCCATCTTTGATGGAGGAGCACACAGTCCTTGCAATGGGAATCCATAATCAGTCTCATTTCTGCAATCAGCCTTCTCCAGCCGTGCTCTGGGAGGCTCCGGAGGGGAAGCCAAGCTGCCTGACTTCAAAGTCTGATTTCGTTTCCATAATCTCCACAGGAGATAGCAAGTAGGTCCTCAGAGTCCTGGGAGTCTGGCTTCCAGATGTGCAGACTGGGGCAGAACCTCTGTCACATCTGGCTTCCCCCACCTCCAGCACACCCGTCTTTCTGTCAGTATGCAAGCTGCTGGGAAGAGATTAAATTGAGCAGCAAGGTGGCCCAAAGGGGAAACGAAAGCATCAAAAGTCAGAGCATACCTCTGCTCTGAGATGCAGGTGGAGGGGAGGTGGCTTCACCCTAACCCTCAGGGGTGCAGGGCGCATGGCAAGAGGAGAAGTGTCTAAACAGGGAAACGTTCTCAATCAAGCCGCAACATCAGGAAGGGAAATGTACTCTATCCTCCCACTTGGCCAACAGCCCCTCCTTAGAACTCACAGGCCAGGCTTGAATAGGCACATCTTGACCCCTTTCAAGCTCTGGAGTGGGAGTCTGAGAAGAGCTGACCTCGGGGCCCCAGACTCTGACTTGCTCTGTTCCCCTTTCCTTTCCCTCCTGTCTCCCTTCCTGCACTGCAAGGAGACTTGTGTGCACACGTATGAAGAGGGACTTGTGAACACATGCATGCTCTGGACACACTCTGAACGCAGCTGTGTACTTTTCAGTGAGCTCAGATTGGGGAACAAGTAAGGAGAGTCTTCAAGTGGGTTGGGACCATCTGTGTGGGCAATTCTAGGCCCTGGGCCCAGACGGTATAGGATGAGGCTGGTAAGAGTGGCACAGGCTTTGGGTAGACTCTTCGGGGTGTGTGGTGGGCTATAATTGGAGGAGAATCTTCTGGGATCATTACCACTCTAGCCTGGCTCTTATGCAAGCCATCTGCTTTGCTTGGAGAAAACGGAGGATTTAGAGTTGACACCATCTACTTAAATGACTTCCCCAGGTCACTATTTCCCCTGCGCCAGTTTCGTTACTAATTATGGTAGTAGTAGTGTGATAGAGAGGGAAGTAACGTAGAAAACAGATCTCCTTGATTCTTCCAGAATGTTTCCACAGTCCACACAAGGAAGTAAATTCTCGTGGAGCAAATATTGCTGTCATTATTCACCTTTCCATTATTATGACAAATACCTGACACTGTCATCTTATAAAGAGCAGAGGCTGACTTGCTCACAGTTTTGGAGGTTTCCATCCATGATTGGTTGGCACCCATGATGGTGCAAAGGTGCTTCTCTCACAGCTAGGAAGTGAGGAAAGAGGAAGAGGTCCTGGTCCCACAATCCCCACTCTCTCCAAAGATTCCAATAGTTCCCAATAGTGCTACGCTGGGGAACAAACATTGAACATTTGGGGCTCTGAGGCACAGCTGTCCAGACCACAGCAGCCTTCTTGATCATCATAGTAGTTAGATATGTGTCAACTTGACAACTGAAGGCTGAGCTCTGGGCACATCTGTAAAGCACCTAGTTAAGCCCTAAACAAGTCCGTCAGAGAATATGTAATTAAGATGCAGCTCATGGTAGGTAGATCACTTCCTGGACATGTGGGTAAGATGGAGGGAGATGGGTCAGTGCTTTGGCATACTTTGGACAGACTTTAAGATTGGCAAGTGAGGGTTACCACTCTGTCGGCATGCCCTGGGAATATTGGGGTGGCCAGTTCTCTCAACTCCTGGCATTCGTGTGAACTCTCCTATCAAACTGAATTGAACTGTAACAGAGAATTACAAGCAAGAATAAAACTCCGTGTTCCTCCAAACTGTTTGGTCATGAATTTATCTGCATCATGTAGATAAGCTGCAAGGACCATACACCTTCACAGTCATAGGAAGGCTTTCCCCCACGTGTTCACAACAGCTTTATTTATAATAAACAATCCAAACATTCACACGTAGGTGCACTGGAAGTGAACTGTGGCCCATAGATGTAGTCTGAATGTGAAATCCCTCACATAGGCTCATAGCTTGAACATTGTTTTCCCCAGCTGGGAGTGCAGTTTGGGAAGGAACCTTTAGGAGTTAAGAGTCCTGTCGGAGGAAGTACTTTGCTGGGGGCAGACCTTGAGGTTTATAGCCTGGTCTCAGCTTCCTCCTTCTCTGCTTCCTGACTCCAGATACAATGTAACAGCCACTCCATGTACTTCCAGAGAACATGGCCTTTCACTATGAGTGAGACCTTCCTCCAGCTGTAAGTCAAATACACCTGTTCTCCCCCTGTTGACTCTTGCCAGGGATTTGGTCAGAGAAGATAAGTAACACCTTAGACATACAGGCAACAGAGAGCCACTCAACACTAAAAAGGAATAAATTATGAATGCAGGCAACATCATAGATAAATTTTAATGATATTGAATGGAAAAAAACAGATCTCAAAAAAAGTGCATACTGTGTATATGATGTCATTTATAGAGAAGTCTAGAAAAAGCCAACTGACCCACAGTAACAAGGAACAGACCAGTGTTTTTCGGAGGACAGGATGGGTGTGGTGGGAGGGAAAGAGGAGAAAAGACTCCTGGGGAAAGTAGGTAAATGCATTAGCTTGACTGTAGTGATGGTGTCGGTTACACACTCATGTTGAAGATGATTATATTTTACACTTTAAAAGTTTATTGTATGCCAATCATCTCCAAAGAGATTTTTACCAGAACCAAACAAAGTAAAGCAAGCCCTCTACCCCACCTAATTTGCCCTCTGGTTGGATGTTGACCTATTTGGTGTCTAGACACAAGGGCATCACCCAATCTCTGCTGCAGTTTTCTACGTAGCTTGGGCTCCAAAGAATGTCGTCATCATTACATACAGGTGTCAACCTGTGGGTTGAGGGTTCAGAACTCTGGGCACATTGTAAAGAATTAGTATTTGAGTTAGGCTCCAGACAAGCCTATAGGAGATGATCTGATTGGTGGGGCAGCTCAGCCCATGGTGAGTGTGGCTAGTCCCAGGGCAGATAGATAAGATGAAGGAAACTGAGTAAGGGATTAGCATCCTTTAGTATACTTGGCCGGGCAAGCTGGTCTGGCAGGTGAGCATTGTCCCTCTCTCCAGCAGTCCTATGGATATATGGATGGAGTAGGGTCCATTCCCTTGGTCCTTGGTGTTGGTGTGAGCTCTTCTACCAAGCAGAACAAAGAATGTAATGGACTATCATAAGAGAAAATAAACCCCTGTTCCCTTAAGCTGTTGGGGTGCGCATGTGTCGGCAATCATGAAGAGCAACTACAATAGATGTTTTCCTTTTCTTGGGCTGAAGCAACAACTCTGAATGTTTTAGATGCCTCTAGAGGGCTCAGGTCTCCGTGACCTTCACGCCTTCCCAGCCCCTGCCTCTCATAGAGTCTTAGATGAGATACATGTCTGTTGTCATGTGGAGGGGGCCCTGTCATGTCTGCAGCCCCAACGGACACCGCCAGCGATTGATTATCAGCCCCACTAGGGTAGTTGATAATCACTGCCCGCACTGAAGACGCGGTTCTTCATCTCCAATGCGGAATGTTCTGGGCCAGCTGGGCAGCCTCAGGGATCTCATCTCTGAAGCAGTTCTACGCTAAATCCCTTGAGATTGTCTTCTGAATGTCAAACCTTGTCTTCCAGCAGGCTTGGTCTGGAGGATTAACTAGATAATGTCTGAAAGAATCGAGGAAGAGCTCAGAAGCTAAATAGCACATGATTGTCAGTGAGAGAGGCCAGCGAGTGTCAGCGCAGACTGTGGATGGCAGAATGAAGAGAAAATCTCTGTCTGTTGTGCTCCTGCCTGTCACTACCGTAGGACTGAGGGAGGGAAAGACATGCGCCATGGTAGCTGCTCCTAAAGCTCTAACCTATGCTTTTCCTTCACAGAAAAAACAAACCCACGTGCCGTAGGCTGGATTGTACCCCCATCTCCAATGAACGTGTTGAAATATTAACTTCCATTACTCGAGAACGTGGTCTTATTTGGAGTTAAGTGGGTGATGAGGTCCTACCAGAATAGAGAGGTTCCCCAGTCTGAAATGTCTGATGATCTTATAAAAAGAACCAAAGAATCAGATGTGGCCAGAGGACAAATGATGGGAAAGAGATGCAGGAAGGACACAGCCATCCACAAGCTGGACAGAGAAGACCCTTCCTTCACATCCCTCAGAAGGGACTGAGGGATTTCGAGCTAGCCTGAGATGAGGGATTTCAGAAAGAACCTTGATTTTGAGCTAGCCTGAGATGATCCAGGTCTACTGCTTGAGCCACCGGCTTGTGGTCCTCTGTTTCAGCAGCCCCAGCAGATAAATACGCTGTGAAGTTCTTAGGGAGACGTTGAGTCCTGACCTCATGAATGGGCCTTGTTTGGTTTCCACTGAGCAGCATTCTTGGCACTCCCAGGCCTCTTGCACTGCAAGCAGTGGAGCGTTCTGATGCAGCACGTGACTGAATTGTCTGCATCACCCAAGAAGTTCAACACGTTTCCTAGTTCTTGTTCTCCAGACCACCCTACCTTAGCATTGTTAAGGGTGGTGCTTTTGGGATCCTTTTCCAACGAGAAACATGCAACAAGAACATCATTCTCCTCCATCCAGCTCTTCCTCTACCTTTCCTGCTATGTGGACTTCTTTCCCAGTCAATGCTTTGATCTGGGATGGAAAAAGACTTGTTTTGGCCAGCACTTAACCATTTCAACCCATACTAAGCATTGAGAACTCTGTACAGCCAAGCAAACCCCATGTGTAGATGCTGAGGACGTAGTAAGGTGGGCGATACATACATGGAAGGTGGGTGTGAGGTAGATCGAACAATAGAAATAGATAAAACAGGCTCCTGGAAAACTGGGATCACAAAGATAGAAAACAAGATCTTGATGGTGGAACCTCATTCCATCAGGGATATGATCTGAATGAAAAAGACTCTCTATAGTGTGTCCAGCCGTGTGTTAAATGCACAATGGAAGGGAAGGAGGCAACTGTCACCTCTAAGACACCGCTTTCTCTTTCCCTTCCTAGGTGTTTCTTGTTTTCTTTTGGGAACGCATATGAGTTCAGATTAGTTTGTTTTCTCCCAACTCGAGAGGTAACACACTTGTGCTAGACAATACTGATGGGTGCCATCACCCTAAACCCTATGATGTGGCCATTCAGGAGAGACCACAGGACCTTTCTCTGGAAATGCCGAGACAAAGGTGTTCCATCCTCCTCTGATCTATATGGGCGTTCAAGTGAGTCCTGGAACACACCACCAACAGTCCTAAGTAATGATAACCTAGAGCAAATCTAGTGGACAGAGGATCTGAGTAGTGACAACCTACTAGTGGACGGGGGGT
This sequence comes from Typhlomys cinereus, assembly GCA_023101885.1. Lineage (NCBI taxonomy): Eukaryota > Metazoa > Chordata > Mammalia > Rodentia > Platacanthomyidae > Typhlomys > Typhlomys cinereus. The sequence goes on along the minus strand of JALPQD010000448.1, from coordinate 1,239,419 downwards.
GAGCAGAAGCAAGAAAAACAGAGAACACAGGGTTTAATCACTTTGAGTGCTTCTAGGATGGAGGCATGGCAAGCCACACAACTTCTAGACTTCCTTGTTGTATGCAACAACGTAATCCTTTTATTACTTAAGCCAATTTGAGCTGGTTGGTTATATCTATTTGAAAATACACTGATGGGTATAGAATTCAGGGGTACATTTCCTTCTACAAGCTCTCTACAGCAAGGCGAGGTTCTGACTTGGAGACTTTCTGATTGAAACAAAGCAGTTCAGCTCTCTGCTGTAAGTGATTCACCATCACAGGTGGAGGGCAGGGTAGCATCCTGCAATCAACTTGTTAATATTTCCGCAGTGAAACATGAATATTCATCCTGGGAGGAAAAAAAAAACAACAACTATAAATAGTCTCACATCAGCTCAGGTCAGGTTTTGCCCCCTTAGGGAATCTGCCTCAGAGTTTGGGGAAAAACCACTTCTTTCTCAGCGAACACTGGCTCCCACAGTCCCAGTTAGACAGTGTGGTTCACTTGCACGTCTTTCTGCTTGTACAGTTCCCTTTAGTTCAGTATTTTACTAATCGAAGCACAGTAGCTTGCAGTATTATTTTAGCTTCATTATCCGTGGTTGTCACAAAATGCTTGATACAAGGAATTTAGGAGAAGTAGTTTTATTCCAGTTCATAGTCTATCGTGGCAGGGAAGTTGCAGCAACAGGAGCCCAGAGGCACTGGCCCCATGTCCTCCAACAGTCAAGAGCAGAAAGCAACAGATGAGTGCATGCAGCTTACTTGCTTGAAATTCTCTCCATCTCCTACCTAGAGAAGAATCCCAACCATGATGAACTCACAATCAAGACAATGCCTACAGGCATGCCCAAGGGCCAACCTTAAACTGGATGATCCCTGGATCCTACGTGGCCTGTCTCCTGAGTGCCAAGCTGACAGTCCCGCCATCCTGGGATTGTCTAGCCAGTGCTATATTTTATTTTACTGCTCTTACAAGTACACTTAACAACCTCTAGTGAGGTATTTCTTTACAGAATTACTTCTAACTAACACATACATGTTGAACATCTAGCATGTTCCTAGCAGGGTCCTCCATTGGGAGGAAAAAAACAGACTACATGTGTAAATGAACCATTTAGTGTCTGAAAGAATCCTGGCAGCTGGCCGGGCGGTAACCCAAGCGACTAAGGAATCGGAAGCAATAGGGTCTCACGTTCAAGGCCGACCTGTGTGACAAAGTGAGTTCAAGCACAGCCTGGGCAACTTGGTTAGACTCCAAAAATAAAGGCAAAATAGGTCCAGGGATATAACTCAGTAGAAGACTGCCTTCTCGCATGCACTAGGCCTTAGGTTGGAACCCAGTATAGCAAAACAATAAAAATAACTAAACAATGAAACTCTCTTGAGTTCACATTTCTCCAGTGTATATATTTGCCTTGTAGTGAACGGTTTAAATTTTCTTTTACCAAAGAAAAAGCAAAAAAAGAAAATCTAGACCTCTAAGAGATATTGTTACAGTTTTACATAAACTATTTACTACCGAGGATCTTGGCAGGACAGAAGCTCTTGTCAGTTTGTGATGCGAAACTGTACTGGAAATGACAAGCGTTGTGAAAACCAGTGGTATTTCCATGATTTGAAAATTTAAAACATATATAAATTTATTGTTATTCTTTTTTTTTTTGAGACAGAGCCCCTCTGTGTGGCCTAGGCTGTCTAAAAGCACATAACTTTCCACGACATCTTTAGATAACAGCTGCTGGGGTAGCCCTTCTTGAACATTTATCATATCAGTTCTCTTTGCTAAAAGCGGAAGAAAGCTGGGGTGGAGAGGTTCACCTGAACCCCCAGGACTAAGGTGGCTGAAGCCCAGGTTCTTAGGTTGCCTCATGGTGAGCTCCAATCTCAAAGAGCAAGAGATCTTGACAATCACAAGGGCCGAAGAGCAATTTATTGCCTGAAGGCTAGTTTCAGAGACCCGATAAGTCTTGGGCTGTCCTCCCCACAGGGAGTCCTTCAAAAGATGTCAAGGCAGGGGCAGGGGTGAGGGCAAAATGGAAAGGAAACCTTGAAAATACACCGGAGGGCAGGGGGGGAGAATAGGATGGAGACCCAGAGTTTGGGCAGGGCACAGAAAGCCTTGGTTCTCAAGTCAGAGAATTTTGTCCTAGAAAAGTGGGAAGGGCCATTCAAAGCGGCTTCCAGTCTTTTCGAAAGATATAACACAGGGCTTGGAGTCAGACAGGCCTGGGACAGGTTTGGGCTCTGACACCCGCAGTGTTAGTTTGGGCAAGATTAGGTGATTTCTCTTGAGGGGCAAGATAAAGACATGGGCAAGGCGCCCCAGACGAAAGCTGCTCCTCGAACTGGATCCAGGCACTGGGGCCCATGACTGACCCACGTTGCTGCTCCCACCCTTTTGCCCTTCCTGATTGACCATCTGTTCCCTGGCTCACTAAATTATCCTCCCACCCCACCCATAACAAATGTGAGAACTCAGTTCTATGCTTTGCGGACATTGTAGTGATTGCTTTTATTACCATAATAAACTCGATGGAGCAGGAGCGTAGGCGAGATATAATAAAAAAAATCCATATTCATTCTTTGTCCCTAGTTCCTGACACGGAGCTCCTAAATCTCTTGGAATTTTCTGGTGATAGAAGTCTCTTTTGTTCCATTGAACCCACCTGTGTCAACTTGACCATTGAGAATTGAGTCTTTAGTCATAACTATGAAGAATTTTCTAAATAATTCTTAGGCCAAGTCTCTAAGCAAGCTTGTAGGAGACTGTCTACTTGTGGGAAGACCCAGCTCATGATGGGTGGGACTATTTCCCCAGCAGGTACATAAGATAGATGTTGGTGGCAAGCTGGCAGACTGGAAAGCTAGGGTGATGCATTGGCATTTCCTCTCTCTCAGCTCTTCTCGTAGATACGGTGTGGCCAGTTCCCTCAGTCCTTGCTGATAACTCTCCTGCCACAACAAAGTACCATGAAATTGTAAAGGAATGGGAATCTCCTTCCTTCCCTGTATTGTCTGGGTCCTGTACTCAGTATGGCCACGGGAATATGAAAGTAAGAGAAATTTGGTACTTGAAGAGTGGGGTGTTGCTGTGAGACCAATCCTCAGATGGTCTCTAGTCAGGGTTAGTTGCCAGAAGCGCCAGGCCACATTGGAGGACTAAAACTTTCAGCTACATCCCCGGGACCTCTGAGAAAAGTAAGGAGCTGGAAAGAGAGTTGTGCTCAGGTAAGGGAATCCTTGTTGAAAACCATAGATGATAAGACTCAGAGTGTGTCCAGGTTACTGAACACCCGGGGGAGCTAGGAGGGTGGTATGCCCAGAGAGGACATGGAAATGCCTGGCTCTCCCATGTACTTGGCTCTCTGCCTGGCTTCCATTTGGCATTTCCTGAGTTATGCCCTTCCTAATTGCATTAGTCAATTTCCTGGTTGCTGTGACCAGATGTCTGACAAGAAACAACGTAAGAGAGGCAAGTTTATTCTGGCTCCCAGTTTGAAGGGTTAGAGTGTGTTGTGGCTGCTGGCGGCAGAAGTGTACAGGGGCTTGCTCACATCTCGGTGGACCACGACAGAGAACTCTGCTGAAATTAGGACCATAACCATTGGTGTCCAGTTATCCACTTCTATTCAAGCTGCATGGTTTGAATGCGAGTTATCCCTTTCAGGCTCATGTGTTCGAATCCTTATTGCCAGTGTTTGGGAAGATCACGGCACCTTTAGGAGGTGGAAGCTTGCTGGAGGAAGGCACAAGGGGTGGACCTTGAGGTTGGTTAGTCCCATCCTGTTTCCACAAGAAGTCTGTTCTTACAGTTTAGCAGTTAGTTCTCTCAGCCTCCTTGAGAGATGAGACTTGAGCTGCTTCCAGCTTCTGCCAGCTAGTCATGCCTTTTGTGCCACCATGGACCATAACTCCCCTCTGGAAGTATAAGCCAAATAAATCTCCCTTTCTCCCTCAAGTTGTGTTTGAGTGTTGCATCGCAGCAACAGGAAAAGAAACCTGTACACAAAGCCCTACCTGCTGAAGTACCACCACCAACACACAAGTCTGTGAAGCACAGGTCACATTCAAACCATAATCATACAGCAAATCTGTAAATGTAAGGAAATTACTTCCTTGAGTTGCGTGAGCTAGTTGTAGTGAGTTAGTAAATCTAAGGAGGAGGGAATCGTGGGAGCCCCCAACTCTATGGCCAACTAGTGAAATGCAACGGGACCCTTTGGGGCTGGCGTGTGAAGCACGCCTGTGGAGTCTGCCTGAACTCTAGGTAGCTAGTGTCAGAATGGATCTGAAGCATTCACCTGGCTAGAGTCTAGAGAGTTTGGATGCAGTGAGAAAACCTTCCACACAGCTGACAGCAGAAGCGGTGCGAGTGGAAACCATTCATCGGGTGGGGCACAGCTTCAGACGCAGACTCAGCCTTGGTCCTGACACAACCCCTTCGTTTTGTCCTTGACCTTCAGAACCATCCCAGTTCTCTGCTCTCGCTTCGAAACAGGGTCTTGCCCTTAGTCTGAATCTTAAACAGTTTTGCATAGAACCTTTAGAAGTGGCTTTTTTTCTTTCGTTTCATGCATGTATAGGGTGCACGTGTGTGTACATGTGAGTGTACAAATATGCTTGGGTGTGTATACAAGAGTTCTCTTGAGTGTGTGCTTATGGAGGCCAAAGGGTGACATCAGAAATCATCCCGAATTGCTCTACCTCCTTACTGCCGGGGTTTCCCGGGCTCTGTCTTCCAAGACTAGAATTACAGGCTGCTGCCATTTCCTCCCAGCATCTTTATACAGAATCTGGGGATCTGAATCAGCTTCCTTTGCTTGAGAGGCACGGACTTTAACCATGAGACCATCTCCCCAGCTCCTAAACGTGGCTTTCTAAAGATTCGGGGCAGCCTGTGAACATGCACCCCTCAAATCCCCACTGCAGGAGACAGACAGAGACGCGAGCTGGGCACATACCATCTCAGAGGCTGGCTTCCAGAGCTGATTCAAGGAATGGCTGAGCGAGGCGGAGGCAGGAAGTCAACCCCATTTCTAGAGGATGGACTCCCACGAAGAGCATTGGGGTTTGATGGTTCATCATGATCTCTTCTTAGAACAGACCAGAAGCCCAAGACTCTTCATTCCTCCTCTTCTTTCCATCCTCCTTGAGCGCTAGCCCGGCCTCACAGCCCGAAGGCTCCCTTCCCTCCTCCTCCTCCTCCTTCTATCTACCCTTCCGACATTTCCTTTGCACATCTCTCATCACCTGTTTCTTAGAGAACCCAGCTGAACACAGTCCTGAATGATTCTTTGATTGTCAACTCCAGCATGACCTTCAGTCTTCCTCTTTGACCCCAAGAGCCCGTTGGGTTAGATAGGATTTCCCTCTTGGGCCACGGCTTTTCTCCGCTGACTGTTCCTGGCTGGTTTTGCTCTGTAACAGACACCAGCCTGGACCAAAGATGAAAGCATCTAGGGTTGGCAGCTGACGGCAGCTCCCATGCAAATTGGGATCCCAACCCCATTCGTTGTTTTCAACAGGAAAATGAATCTTCTGGTCCTGCAGATTACACCTGGCTGTGTAGCGATAACGGTGAATTACAGGCTTGCAGAGCAGCGTCATTAAGGAAGGCACGCGTGCTTCACAGTATTTAAGTCAAGATTTGAATGTGAAAGGGAGTGTATGTGGCATTTTGCCATAAATTATATGACGGATTCTTATTCATCACCTCTGAGATAACAAAGAGAGGAAAGAGACAAAGCAGGTCTTTGACCAGGTTGCTCTTATTCCAACAGTGCTGTGTGATGAGAAAATTATGGAGAGAATGAGTTGGAGAAGCCCCTGTAGGCAGAGTGAGAGAGAGAGAGAGAGAGAGAGAGAGAGAGAGAGAGAGAGTGTGTGTGTGTGTGTGTGTGCAGGTGCACATATATATGTAGGTACATGCTCTTGTGTGTTCTTGTATGTGCAGGTGCATTTATATTCAAGGTACATGTTTGTGTATTGGTGTGTGCAAGATTCCTGAATTTGTGTGTCCCTGTGTGTGCTTGTATAGAATATATGCTAGTGTGCAGTGTGTGTGTGTGTACACACACACAGGATTCATGCGCATGTGTGTGTATGAAAGTGCATGCATGCATGCAGGGTACATGCATGTGTGTTCATGCGTGTTTGTATGCATGTGTGTATGTATGTGTACACATGGAAGCCAGAGCCTTCATTCCTCAGGTACCATCTTCCTTGTTTTCTTTTCATTTTCCATTCCCAAGTGTATGTGGTATGCATGAGTGTGTGTGTCTTCACACGGCATGCGTGTGCACACGCCTGTGAGGCCCAAAGTTGAGAGCGGGAATCCTCCCCGATTACTCTTCCACCCTATCGTTTGAGGCTGGGTCTTTCAGTCAGACCCAGAGCTTGCCGTAAGGCTGGTCTGGCAAGCCAGCTGGCTCTGAGGATCCCCAGTCTCGTCCTCAAAGCAGCAGTTGCAAGCAGGCCGCCACACCCACATTACGTGGCTCTCAGGATCTCAACTCTGGTCCCTTGGCTTGTGCAGCAAGCACTTTAAATCCTGAGCCATCTCCCCTGCCGCACCTTGGTTTTGACACAGACCTTTTATTGGCTGGGAACTTACCAAGTAGTCCAAAAGAGCTGGACAGGAACCCCCGAGAATTTGCCTGTTTCCGTCTCCCCAGTGCTGAGATTACAAATGTGCGTCATTATGCCTGGAATTTTTTTTTTAAAAAACATGGATTCTGGGGAATCAAACTGAGGTCTTCTTGCTTGCAAGACAAGCCCTGTACCAACTGAGCTGTCTTCCATTCTGGTATGAGCCACTTTCGAATGTGCGACCCTGAAGCATCTGCAGGAAGGAAACGTGGAGCCGTCGTGCCTTCCCGAAGTGAGGTTGGGTGCAGAGGGCCAGAAGGTGTGCTGAGACTGCATCCGGGGGCCCCTTAGAGATGCCAACGGGGTGCAAAGGACCAGGAGGTACACTGGGACTGCACCTGGACCTTCCCTGAGGAGCCCCCTTACAGCCCAGGTAGCCATGGTTGTCTCCTGTACCTACCTTGGCATTGCCCACCTGTGAGGGCTACGTGTTCTCGTATCATTACTACTACATCAATTCCTCTTCCAGTTCTTTCCTCCTCCCTCCATACCTCACTTCTTTCTTTCTTCCTCCCTTCCACATCTCTCCTTTCCTGCTTCCCTCTCTTTCTCCTTCTTTCTTTCTTTCTTTCTTTCTTTCTTTCTTTCTTTCTTTCTTTCTTTCTTTCTTTCTTTCTTCTTTCTCTTTCTTTCTTTCCCTTCCTTCCTTCCTTCCTTTTTTCTTTCTTTCTTCTTTCTTTCCTTATTCCTTCCCTCTCTTCCTTATTTCTTTCTTGCCTTCCTTACTCCAATCTTCCATCTCCTCCTTGTTCCCTGCATCCCTTCCTCTCTCATTTCTGACCAGTGACACCTGGTGTGATTTGGATATAAAATGTCTCCCACAGTCTAGTGTGCTGAATGCTTGATCTCTAGCTGGTGGTGCTATTTTAGAAGGTGTGGGAGCTTTGGGAGACGGGTCCTGGCTGGAAGCAGTAGGAACCTGGGGGGTGTAGCTCTGAAGGTTATACATGGTCCTAATCCCACCCTTTCTCTCTGCTTCTTGTCCACCAAAGATATAGAAAGCTTCCTCCACATCCACTGCCACCATGACGGTCTCTCTCTGAGACGCTGAGCCAAAATAAACCTTTCTGCCCTCAAGCTGTATATGTCCACCATTTTGTCTCCGTGATGAAGAGTGATTACGTGGTCTATCTGAGGAAGTGGTGAGGATGGACAGCTTCTAGAAAGCAGTCGCTCAGGGAAACACAGACTCTTGTCTTCCTGTTTTTGACAGCTGTTCAGAGAGCTTGGCACAGAGGCCACTCGTGGTGGAGGGTAGGCCCTAGCATGGGGCTATACCAGCCCTGGACTCGTGGCAGACGCATGGCCTTCGCTTTGCCATGTGTCAGAGAAACAGCTTGTGCTTTGGCTCCAAGTGACTGTTAATTTGGGTGTCACGGTACTGCGAGGTGACAGATGTGCTGAGCAGCCGTTGTGAGAACAAGAGGTAAGGAAGGAGGCGTTCTGCTTATGGGGCGACCCCTTCCCCTCCCTACCAGCCAGGCCAGTGAATTTGACCATAAGGAATTTGACCAAAGGAGAAGAACGTGTTCTGCTTAAGTCCTAGAGAGGGCACCGGCTTCGAGACGCGAGACTGGGAAACTAGAGCTCCTAGGACAGCGTGGGAGGCGACCCTCCAGCGTCACCTCGGAAGCCGGGGAAACAGGGGGCTTGGGACCCCTGTGTGATGGAGGAGGCCCAGTCTAAGGGCTAAATCCCAAAATGGCTGCACTGCACATTTGTGCCCTGCTTGCATTTTTCTGTTTTCTTTCCCTACCGTGACTGCCACTTCATGTCTACATGAAGACGTGCTCTCAGCTGTCTTGCGACTTGTACGTGTGCAGGGCGCATGCTCATGTGTATGTTTGTATACATGCACATGTATGTCTTGTGTATGTGCAAGTGCATGCACACTTGCTTACTCTGGTGTCTGACACCCAGACTTGTCTTTCTGCAATACAAATTATCATCATTAACACCATCCATCTGCTCAACGTCCAACATCCTGGCTGTTGGTGACAGGGCAAGTTCAGAACCTCTGTCACTGACACTCATCACCAAGTCCTCTCCCTTCCCTCCACCACTGAACCCTCTAGACAGCTAGTCCTTGACATGCATATGGTCTCTTGTCACTTGGGTCAAAACCTGTGGCGCTGACATCGAAAGCTTTCTGTGTTTTCCAGACCTGATGTCCCAGGCTGCAACCAACCTTTGCAACCTTCGTTAAAAGCCCAGTGTTGGGCTGGAGAGGTGGCTCAGGGGTTAAGCCTCCGCCTTGCAGGCGGAAGGTCCCGAGTTCGGATCCCAGATCCCACGTATAGACGCCAGGCGGAAGCGGGGGCGGCCTGCGCTTCTGGTCCTGGTAGGGCGGAGCCTGTGAATCCCGGGGCAGAAGGAGGTGGAGGCGTCCATGGTGGTTCCCGATTCGTCCGTGGTTCTACACATACACACACACACACACACACACACACACACACACACACACACACACACACACGCACGCGCGCGCATGCGCACATACACACACACATGCACACAGTTGAATAAATAATAATAATAAAAATTAAAAAAAAAAAAAAAAGCCCAGTGTCCACCAATCCTCACCTTTCACAGCTGCCAGCTGCCAAGCCATCACCGTGACTTGCCTGGTCATTGCATTTCTTGCTAACTGGTCTCCTCCCTGCCTCCCTTGGGCCAACCCGGCCGTCAGAGAGAGTCCGCCAAGTCTCTCCTCAGGTCTCCTAGGGAAAAAAGCAAAAAAAGTCCACCTGACAGCCCGTGTAGCCCTATGCAACCTGGGTCTCTGTTCTCTCTTTAGTTTTACCTCCTGGTCTCCCCTCACTTGCTCTGCTCTGGGGGCTGCCGTGTTGGCCTCTTTGTTGTTCTGCTGACGTGCAAATCAGGGGCTTGGGGCCTTTGCGCATTTCCTCGTTCCTCTGTCTCAATCTGCTTCTGTCGTGGCTCACTCTACTGGCTCCTTCAGATCTTTGCCCAAATGCCATTGTTTTCGGTCTCACGTCCCTAACTGTCATCATTCGCGTTTTTTAAAGGTGGGTGTCACGTGGCCTCCTCTGGGCTCTTTTGTGCTGGTCACTCTGTGGTAGCTCAGACTGACCCTGTCACGTGTGTGGAAGTACCTGCCAAGCCTGGACCATCTCAGACTGACCCTGACACATGTGTGGAAGTACCTGCCAAGCCTGGACCATCTCAGACTGACCCTGACACGTGTGTGGAAGTACCTGCCAAGCCTGGACCATCTCAGAGAGGAATCGCTTATATTTTTTTCTGAATCCTGTAAAAACCCTACTTACAAAGGAGGAAGAAGAGAGCACAGGGAAGAGAAAGTGCTGATCAGAGTTTGCTGGGTAAGGGGACCTGAAACTATGTAGCTCACCGAGCACCGCCCATAAGGTGAAGACGGGGAAGGGCTGGTCGCGATGGCCGCCCACTGATGCCAGACTCCTGATGTTAGGAGGATGAGGCTGAGGGGAGGATCTGAAGTGTCATCAAGCGGCACGATGGCTCTCTGAGGACTAGTCCAGAAGGGAGCGTTTCAGATCCTCAAGATTCTCTGGGATAATGCAACGAAAAAAGAGACCATTTCCATCCCTGGGTAGAAAATAGCTGGGAAGAAAAATATGTGAACTGTTAACCCAGATTTTCCTCAAATGCAAGATATCTGCCAATATGCTGGCATCAATGGATGCATGCTCAAAAACTACAAAAGAATCATATTTGGGACTTAGGAATTGCAATTTGGAAGACACAGGCTCAGAAAGGCCTGAGTCAGTGTTACCTGGAAAACACTGGAATTTAAACTGGCACACAAGCCAAGATTCCTCGGTGAAACATATATTGACATTCAGACTGAACAGGTGCTGTACAGACCTAGAAGATAAGAATGTCCGAACAACCAATCTTCTGACCTACCGATGTACATCTTGAGTCCCTGTGTACAATGTAATTATCGCTTCTAGATACTCTCCAATAAAAGTTAAAACTAACTAAAGACCACAAAAAAAAGGAGAGGAAGAAGAAGTCAAGTGGAACTGGAAAGAAAGGGCAGCTCTGATAGTCCGCTACTGAAATATGTGGACGTCAACTCGACAATTGATGACTGAGCTCTGGGCACATTTGTGAAGAATTGATAATTAAGGCAAGATCTGAGCAAGTCTATGGGAGAGTCTCTGATTGACGTGGGAAGGCCCAGCCCACCATGGGCGGGACCACCCCCTGGCAGGTGGACAAGAGGGAAGGAGCCGGCTTGGTGCTTGGGCATTCTGCAGATACTTCAGCAGTCTTATTGTCTGACAAGTGGGGTTTGCCTCTCTCTCAGCAATCGCTGTGGCTGCGGCGCACGGTTTCTTTGGTTCCTGATGTTCTTATAAATTTTCCTGCCAAGCTGGACTAAGAACTGTAACTGAGAATTGTAAGAAACAATGAAACCTTGTTCCCCTAAGCTTTTTGATTGTGGATTTATCAGCAGCATGAAGGCGACAGGCAGGAAAACCAAGAAGTTTCCCGGAGGTGGTCAGCTGATGGTGGGAGATGCACAAGCAATGGTCAAGCCTGGTGCAGACACAGCCCACGCAGTGCTCCTGTACTGAACACTTGCCCCTCGGTGACTGGTGCTTTGGGGGAGATGGTGAGAAATTTGGCAAGCGGTGTCTTGCTGGAGGAAGCAAGGGAGGCATAGCTTTGAAGGTGATACCTGGCCCCCAGTTCTTTCCTGTCTCCCTATTTCCTGTGCACCCGAGGCGAGCAGCTTCCTCCCCCACCTGCTCCCTGGCTCCCATGATGCTCTGCCTCACCACAGACCCATAACCAAAGGAGCCCAGGACTGTGCCTCAAATTATGAACTGGAATAAGTCTTCTCGCCTTTAAGTTGTTTCTGTCAGACGTTTGGTCACAGTAGCAATAAACCTGACAAATACACTCAATTGAACTGCGGAAATCACTTAAAGCGATCAAGGAGCCTTGGGGATCATTCTGGGGCAGAGTTGGAAGGTTTGGCCGAGCTCAGATCTATGGAGTCAAGGGTAGGGCTATGACATGGCATTTTTAGGGTGGTCTGCCAGCTCCCTATCCAGAAGGCACGAGGAAATCCCAGTACCACTCATGATTCTTTCCTAGTCGGCTTCTGCAAGTGAGAGACGCCCCCTGGAAAAAACAAATCCTTCCTTACCCTCCTCTGGCTCGGTGAGACACAGGGGGAGAGGGAGCTACAACAGTTTCCCCTTCTCCCCAGCAAAGACCCCAGGGTAAAGTGAGCACCCCTCGGGGTGTCCACAGCCCTTGCTGGTGTGAGTTTCCACAAGGACTCTTTGCCCGTCATCCCAACGTCCAACCATGGAGTGAGACAAGCTGCACTAGCTGGTGGGACCTTGGTGGTTAGTCTCCATCTGTCATTTTGAATCGCCTGTGAGAGAAGCTTCCAGATATCCTGGGGGGGATTCCCTTGATCAGGTCCATTGAGGTGGGGGACCTTCCCACTGTGGGAGGGACCGTTCCCTGGGCTTCCATCCAGAGACGGAATAAGAGGACTGAGCAGCAAGGAGCAGACATCCTGCCCCTTGCAATCTGCCGCTTTACTGCGGATGCAGCAAGCCCAGGTGCTCGAAGAGCCTGCAGCTTTGACTTCCCCGCCATGACGGACTGGACCTGGAATTGGGAGCTGAAATGAATCCTGTCGCCCTGCAGTGGCTTTTGGGGGGGCATTCTTATCACAGCAGATGAAGAGAACCTACTACAGGGCACCAGCAATGTTATATGGAATGGGAATGAAAACTTACTTCACCTCCTCAGACTCCAGAGCGCCTTCTCTCCCTCTCCCTCCCCTATGACACCCTGCAGTGCTGGCCTAAGGCACTGTCTCCCAAGGGATCCCAGCGACCCCTTTCTACTCAGGGAAGCAATGTCTCCACATTCACAGCTTAGGTAGCAGATGACACAAGCACTTACTGCTTTTCTTCTGTCAATCTGCATTTTTTTCTTTTCCTTATTATTCTCCTTATCTCTTCTGCTTTATGAGACTAACAGTAAAGGGAAATTCTAATCCACAGTTTTCTCAGTTTGTGAAGCTCCAACTTCGAAGTTTGAGCTGTTAGACAAAGGTTTGTTGGGAGGTGGGGGGGGCAGGGTGGAAGGTTTGCCAGCCTGGCAGTGGTGCTGGGACAATGATGTCACGAGATAAATGAGCTGATTGTGTTTGGAAGCACAAACCAGGAGTGAGCCGAGGCTCAGAGAAGAGAGGAGAGTCTTTGGAACCAATGCGCTGACACTGGCTTTGTGTCTTCGGGAGCACCGGGCCTTTGTCTTTGTGAGGGGTCTTTCCTCCCCTTTCCCCAGCAATCCCCACGGGTGGTTATCCTCAGCTTTTGATGGTACTTTCAGATGACGTCTCCCACACCCCTGCCCACTGAAGAATGGTCAAGTAAACCAAATGTGTCACGTGTGTGCATGTTGACACACACATCAACATAATACAATGAAATATTTCTCAGTCTTAATAAAGAAAGTAGAGTCTTATGCATGTTATACCAGAGTGGAATTTGAGGTTAATATACTAAGAGAATTAAACCAGTAACAACAAAAAAGACAAATTCTGTCTGAATCCATGCATAATCAATCTAGAGAAAACATTCATATATATATATATAATACCTGTAGCATTCCCCAAAGTTTGCTGTTGTAGTTCTATAAAGTATGAGTAAAATGTTGCTAAATTATTCAAATGATGCTGTATTGTTTATATCTGTAGTCCAAGAAATGCTATCTATACTTTGTGCTTCCTGTGTCTTACTGCATTTCTGTGAAGTTCTTTTGGCTTCTGCAGTGCGGTCTCTTCCCTTTTGTGTATGTTCAGAAGATGTTACATAAATTTTCATTTAAGTCACATGACTTTGAAAAAAACTGTAAAGAAAGAAAAACAAACTACGTTTCTCCAGAAACGTTTTACAATTGTACATTGCATCTGTCGTAAATGTGCTGTAAATAGGAAACAGTGGAGTGGTGCTTATGGTCAGAACTGCACTACAATGGAAAAATGGAAGCAACGTAAATGAATTCATCCCCCGCAGAAAAAGAAGCAAAATTCATAGACAGAGAAAGAATTAATGGGACGATTGCAGGACTGATAAGGGGAGCAATGAGAGGGGAATAGCGAGTTGCTACAGGGAATTTTTCTGAAATAGCAGACATGATGCCAGGAGTGGATGAGGAAGAGCAGTTTAATCCATCAGTGGGACCAAAGCGCTAGTCTAGAGCTTGGAGAGAAGGGGAAAAAGGGACTTTCTGCAGGTGCTGGAATGGGGGAAGAAATGAGGACCTGAGCTACGCTGAGCGGCTGGACTGAACCCCTGGATTGAACCCCTGGAGCCTAGCTACAAGACCTCTTAGTATGTGAGAGAATGCATTATTTTGTCATCTGAGTTGTGCTATGCTGGGGGCCTCTCTTCTGGCAGCCAATGAGCAGCCTCGTGGAGATACACCCTGTCCTACTGAATCATCATCGGTCCACTTCCTGCCTAGGAAGTAGACAGGGCTCTAGGGACTCAATCCAGCAGCTCAGCGTGTGGCCCAGACCCTCAGTTCTTCCCCCTCCCTGCCTCCACCTCTGTCTTAGTTGGGCTCACAGACTTTGAGGTTCATTAAGCAAACTTTTCCTTGGGAGACGTGAGCCATTGTCTTCTCATCCAAAGAAGGTACCAATGACAGACCAAGCAATTCCACCAAAGTCTAACCAGGTAAACCAGTGAGTTTCTTGGACTTACATGCTGAGCATGAGCGAGGGGTTACTTACACGAACATGAGTGACCCCCAAAGGAGCAACATGACTGCAAAGTCACACTCCAGCATGGATGGGGCTCCTTATCGTTAATATTCCACACTCTATATGCTCTGTCACCCCCCCACCCTGGACCACAAGACCTCATGCAGCTTGGACAGAATTGCATTCAACTTGCAGGTAGGACAGGAAGGCGTGGCCAGAACGGCCCTCCCCACCACTCTGTCTGTGCTTAGGGCTCTTAGCGTAGTTGCAGCTGCTGGGAGGAAGAGCCTCCTGACAGTTATACTGGGGGACAGCGATCTACAGCAAGGCTTCAGTCCATATCAGTCGGCTCCAGGGGGAAGGGTCAGCACATCACGGCTGGAACACACGGCGGAAGCAAACACTGACATCACTAGCCAGGGTCCTCTTAAGAGCACATCCTTAGGGACCTAAAGACCTCCCAGCACTCCTGACCCTTTAAAAGTTCTGTCACCTCCCAACAGTGCCACGCCCTCAACAGTGGGGTTGGGAAGGCACTCACGTCCCAAACTACACAAGAAACTTCCAGAATCAACTGCACAGGAGTCTTAAGATTGTCATGTGACAAGATGAAAATCAATGCAGCTGAATGGAAGGGGTCCCCCATCCTAGAGTCTAGCAATGAGTGCCACATTCTAGCACATAAAGCACTTGGGCCTGGGAAATGTGCCCTGGAAAATTGTACTAATCAAAATGGAAGTGCCACTTGGTTTGATTCACAGCATGGTTCCAAATTGATCAACAGCCCCTTCTGTCAGCCTCCCGTGCTAATGAGCAGAACTGGTTATCTTCTTTCTGTTCATCTGTTGGCCCTTTCTTGGGTGCTGAGTGGCAAAGTCACAATTCTCTGCTAGTATGTGGTGTACTCACAAGGAACCCACTGAGAACCAACCGCTTGCATGGAGGGACAAGCACATGAAAAGATCTTGCTTCCAAGGAAGCATCCAAAGAAGAAAATGAGGAATCATCTTACCTGAAGAAAGTAGCTTCTCCAAACACATCCATCGGCTTCCCAGGGGAGCCCACTGCCCATTTCACTGAAGATTGAAAGGAAATACTAGTGGAGGATGAAAGGGGAGGGGAATAAGACGCAACGAGAACAACCTCAGAACAGCGATGAGGGCAGACTTCATTCAGCCCAAGAAGAGGATCCTCTGACTCGAAAGGCCAAAGTGACTCTGAGTTGGACAGGAAGATTCCAGTGGAATCTTGTGACAGCATCTAAGGGCCACGTGGAGGTTCAGGATAAAGAGAAACTGGTGCAAAGGAAAGATGCACACTTCTTAAAGCAGAGGACCAAGGGAACCAGAGTTAAGCCTTATGGAGGGAGAGCATTAGAACAAAAGATGTGGCTTATGGTCAGAGAGGGCAGCAAGAAAGGAAGAGAGCCTCCAGGGGCTGCATGGTAGGTGGGGGGAGTCAGCGAGGGGAGAGCCCCTGGCCCGGGATGTTGCTAAGGAGTTGGATATCAGGGGCTTGGGAGGTGTGGTCTGTTCAGGGAGTCAATCTTCACATCTCACCTAGGGTCAAGGAGGCTTTACAAAATGGGGAGCAAAGATCAGCACATCGTTATCTCTGGATGCAGAGAAGGGATCATGAAGACTACTCGCCATGGTGCCAAGCAACTTATTGACTCAAAGAGAAGTAAGGCTTCGCCCGTCCCACCGAGCCCTGAGATGAAGAGACGGCATGTGAGGCAGGGGTAATTTGAGATGCCGGGTGCATTTTTCACTGCATATGCTTTAGCAGTTTTCTCTGGCAGTTGCTGGCAGGGCACTGTTTTCTACAACACACTCTTTACTTTGAGTTTTTGAAAACAGGCCAGGATTTATGAAGCATGCCGCGCATGTCCCCGCGTTACTTCTTAAGTAATTCTGTGGAAGCTGCAAGACCGTCTCACTAGCTCCAGGCCTGATGTTGTCTCTGCCTCCCATTCCTGCTAGGGGCAGCACCTGGAGGGGCCCGGATCTGCAGGGGAGAAGGACCCCCATTCACGGATCTGTAGGAGGAGGGAGAGGGCGCTGTCCTCCGGGAGCATTTGGGTACTGGCCTCTGGTCCTCTTAGATGGAGGCCAGCGCCTGGATCAGAGTCCCCCCCGCAGCTCACAGACAGCTGTGGGGGGCCCTGCCCCAGGCCAGCAGGGACCTCCCTCGCTGAGCCGTAACATTTCAGCTTATGGAAATATTTATTGGCAGCTCTCAGCAGAACAGATGCTCTGAGAGGAAGGCTCAGGAAATCCAAACTGGACCTGCCTTGGAAAGCTGGGCCACCTACTTGGGATTCAAGCGGCACTATGGATAAAGTGCAGAGCAGAGACCCTGGGCGGGCAGAGACTCCTGGTTTGGGTTTGAGCTGCCACATCCTGGCGCGTACGGCAGCGGCTTGTCTCCTCAGCACGGTGACCCCTTTATTAAGTGGAAAATAACACTTTGCCACGTAGGTTTCTCGTGCAGCTCAAAGACAGAACAGACCTCCCCCCCCCCAGCGTATCCAGCAGAGTCACAGCCCAATGAACAGTAGCTGGCTACTGGGCAGTCAGACCAGCTGACCTTGGTCCTGACCTTCATGCTCCAGGCTGGATCCCTCCAGCCGACACCTTCAGCCCTCGTGGTGTCGAGATCATTGATGGGCAAGAGCTGCTCAGACATCTGCTGCATTTAGACCATAATCACCATATTTGCTACCGCAGACGATCCCCAGCTCTCTCGGCGCCTCTCACAGCTGTCCCCGTCCAGTTCTTCCTGCAAAGAGGACCGTTTGAGCCTACTGAAAACTGCCTCATTCATGGCTTTTTCTTTCCTTTTCTTTTTTCTTTCTTTCTTTCTCTTTTCTCTTTCCTTCCTTCTTTCTCTTTTTTCTCCCTTCTCTCTCTCTCACTACCCTCCCTCCGTCGTTCCCTCCTTCCCTTCCTCCATCTCTTCCTCTTTCTTTCTTTTTTCTTTCTTTCTCTCTCTTTTCTTTTCTCCCTTCCCTTCCTCCCTCCCTCCCTCCTTTCCCTTCCTTCCTTCCTTCCTTCCTTCCTTCCTTCCTTCCTTCCTTCCTTCCTCCTTCCTTCCTTCCTTTCCTCCCTCTTTCTCTTTCTTTCTTTCTTTCTTTCTTTCTTTCTTTCTTTCTTTCTTTCTTTCTCTCTCTCTTTCTCCTTTCTTTCTTTCTTTCTCTCTTGCTCTTTCTTTCTGTCTCTCTGTCTCTTTCTTTCTCTCTCCATTTCTCTCCATTTCTCTCCATTTCTCTCCCTCTCCCTCTCCCTCTCCTCTCCCTCTCCCTCTCCCTCTCCCTCTCCCTCTCCCTCTCCCTCTCCCTCTCCCTCTCCCTCAATGCTCCAAAGGTCTTGGTTGCAGCAAGATGAGTGTTCTGGGCAAGAAGACAGTTTTTCTGTTGGCTTACGCTTCTGTTCAGGGTTTTGTGCAGAGCCTGCCAAAGCCCAGCCTCCCTTGGGCACCTTCTTGCTTGAGTTAAAGAAACACTCCCTATTTTCCACACTACTGCAGACACCTCAAACTCATGTGGGGAGAAGCTGCGGTTGCACTAGTAGGATGCTTTGGAAAGTCGTCTCTTCTGTCTTCTTCCTCCAATTCTCGTGTGTGCATGTGTATGTCTCCTGTTGGCACGTGTGTCCTGCACAATGTGTATGTCTCCTGCTGGCACGTGTGTCCTGCACACACGTATATGCCTGTGGAGGACGGAGGCTGGGAACCATCCTTGACCGCTCTTCTACTTTATTCTTTTTGAGACAGGCCTCTAATCAACCTGGAGCTCCCCAACAGAGCTAGTCTGGCCAACCAGCTTGTTCTGGGGTCCCCATGCTCTGCTTTAGGAGGCTAGAACGGGCTGCCGTTCACCCCTGGAGCTTTATGTGGGATCTGAGGATTTGAATTCCAGTCCTTTAGTTTGTGTGGCAAGTGCTTTAACTGCTGAGCCATTTCACAGCCCTCATCCATTTTTATCCCTCTAGGAGAAATGTGCATGGACCTATGTATATATTTGTCCCTCTGGGAGCATTTGAGCAAAGACCTGCATATGTATTTTCTGTGCCGCTCGTTATCCTTATGAGCGAACGAGGGTGGTGAATCCTGGTTGGTGAACCTCTATGGGGGTCGGCCTGACATGCTGATGGCTCCCTTCTGGAACCCCAAATGTGTCCCCTATCCACCTCCTCCTATTTGGCTTAGGGGTGCTCATGTTAATATAGGTTTGATTTAGTAGGTACAATAAATCCTTCTTTTGACCAAGGTTATTTTTCAAACACTAAACACAAATAATTATTCAAGAAGCAATTTGCAGAAACACATTGTTGAGAAGCTCTGCAATCCAAAAAAATCTATTTTAGAAGCTTTTACAAAAAAGCAGGAAGTTTGGGGGCAGAAGGAAGCAGGTGCTGCATTATTTTCATGCTAAGTGCCTGTGGGCCACGGGGTGGGTAAGGATGGGGTAGGAGGCCACCCGATTGGATTAGTCCCTAACACGCTAGGTCAGAGAACTGTGAGAATACATTCCACAGTGACTCGGCCGCAAGGCAAAGCACCCTTAGATACAAACAGCTCCGACCATAAAGGTAAGAGCGAAAGGCCTGTCCTTTTCTTTTTCTTGTTTTCTGGTTCTGAGATTTGCAGGAAGCAACTGAGTTACAGCCTCCTGGGGACTCAGCTCCTCCCTCCGCCTGTGACCTTGTGGGGGCTTCAGTGATAAGACGATGCCCTTACAGGTTCACTGGTCCCAAGGCAGCGGGGATCGGGGGAGGGTCCCCCCTTTACAGCAGCCATGGAGGAAGTATCTCAGAACATAAAGGCAGCTACATTCCTGTGTTTTGTTCCCATGAGGCGCAGGACTCCTGGCAGAGGGGCCCAGGAGGAATAATAACCTGTAACGACCACGACTGCAGTATTTCAGAAGCTTAGGAGCCAGATGCTTCACAGACAGTAAAAACTGAAGTCTTGCATGGTTCTGTGGTCTAGGCAGGTCAGGCATCTAGTAAGTGGCCAAACAGCCTTGCGTTGGCCCAATTTGACCCACTGACGCTGAATCCTTCCCTCTGCATTTGGCTCCGGTACCCTCTCTGTTCATACATCCCCCCAATCCCCCCATCCCAAGGTGACCACTTTTTTGATCTCCAATGGAGGGATCAGTTGAGTCTCTTTGTTAATCACAGCAATGACGTCATACAGTGGGCGCTGCTTTGACTCCCGCGCTGTGCTTCTGTCAATGAGGCTGTGCTTCTTCATCCACAGCCCGTGCAGGAAAGAATAAGCGTTGTATGACTGCCTCGGCTTGTCGATCTCTTCTGCTCTTGGTGGACACCAAATTGTTTCTAGACTTTCAGTATGTTTTTAAAGGGGTTATTATGGGGCTGGCAGATGGTTTGGTGGTTAAAGCACTTGGTACACAAGCAAGAGGACTAAGGTTCAAATCTCCAGAACCCACATAAGCGCTGGTGAGCAGCATCATTCCAGTCTTGAAAAGCAGAGGCCCGGGGAGCCTCAGAGCAGGAGGACTAGTGAGACTAGCTGTATCAGTGAGCTCGGGGTTTGATTAAGAGACCCTACCTGAAAGAGTAAGGTGAAAGTTAGGGTTAGGGTTAAGTTTGGG
Organism: Typhlomys cinereus; assembly: GCA_023101885.1. Lineage (NCBI taxonomy): Eukaryota > Metazoa > Chordata > Mammalia > Rodentia > Platacanthomyidae > Typhlomys > Typhlomys cinereus. Next base: position 1,219,373 of record JALPQD010000448.1, on the reverse strand, counting down.
AAAGGTGAAAGAACAATTAAGCAAGTTAGGCTCTGACAATGTTAGAGTTCTACTTTCATGGACACAAGGGTACACACGCCTATATGCATATGAGCCCACACATGTGTAACCACACATGCATGCATACCATTTACATAACAGACAAAAATAGATGCTATTATAAAATATATAAACTTTTAAGGTTGCAGATAAAAAAGCTTATATGGAAATAGTATCTGTCAATAGTGAGAGTTTTCAGGTTTGTCTTTTCACAACCTTTTGCTTCCTTTCTGGTTTTGAGAGACTTTGCTGTTTTCTCATTAAACATAATGTTTGCTGTAGGTTTTTGGAAGACCCTGCTTATCAGAATAAAGTAATCCCTTTCTTGTCTGAGCCAGCTAATTTTTTAAAACTCATAAATAGGTATTTTGGATTTCATCAAGTGTGTTTCTTCTATTGAAATAACCATATTGCTTTTGTTCTTTTAATATGCTAATGTGCTGAATGATAATTACAGATTTCCTAAAGTTAAGCCTTATATTCTTGGAATAAACCCAGATCGGTTCTGAAGTATTATCTTTCTTTTTCTTTAAGTACAGGATTCATTTTGCTGATATTTGTGTGGGATTATTCCCTCTGAGTTCATGAATGAAGGCTTTATTATGATTTTCCTTTATGGTATTTTTTTGAGTTTTAGTATCAAAGGTTCATATAATGAGAAGTATTCTGCTTCATTTGTTTCCTTGAAGAGGTTACATAAGGTTAGAATGTATTCTGTGAATATTAGAAGTGCTTACCTATGAAATCATCTGTGCTCTGTGACTCTCTTTGGGGGAAAATTAAGCAACTGATTCAGTTGTCTCAAGGTTGTGATCTAATTCAGACTTTTTAAAAAGAATATCTTCATATTTTCTAATTTATGCTGTTTATACAGTCTCTAGCATATAGTGTTTTTACAATGCATTATTATCTTTTTAACTGCTGCTGGATTTTTCATTATGTCTTTGTGTTTATTTTTAATATTAGTTGGAAATTTCTTTTTTTCTTGAACATTTTCAATACATGTTTACCCATCTTGTTTTCAAGACCGAGTATATGGATTCATTAATCACTTCTGTTACATCTGGGTTTCCTATTTCATTAATGTCTGTATCAATGATTATCTTTTCTGTGCTTTCTTGAATTTATTCAGTCACTTTTCTCATCTCTAAGGTTGGGTGCTTAGCTCATTTCTTCTCAAAGAAAGTAAGTGTCAGTAAGTGTTTGAGTCCCTTATAATCTTTTTCCGCTTTGTTCCCTGAGCTTTGGTGTGTAGTATTTTTGCCACTGTTCAGTTTTAAAGATCCTTACATTTCTACTATGGTTTCTTTTTTTTTTTAATTTTTATTTATTAAATTGTGCGTGTGTGTTGTATGAATGTGTGTGCGTGTGTGTAGAACCACAGGTGAATTCGGGAACCACCATGAGCCACCTCCACCTCCTCCTTGTTTACTCTGCCCCAGGATTCACAAGCTCCGCCCTACCGGGACCAGAAACGCAGGCCGCCCCGCTTCGGCCCGGCGTCTATACGCAGGGTCTAGGATCCAAACTCAGGACCTTCCGCCTGCAAGGCAGAGGCTTAACCCCTGAGCCACCTCTACTATGGTTTCTTAATTCACAAAGTATTTAAAGTTTGTAAGAATCTGAACATATATTTTCAATACTTATTTATTTGAGCGAGATAGAAGGACCGAGAAGGTGTTGAGGGTGGGTGTGCCATGGTACATGGTAGAGGTCAAAGGGCACCTTTTGGAAGTCAATTCTCTCCTTCTACTACATGGGGGATCAAACTCAAGTGACCAGGTTTGCATGCTGTTGTTTTTGTCTGCTGAGTGGTTTCATCAGTTTTAAGCATCCAGTTTTGAATTCTAGTTTAATTAAACTCGAATTGCATTGTAAGTGGAAACTTAGTTCATATAATACTAGACATCTGCAAATCTTGGCACATCTCTTGTGAACTATTCCACAGTCGATTATATTTCATTGCTGAATCTATGCATACCCAATAAATCAAACTTGCTAAGTGCATTTTTTTTTGTTTTGACTACTTTTGTCTGTGCTGAAATTAGCTGCTCTTCTTTGTTGCTGCAAGACAATGTTCATATACAATTTAAGGGGGAAAGGGAAGTAGATTAATTTGGCTTATAGTTCCCGAAGGGATATAATTTGTTTATGGAGGGAACTGGATAACAACAGAAAGCATGGCTTGGTGGCAGAAGCAGGAGGCTGACAAGTCATCTTAGACATCATGGAGGTAGTGCAAGCAAGAGAAAACTGCAAGAAGAGGGAAGACTGGATTCCAAGCCTTAAGACCTGCCCCTGTGACATCTCTTCCTCCAGCAAAGCTCCACTCTTCTAAGGTGTTACAACCTTCCCAGACATTAACATGAGCTCAGGATTCCGGCCCATGAGCCCATGGGACAACTCATATTCAAACCATGACAGCCAACCACGTCTTGAATAGCGCCCACCCTGTGATGAGTTCAAGTTCTCTGTGGGTTCTGTGCATTTTGCTTCATGGATATGTAAGATCTTTAGAACAGCTTCATTTGTAGTGAGTGACACCTTTTGTTATTAGCTAGCAGTCTTTTCTATGTGTGTAATGGTTTTCTGTAGTAAGATCTACTTTCCCTGACAGAAAACAACTTGCATCTGGTTAATACATACTTTGCATCCATATTTTTACTTCCAACATTTCCAGATCCTTGTATCTAAATATGCCCCTAGTCAATAGCACATCACTGAATTGTAGAAAGATCTGACATGTTGTTCCTGGTCTATCACATGAAACGTTTAGTCTTTTTCATGCTTTGTTGACTTACGGCTCTGTTTTCATTTCTGTTACTTCTAAGTTTGGTTTATTTATCCCATTTTTTTTCCTAAATATTTTTCATTTCTAGATGGTTAAAACCTTGCATTTTTTGCCTGTTTCTTTTTCCATTTTTCTTCTACATATTCATAAGTTACATTGAATTCTGCATCTATTATTCCATGGTTTCCCTTGAAAAATTATCACACCCACCTATTTTTCTAACATTGGGCCTCAACTCTCTCCTAGCTACACGACCATTTCTTTTCCTTTCATATTTGTACGAGTTACTCTTTTGTGTTGCTGTGCGAGAACACCCAAAGTCAAGCAACTTAAGGGAGAAAGGAGCAGATTTACTCAGCCTACCGTCCAGAGAGGAGATCCTGTTTTTCATGGCGGAAGCAGCACGGCTGGCAGCAGCAGCTGGGCGAGGCCCAGGTCACTGCAGACATCTTGGAAACAGATGCTAGACTGCCACATGTAAGAGCAGACCTCTCCTGGAGGAAGGGTTAGACTCCTCCTCCTCAAGGCCCGCCCCCCTGCGACTGGCTTCCTCCTGCAAGGTGCCATGACCTTCCTATGAGACTGTAGGGAACACATTTCAAAACATGAAACTCCACCTCTGGCCCCCATGGGCTCATTACTATCTCATTGTGCAAGACACACTCAATCCAATTTTAAAAGTTTTCATAGACTACACCAGTAGTTCCAACACAGTCCAAAAATCCAAAGTCCAAAGCCTCCTATAAAATCAAAAGACAAGTTACATAGCTTAACATACAATGGCACAGAACAAACATTCTCATTCGAAAACAGAGGGATAGGGGCATGTCCAGGAAAGATTGATCTGTATAACAAGACCAAAAACCAACAGGACAAACTCCAAATCCTGCAGCTCCAAGTGTAACAGGTGAACCTCTTGTTGAAATCATCTTAGTTCCAAAGGGATTTGGTTCCACCCCTCCAATGCAGCTGTCTGTAGAACACATTACTCTTTTGGGCTGTTGCAATTTATAGTCCAGCTTGAGAGGAGAGCTCACACCAACACCAGGGCTGAGGAAACAAGCCACGCCATCTCTACATAATGGCCGAGAGAGGGACGATCCTTACTTACCAGACCAAAATGTCTGGACAAATATACACAAGGATGCAGACTCTCTCCTTAACCATCACAACCTCCCTATCCCTACCCCTGGCTCCACTACTATCCACACTAATATAGAAGTTTAGGACATCGCAGTCCAAGAGCCTTCAAAGCCCTAAGTAAGTTACAACAACTTAACTTCTGAAAATAAGGACTGCAAGAATTTATCTCACATCTTCTGAACGCAAATCAAACACTTTAATTAAGCTAAATCCTCCTAGACTGGTGGGATCTTAACCCACGAAACCTTAGTTAACAGCTAAGAACCCTAATTCAACTGGCTTCAATCTACTTCTCCCGCCTTAGAAAAAAAAAGGCAGGAGAAGCCCCGGCAGGCTCTAGCCTGCTTCTTTGAATTTGCAATTCAACATGGAAACCCACCTCAAGGCTTGGTAAAAAGAGATTACTCTCTGTCTTTAGATTTACAGTCTAACACCTACTCGGCCATTTTACCTATGTTCATCAATCGTTGACTATTTTCAACTAACCACAAAGACATTGGAACCCTTCATATGATTTTCGGTGCTTGAGCGGGCATAGTAGGAACCGCTTTAAGCATACTAATTCGAGCAGAGCTCGGCCAACCCGGTGTATTACTAGGAGACGACCAAATCTATAATGTCATTGTTACTGCTCACGCTTTTGTTATAATCTTTTTTATAGTTATGCCTATAATAATTGGTGGCTTCGGAAACTGACTTGTACCTTTAATAATTGGCGCACCTGACATAGCATTTCCTCGAATAAATAATATAAGTTTTTGACTCCTTCCACTCTCATTCCTTTTACTCCTAGCATCATCAATAGTAGAAGCTGGTGCCAGCACAGGTTGAACCGTATACCCAGCTCTCTGTATTTTATTCTCAGGCCTAATCCCACCCACCATGGGCTGGGCCTTCCCCATCAGCTAGACAATCTCCTGCAGGTTTGCTCTGGGCTTAACTCAACCACTAATTCTCTACAAATGTGCCCAGAGCTCAAACCCTCAACTGTCAAGGTGACACCTGTGTCTAACTATGACATAGCTGACTCCTCCTATGGTATACAGTTCTCCTCGGCAGGTGTCCCATGTGGGCTAAGGCATTTCTAACATCGTCACTTCTCAATGGCAAACCAGGCTTTAATTCCACAGCACCAACTGCCCTTCTTGGGTCTCTAAACTTCAGGCTTTCTGTCACATGCTGCCTGGATTCCACCATTATCTGAAATCTTGCTTCTTTGATGCCTCTGAAGCCAGCACCACATGGATGATATTGCCAAGTTCTGCTGTAGCCTTGGATTGAAGACTGGCCCCTCAACTCATAGCCGATTCAGCTTCTCCATGCCAGCAAGAATCTCTATCTCTCTTTGGCTAGTTGCTTCAGAGGAAAAACATAGCTTTCTAGCTCTTCCCTTCCCAAAAGATTTGCATTCTTATGGGTGGGACCCTTCCTATCTTCTTCTGTTATCCAAATTGAGTACAGGCTTTGAACTCATGCAGCTACACTGTTTGACAATAGCTGGATATTTTGTTGTCTGCTTCTTCTTGGTTCAAGTCTTTAAGTTTTCCATTGTATATTTCCTCATTAGACCTCTCACAATTTTTGCTTCTTCCTGCCTGATTCCTTGCTCTTTTTCATAACTCTGAACAAATGCACTAAAAAGTAGCCATGCCCCATTGACACGACTACATTGCCTTAAAATTCCCTCTGTCAACTTCAGGCAACTTTCAGGATGCGGTCAAAGCTTCACTAAATTCTCTGCCCACACATGGCTCTTTGCAAACACAGTCTTTGTTCCCCTCTGGATCATCACAAACTGGGCTTCCCCTGCTGGTGTCTCTCACAGCATTGTCTCTTCTAAGGTCTCACAAGAAAGGCCCATTTGGCTCTGTCCCCAAGTCACAAAGTCCCAAGTTCTCTAAATTTCTCCCAACAGACACATTAGCCACATCGCAGCATGGGTACTGCAAGTACCAATTTCTCTTGGCGTCACAAACACAGCTTTACTTTTTGGTACCAGATTCTTTTAGTCTCACATAGCAACGACCCATTTTTCTGGTACTAATTTCTGTAACTAGTCACTCTTTTCTGTTGCAGTGACGGAACACCCAAAGTCAAGCAATTTAGTGGGGAAAAGAGAGTGATTCAGCTTACAGTTCCAGAGGAGATACAGTCTTTCGTGAAGGAAGCGGCATGGTTGGCGGTAAAAGCTAGGGGAGGACTAGATCACTGCAGACATCTTGGAGGCTGAGAGATGCATGACTGCCCACTCCCAAAGCAGGCCTCTCCTGGAGGTAGGGGTGGACTACTCCACCTGAAGGCCCACCTCCTGACTGCCTTCCTTCTGCAAGGCTCCACCTCCTAAAGGTGCCATGACCTTCCCAAACGCAGGAGACTATGGGAGACACATTCTAACCATGACAATATCATTGCTACTTGGTGATTATTTTTTCCTTTTTAACATTTTCATTTCCATGAATTAGACTTGGGAATTGGACATGAAAGTCTCTATAGACAATGTTGTCAATATTTATGTACTTTTTTTTAAATCCCAAGGCCGTTTTTTCTTCTTCCTAGAGTGCATTTTGTCACCTCACTGCTTGTATTACCCTGAAATGTTTTTATATCACCCTCACAAATGGGAATAGTTTTGCTGGGTGGACAGTTGTAGGAAGATCATTATTTTCTCTCTGCACTGAGATGATAATATTTTTGCTGTCTCTTGGTTTTAACTTTATGCTGTTGAGAAAGCTGCTACCAATATAATTGCTGTAGGTAATGTGTTTTCTTCTATAATGGCTTTATATACTTCTGTTAGTAGCATTCTCTCTCTCTCTTTCTCTCACTTTCTTTCTCTCTCTCTTTCTTTTGAAACAATCTTTCATGTAGATCAGGCTGGCCCCAAGCTTTCTACGTAGCTAAGAATGACTTTCCCGGTGCTGAGTTAAAGTCTGGAGCCACGATGCCTGGTTAATGTAATACTGGGCTCAGACTTTGGGCTCTACTATGGGTTCCACAAATATTCTGACTACTGAGCAACACACCAGCCCCTCAAATGCACCTGGTTTACTTGTTTAGAGATCGGTCAGCTTCCCGTGTCATTGACCTGACTGGTCCTCAAACGCAGAGAACAGTCTTTTCATTTACTCTCTTCTTCATTTCCTCTGTTCCTTTCTTCTAGGCTCTGGCTGCGTCCTGAGCCTTCCTCCTCCACCTTCTGTGTCCTGTAACCTCTTGTTCTCATTTTACATCTTATTTCTCTGGCCTGGGAAATTTCTACAGGTCCGTCTTCATGTTAACTAATCCTCTTTGCTTATTACCCTCTCTCAGGTTATTTTTAATATCAAAGACAATGTTTTTCATTTTATTCCTATTGTTTTTGTTTTTCTAAAATCTGTTCCCTTTCATGATTCCTTTTTTTTTTTCTTTCAACATTTTATGTGTGTCACAAGCCCTTTACTTCAGTCGCTACAGAACTTAGCAGACAACATGAAAATTGGCCTCTCTGTATTCTTACCAGAATGGGATGGAGTTGGCAAGAATGTTCAGGTGTTGGCTATTCTGGCTTGATGATTCTAGTATTTCAAACCCGTATAGGTGTTAATCTAGTTTATCTCTGTGGATCATCACTCATTATGATTTTTCCATAACCATAACATCAATTATAGGTTCATATTTAGTTCAATCTGTGGCAAATGCAACAGCTTAAATTAAGTTACTTATATCCAGAATGGATATGTATTTGCTTCTGACAGGATCCAAGGACTTCATTTACCTGGACAATTGACATCCCCCCACAGTGTTCTACACTGAGAATTTCAGAGCAGCTTTATCCATTTGCCATGTTGTTATTTGGGACTCAGAATACAGTCTGTATGTGTGCAGATGTGTGTGTGCATGTGTGTGTAATGTGCATATATGTGTGTGGTGTGTATGTGTATGCACATGTCTGTGCACATGTGTGTGTAGTTGTATATGATGTATGTGACTGTGTGCATGTGTGAGTCCTTGTGAAGGATATACTTATTTTCATAATCCCAGAGGTATAATATATATATGTGTATGTATATATACACATAATATGTATGTATATGTATATATGTATGTGTATATATATATATTATATATGTATGCATTTTATCCAGTGCCAGATGCTAATCCATGGAATGGTGCCAATGTAATTAGCATGTATAATTAAAATTTACATAGCTGTTACAAAGCAGGAAAGCGCACAAGATAGATACCTTGCCTTTTGCACCATAAGTAGAAGTTTGGATACATTCTGCTGATAAAAGGGAAAGGAATGTGGGAATCCAGGAAAAGTAGAGATACATCACTGCCGCCAAAGCGACCCTAAGTAAATGGCAGTGTTGGCAGCGCATACTTTTGTGCATGTTGCAAGTGTTCTCTGGCTATCTTGTGTGCCTGCAGTTTGCCCACTACTTTCCTTCTATTGAACAACTGAATATTTTTGCCAACTGTGCCCCATTCTGGTTGGAACCCAGGGAAGCCAATTCTAAGGCTGTCTGTTAAGATGCTGTAAGGACCAAAGGCAAGGACTAGTGACACACATTTGCAAAATCAAAGTCTTTTCTTGAATTCGCCATACTGGAGACAAGGAAGTCTCCTTTTGGACTTTAAACGAGATACACACAAGCTTAAAGCTTGGTGGTCATTTTCCATGCCTACCATGAGGAGACCTTCTCAATATCAAGCCTTGATTAACGTTAGTCTGTTTCTGAATGGAGCCTCAGGAAGTTGGTCTGACATGACTGTAATGTGGGGAGAGTTGTGGCAGCACATGTTCCCCACGGCAGACACCATTGGGTCCTACCATGCCGTGAAATGCCCATCAGTCTCAGCAGCTGCCAAACCCCCCCCCCATCAATTAAGTCAACAGAGAAAATATTGTTGGGCCCACCCAGGATTTGCCCCAGGGCATGGCCGAGCACATGGGACTAAAGATGGCGCTGAGGGCAAGGGTCTTGGGCATAACCTGATCACTTCACAGAGAGCCCTAATTGGCTTTCAGGTATCTACCTGCCCTCTGTGCTGATTGACATTGAACTTGGCCACTAGCACCTAAAGGATATTTTGACCTTTGACATAATTGGCCGGCCATTTGGCGCTTTTTGTCTTCTGCCTATATAAGCTCCTTTGTTTCCCCCAATAAACTGAGATCTGCTCAGCAGCTGTGTAATAGAGCGTGTGAATGAGTGTGTGAGTGGGCTGAAACACACCACACCGAGGGTGAGTGGACACTACAAAATATGATTTGAAACTTTTTGGAGTGAGTTCTCCAGTTCTTTTTAGAATCAATGAATTACCTCTACTTAACCTCAAGAGTATCAACTTCCAAAGAAATCTGACCCCCCATTTCTTTTAAGGCTGAACATCTGTCACATCAAAGTGAAACAATAACAAAGGAAACAGGAAAATTCACTGAAAATAGAATGGTTCTGTTTCAAGAGCTATTAAAAGGGAAGTGGGTCTGGTCTTCACTAGACATAAAATTGGAAAATACCCAGAACATTCTGTTTTTTGTTTGTTTTTTTTGTTTTTTTTTTTTTGAAAAAGACAAAATCCACTGGCGAGAGCTTAATGTCTCAAAAATAATTCCTAAAAGCCTATTATTAAAAGGCTTGATTATGCAAGATAAACAAAAGGAGGAGAATTCAGCTCTGGATCATTTCAGAAATGGACCAGAACCCAGGAGGATGAATGCCTGAGAATATTCAATGAAACTGGCAAGCTCCCTCCATAAAGAATCACTGTGCGGTCACCATGGGGACAGCATGTCAATCAAGTCGGGTTCAGTGCTGAACTGATTCAGTTGTGCAGCCAGAAACAGAAAGTTCTAAGTCAAGCACCTTCCTTTAAACCTCTGAAGTCTATCACTTTAAATACAACTGGAATTATTGTGAATCTTCGAAGTTCTAGTGTAAAAGACATGTGAACTTTAATATGTGAAAAATGTGAGATTGTCGTTCATTCTTCTCAAATTCACCAATCAAAATTTTTTGTAATGCAAGCAATTGAACCTAGGGCTTTGCATATACTGGGCAAACATTCTACAGCTCTGCTGCATCTTCAATCCATGCATCAGATTCTAGCAATAAAAAATTTTCCAGAATCAGAGACAAAAGAATATTTCAGAATAAAGCTAACGTGATGTCCTCATCACGTATTAGGCACAGTTCTAAATTTCTTTTTTTTAATACATTTTTTATTATTTCCGCTCATACAAACTTAATAGGTAGACCAGTTCCCTCCCTCCCTCCTCCTCCCCCCGAACCCCTGTTCCCCCTCCCCTACTCCCCCTCCCCTCCCTCCCCATCCCCCAGTGCCTCCCCCCCCCCAATTCCCAGAGAGTCCTTTATTGTGTACGCCTAACTCTTCTCTGGGTCCTCCTCTCCGATGACATACAAGGACCTGAACCCTTTCCTGTGTTCCCCTTAAGCATAGGAACACTACTGTGGCTGTCAATCCCTTGCCTCCAAGGATCTTGGTGCCTTTAGCTGATGCTAGACTTTGTGAGGTCAATAGTGTGTTGGACATTGCGCAGGGCATGCAAAGTCCTATTATGATTGCTTCGACCCTAACTAGTATGGAGAATTTTGCAGATCATTGCTCCTCCCATCCTTTTGCTCTTACAATCTTACCACCCCCTCTTCCGCAAATGTCCCTGAGCTTCAGGATGGGGAGAGATTAGGATGGCCTAGTTCTATGTGGTTGATATAGAGTCTCTGAAGTTCTGGATTGTGGTTTGTTGATTTTCTTTTGCAGTTTTGCTGCTCCTGCAATGCCCTTCACTCCATCCTGCTGGTCACTGTATGTCACCCCCTGGTCAGAGACAAAAAGCTGTTAAACTGGAGTCTTGTTATAATAGCACATTCAAGGGTAGATGTAATAAAAGTAGGAAACCTCAGTGAGGGAGGGGTCAATCATCCATTTGCAAAATGATTACTTTTTATCTGCCAGACTATATACCCTCTCCTTCTGGTGAGATCATACCCCCTCAGTTGTACATGATCAGGAACGAACGTCTGTGAACTTAACTAGGTGTCACATTACTTTCTTGCAGTCCTTGATGGAGGCCTATTTTCTCCGCTGTAACATGGTCCCCTCTCTCCTTGTGTCTGGTGTGGCCCTCCAACCCCATCCCTCCTGTTCATAATCCTTGCAATTACTGTATTACATAGGTTTACCTTTGAGTGTCTCAATGTGGGCTGGGTTAGTTTGGTACTAGGAGCCACCTACAAGGAGTACATACGATGCTTAATTTTCTGGGTTTGGGATACTTCACTTAATATAATTGTTTCTAATGACATCCATTTCCCAGCAAATTCCAGTAATTCATCATTTTTGATGGCTGAGTAGTACTCCATTGTATAGATGTACCACAGTTTCCTTATCCACTCGTCAACTGTTGGACATTTGGGTTGATTCCATGACTTTGCTATTGTAAACAGTGTTGCTATGAACATGGTCGTGCTTGTGCTATTGAGGTGAACCTCTGCTGCATGGGGGGTTATTCCCAAAAGTGGGATAGCAGGGTCATATGGCATTTCAATCTTTAATTTCTTTAAGAATCTCCAGATGGCTCGCCAGAGTGGCTGTATGAGTCTGCATTCCCACCAGCAATGTAAGAGAGTTCCCCTCTCTCCACATCCTCTCCAGCATTTGTCGTTGTTTGTATTGTGGATTTTTGCCATCCTGACCGGGGTGAGATGATATCTCAGGGAAGTTTTGATTTGCATTTCCCTGATGGCTAAGGAAGTGGAGCATTTTTTAAGATATTTGTTAGACATTTTAATGTCATCCCTGGTAAAATTTCTTTTAAGTTCCAGGACCCATTTTTTAATTGAGCCATTGTTTTCCTTGGAGTTTAGTTTTCTAAGTTCTTTGTGCACTCTGGACAGTAAAGCTCTATCAGATATGTGGTTCGTGAAGATTTTCTCCCATTCTGTGGGTTGCCTTTGAGCTCGTGTTACAATCTCTTTATCTGAACAGAAGCTCTTTAATTTCACAAGGTCCCAACTGTTGAGAGTTGGTAGCAGTGACTGTGCCATTGGATGTCTGTTTAGGAAATGTTGGCCTAGCCCAATCAGCTCGAGGAAGTTCCCTATCCTTTCAACTATGGTTTTTATAGTCTCTGGCCTTATTGTCAAGGTCCTTGATCCATTTGGAATTAAGTCTTGTACATGGTGACAAGTACGGGTCCAGCTTTAATCTTCTGCATGTGGAGATCCAGTTTTGCCAGCACCATTTGTTGAAGATGCTGTTCTTTTTCCATTGGATTCTTTGGGCCCTTTTGTCAAAGACCAAATGGCTGTATTTTTGTGGGCTTATATCTGGATCTTCAACCCTTATCCATTGATCTGTGTGTCTATTTTGGAGCCAGTACCAGGCTGTTTTTATAACTATGGATTTGTACCATAGACTAAGGTTTGGTCTGGTAATACCTCCAGCAGTGGTTTTGTTACTCAGGATTGTCTTTGCTATCCTGGGTCTTTTGTGCCTTCATATGAATTTTGAGATTGTTTGGTCAACTTCTTTGAAGAATTACTTTGGGATTTTAATTGGTATAGCATTGAATTTGTATATTGCCTTTGGTAGGATGGTCATTTTTACAATGTTGATTCTGCCAATCCAGGAACATGGGAGGTCTTTCCACCTTCTGGTATCTTCTGCTATTTCTTTCTTTAGGGTTTTAAAGTTTTCATTGTAGAGGTCTTTTACCTCCTTGGTTAGGTTTATACCAAGGTATTTCATTTTTTTAGGGGCTATAGTAAATGGGATTGTTTCTCTCAAGGCTTTTTCACTTCTTTCATTCTGGGCATATAGGAAGGCCTCTGATTTTTGCACATTTATTTTGTATCCTGTCACCCTGCTGAAGTTCTCAATTAGTTCCAGGAGCTTCCTGGTGGAGTTTTTGGGATCACTCAGGTATAAGATCATGCCATGTGCAAATAGGGAAAGCTTGACTTCTTCCTTGCCGATTTGAATCCCTCTTATGTCCTTTTCTTGTCTTATGGCTTCGGCTAAAACTTCAAGTACAATATTGAATAGAAGTGGTGAGAGTGGACAGCCTTGTCTAATTCCTGATCGAAGTGGGAATGCTTCCAATTGTTCCCCATTGAGCATAATCCTTGCTGTGGGCTTGTTGTATACAGCTTTTATTATATTGATAAAGGTTCCTTCCATTCCTACTGTCTCTAGCGTTTTGATCATGAAAGGCTGTTGGATCTTGTCAAAAGCTTTTTCTGCATCTATCTAGAGTATCATGTGGTCTTGGACTTTGGACTGGTTTACATGATGAATTACATTTATTGATTTGCGTATGTTGAACCAACCTTATGTGCCGGTAATGAAGCCTACTTGGTCCCCATGAATGATCTTTTTAATATGTTTTTTAATCCGATTTGCTAAGACATTGTTGAGAATCTTTGCGTCTGTGTTCATCAGAGAGATCGGCCTATAGTTTTCTTTTTTAAGTGAATCTTTATTGGGTTTTGGGATTAAAACGATATTAGCTTCATAGAAGGAATTTGGTAGTGTTCCTTCCTTTGCTATTTGATGGAACAGTTTAAGGAGTATTGGTGTTATTAACTCCTTAAATGTCTGGTAGAACTCTATGCTGAATCCATCTGGTCCAGGACATTTTTTGGTGGGAAGATTCGCGATTACTTCCTCAATTTCCTTATATGTTATAGGACTATTTAAATAATTCACAACTTCCTGATTCAATTTAGATAAGTTGTGTTTACTTAGAAATTCATCCATCTCTTTTGTGTTGTCAAACTTCACAGAGTATAAGTTTTTGAAATATGATGTTATAATTCTCTGGATTTCTTGGGTATCAGTAGTGATTACTCCATGTTCATTTCTAATTTTGTTAATTTGGGTTTTCTCTCTTTTGCTTTTGGTTAATTTAGCTAGGGTGTATCAATCTTATTGATTTTTTCAAAGAGCCAGCTTTTTGACTGGTTGATTTTTTTCTATCATTTTCTTAATCTCGATTTCAGATATTTCACCCCTTATTTTGCTAATCTCTCTTCTACTACTTTTGGGATCAGATTGCTCTAGTTTCTCTAAAGCTTTAAGCTGCATTGTTAAGTTGTTTATTTCTGATGTTTCCATTTTTTTGATGTAGGCATTAAGAGCGATGAACTTACCTCTTAGAACAGCTTTCATTGTGTCCCAGAGATTTTGGTAAGTTGTATTTTCATTATCATTCACTTTCAGGAAATCTTGAATTTCCTTTTTAATTTCTTCCTGAATCCAGTTCTCATTCAGCATCATAGTGTTAAGTTTCCAGGAGTTAGTGTATTTTCTCTTGTTTGTTGTGTTGTGGATGTTCAGCTTTAGGCCATGGTGGTCTGATAGGGCACAGGTTAGAATTTCAACTTTTTTGTATATGTGTAGATTCATTTTGTGGCCCAATATGTGATCTATTTTGGAGAAAGTTTCGTGTGCTGCTGAGAAAAATGTGCATTCTTTGGTGCGTGGGTGAAAAGTTTGATAGAGATCTGTAAGGTCCATTTCTTTAAGGGTTTGATTAAGTTCCAAAGTGTCTCTGTTAAGCTTTTGACCTGTTGATCTATCCCATGTTGAGAGGGCGGTGTTGAAGTCCCCAAGAATTATCATTTGGGGGTTGATTTCTTGCTTTAGACGCTGTAGGGTTTTCTTAATGAATGTGGAGGGGCCCGTATTGGGTGCATATATGTTCAGTATTGTGAAGTCTTCTTGGTGAATTGTACCTGTGACTAAAATGTAGTATCCATCCGTGTCTCTTATAATTTTCTTTGGTTTGAAGTCCACTTTGTCTGATATCACAATGGCTACCCCTGCCTGTTTTCTGCTTCCATTAGCTTGTAGAATTGTTGATCAGCCTTTTATTTTTAAGGCATGCCTATCTTTTGTGGTGAGATGGGTTTCCTGCAGGCAGCAGATTGATGGATTGTGATTTTTAATCCAAATTTGTAATCTGTGTCTCTTGATCGGAGAGTTAATTCCATTAATATTTAGTGTTATAATGGAGAAACTATTGTTAATTCCAGACATTTATTATGTTTAGTGGTTTTTATAAGTATATTGCTTCACTGTTAATGGTGTTATACTTGCCTTCTGTTCTCCTGGATATGTCTGTTTTTTTCTTCAAGCTTGAGTATCATTTCTAGTATTTTTTGAAGGCCTGGTTTGGTGGACATGTATCCCTTCAAGTTGTCTTTGTGCTGGAAGATTTTTCTTTCTCCCTCGATCATGACGGATAGTTTTGCAGGGTAAATCAGCCTGGGTTGACATTTTTGCTCATTCAATACTTGAAGTATGTCTCTCCAAGCTCTTCTTGCTTTTACTGTTTCGACTGAGAAGTCATTTGTTATTTTAATAGGTTTACCTTTAAAATGACTTGTTTTTTCTCCCTTGAAGCTCTCAGCACCAGTTCTTTATTTTGAATGTGGAGTGTTTTAACTATTATTTGCTGTGGCGAGCTTCTGTTTTGGTCATATCTGTTTGGGGTGCGGAATGCCTCTTGTATATGGATGGGCCTGTCTTTTTTTAGATGAGGAAAGTTTTCCTTGATGATCGTTTGAAAAATTTCCTCAGGGGTGGTATTTTGAGATTCTTGCTCTGGTATTCCATGAATATGCATGTTAGGCTTCTTCAGGATGTCCCATATCTCCTGGATATTTCTCTCAAGTATCTTTTTGGCTTTAACAACCTCTTCCATTGAGCTGGTTAATACTCCCACTTTATCTTCAAGGTCTGAAATTCTGTTTTCTGCTTCGTTAGTTCTGCTGATAAGACTCTCTGTGGAGTTCTGGGTTGAAGATAACTTGTCTTTTAGCTCAGTTTTAACTCTGCTTGAGTCTGCTTTAACTGCTCTATGCCACTTTTTGTTTCTTGCACTGTTTTTCTCAACTTCTCCAAGTGTCTGTTGTGTTCCTCTTCAAAGCGATTGATTCGATTATTTAATTCCTCCCAGAAATGATCATATTTTGAAGGTCATTATCCTGGGTCAGGCTTTCATGGCCATTTTCCGTGGGTTTGTTCTGGTTGGAGTCTAACATTATGGGATTAATTTCTTCAGTGGGAGATTTGTTTACTTGAGTGTTGTTTCTCATGGATTTGCACTTTGACTTTGGCATTGTCGTTTTAACTCTTAAGATCTTTCAATTTCTGTGTGTTTTTCACTAAACTGAATTATTTGATCTGGGGTTCTGGAGGTGGGCAGGGACGGAGCTTACCTAGGTCGCGGTGAGGCCCGTCTGGACCGCGCATGTCCCGGGCGGCAGGGTGGGGGAAGGGAGGATGGGGCATCAGTGGGGAGCGCTATTTAACCTGCGGGTAGCTGGGGCGGGGCCCAGGCGCAGAGGGGGTGTCCTCCTCCCACGCCCTGCCCTGCTCCGGCTGGATGGCCGGAGGAGCTGGGTCCCTTGGGCTGCCTGGGGTTCTGGGGGTGGGCGGGGAGGGGGGGACTTGGAGCTTACCTAAGTTCGTGGCTGGACCGCACGCCCTCTAAATTTCTTTAAATGTATCCATCCATTTAAACATCACAGCTCTTTGGGGGAGAAAATGGATACATGGATAGTGTATTAGTTGTTTTTCTCATTGCTATGACAAAAATACCTAACCAAAGAAACCGAAGAAGGAAGGAAGGGAGGGAGGGAGCGAGGGAGGGAGGGAAGAAAAAAAGGAGGGAGGGAGCGAGGGAGGGAGGAGTTGGTTTAGGTCAAAGTCTGAGGAGGCACACCCCTCGTGGCAGGGAAGGCGTGGGCACAGGCAGAGGAGGCATTTGTAGTCAAGAAGCAGAGAGAATGGACTGGAGAAATGGACCAGGGCTTAAAGTCCTTACCTCGAAAGCAAAAGGACTTGAGTTCAGATCCCTAGATCCCATGTGAAAATACTGGCAGCCTGCACTTCTGGCCCTGGAAGGCAGAGCCTAGGAAACCTCAAAGCAGAAAAATAAGGAGGTAGAACAATCCAGAATGATTCTTGATGTTACCCTTGTACTTTTACTTAAGTTCCCTCTTCTACAGACAGACAGACACACAGACAGACAGACAGACAGACACACACACACATACACACACATGAAGGAAGAGGAGGAAGAGAAGGAGGAGGAGGAAGAGGAGGAGGAGGAGGAAGAGGAAGGAGGAGGAGAAAGAGGAGAGAGAAAGGAGAAAAGAGGAGAGGAGAGAAAGAGAAAGAGGAGGAGAAGAGGAAACTGCGGCGAGGACTTATCTTAAACAATATGAGAGGACCTGCAAGATATATTACACGAGGTCTTCGGATGGTAGGAGAGATGAGAGAGACCATATACCATGCTTTCTCTTTTTATCCTTTTTTATTCAGTGTGGGGTGCTAGACCATGGATGGTGCCAACCACACTCACAGTGGGTCTTTCCTCCTCAATTTTCTAGAAACTTTTTCAGATGCTCTCAAACCTGTGCATCTATGTAGTCAACCAGACAACTGAAGACTGGCCGTCATAAGTGGGTTGAGTATCTTGTCCATGGCTGCTCTTTAGTTAAGGCTTGGATTTGATCTCGTCTTAGAACCTGTATCTTCACCACCCAATTGCTGAAAGACAAAGAAATGTATGAAAATGGCCTGGGGAGTCCAAACACCCGGGTTCAATTCCCCACTCCAACACTTACTAGCAGGAGCCTTTTAGAAGTTTTGTCTAATATCATTGCCATATCCATTCCTTACCTTCAAAAGAACAGAACGCTTATATCATACAGTGGTTATACAATTAAAACAGATAAAGGAATGACTGCCCCATATTAAACCTTTGATAAGGTCTGCCTAATAGAATGTAGGATACATTGATCCACTCATTTGGATCTGAGGAATCCTTAAATACTAATGTGATATCATGAAACAAGTTTATCACATCTTAATCGAGAGGTTTTCTCCAGCAGTTTCCTCAGGTCATTTCAGTTCTGTAACCAGCCTTCTAAATGGCCCAATTGCTTGTCCATTTTTTTATTTTTGCTTTTGATTAAGAAAAGACCCTTTGCATTGAGATCAATTGGATTTATTGATTAGTGCTCTGGGCAATATCAGAGGTGACCTATTGTAGCTTCTCCTGATGAAGACGACTTTGTAGCAATTATTTCCACCAAGTTTGCCTTTCCTGGGTCAAATTCAACTGATCTAAGTGTTATAAAGGAACTTTGGTCCCACTATTATATTTCAGTTCACACCAAAGGTTATTATTTGATGTTTTAGCAGCATTTAACTTTCTTCATGTTAAATCTAGTTTTTTGGATAAAATTTTGAAGTTGTCAGAAACAAAATGTTTTTTATTCTCACTCCCCGCAAAACGTACAATGATTATGTCATAATGTTAGTTTTATTTTGTTTGTTAAATTTGTTTAATTTCAGTTTCATGGTTGTTCTAAGGTATCCATCAGTAAGATCCTGCATGTCTACTACACAATTTTCCTCTGTTGCTGAGAGAAAACACTCTGACCCACACAACTTAAGGGAGAAAGAGTTTATTATTTAGTTATCAGTTCCAGAGGGGGCAGCATTTATGATGGTGAAGAACACGTAGCAGAAAACATGGCTGAAACAGAAGTCCAGTTCACACTAAAGCAACCATTCAAAGACAGAAGGCGGGGGAAGGGGGGGTAGAGGATGTGGGACTGGGTTATCCAACTTCAAGGTGCACCCCAGTGACCTACTTTCTCCAGCCTTCACTCCTAAGAGTCCCGTTACTTTCCCAAGCAGCACCACCAGTTGGCGACCAAGTATTCAAATGCAAAAGCCTGTGGGGGACAAGGCGCGTGTCACCTTCTCGATAACTTCTTGTAGAGGATGGCGCATTGCCACGCTTAGAAAACCACCAGTGGGACTGGAGAGGTGCTCAGGGACTAAGTCTTTGCCTCAAAAGCTGAAGGACCAGAGTTTGGATCCCAGATCCCTTGTGAAAATGGATGGCGACTCGCACTTCCAGCCCTGGAAAGCCGAGAATGGGAAACCCCAGAACAAAATAATGAGGTGGAGCAATCCAGGATGATTTCTGAAGTCACCCTTAGCACCTCCACAGGCATATTCAGTGTCCTCTCCTGACACACACAGACACACACAGATACATCTATGCACACATATGCACGCACACACGCACATATACACATTTACACCAGCACCTACATGAACAGAAAAAATAGAGCCAATAGTGATAAAGTCAAGATTCAAGCACTTCTGCCACCGGAAACATCCCTCCCTCACATTTTAACTTCACAGTCCCACGTTCACCGCTCCGCTTCTATCCATCTACATTCCCCTAAGAGCTTCTAATCTCTGCTCTATTTCTCAATATCATCATTTCAGAAATGTTGTATAAATGGAACCACATACTATGTAACCTCTTGAGATGGCTACTCCCCCTCCCCACCTCACACACCTCAGTTTAATTCTCTAGAGACTCATCCATTTCGTTTTCATGGCCAGTTACAAGTAAAATCCCATTCTTTGGTTCTACCACAGTTTGTTTAACCTTCTAGCAGTTGAAAAACATCTGGGTTGACCTTGTTTGGGGCGACTGGAAATAAAGCTATTATAATCACTCCTGAATAGACTTTCATACTGAACAGAATTCTTAATTCCTCTGAGAGGAATGTCCACCTGTATAATTGCTGGGGGTTGGGGAGGACAGCTTTGCTTTTGAAGAAATTGCCAGTCTGTATTCCAGTGTGGCTATAATTCATTTTACTTCCCTATAATGAACATTTGGGTGACCAGTGTCTCTTTCCTGGGATGCAGCTTGTCATGTCTTCCTCTTATAAACACAGTGTTTCATAAGACAGACTTTTAAAAAATTTTGATGAAGACCAGTTTATCATTTTTTTCTTTTATAGAGTGTTTTTTGGGTTTTAAGAACTCTTTAGCTAGCCATAGATCCTGAAGATTTTCTTACCTTTTTGTCCTAAAAATTTTATAACATTGCAATGTACAGTTAGGAACATGGTCCATTTTCAGTAAAATCTGTGTAAGACATGAGACTTGGGTTAAAGTTCTCCTGCATCTGTGACTATCTACAACATCATTGTTGAAGAATTAATCTTTCATCTTTCTCTATCAAATGACCTTTGTGTCTTAGTCAAAAATTATAGCCAGATGCATTCGTGTGAATATATTTCAATTTTTTTCTATTATGTTCCTTCAATGTTTACATCTATTCCTTTATTAAGATCATATAGTCTTGGGATTGGAGAGATGGCTCAGTGGGCAAGATGAAGGCCTGAGTTGGCACCCCCAGAATCCATGTAAAGTGGGGTATGATGGTGAGCCTCTGTAGCCCCAGCTCTGGGCCAAGTCAGGGGTGTGGAGACAGATGGATCTCAGGAGTTCATGGGCCAGTTAATCTAGTGGAAACTCTTCAGGTTCAATGAAAGACCCTGGACTCAAAAAAACAAGGTGGAGAGTGATAAAAGAACACACTCAACATCACACACACACACACACACACACACACACACACACACACACACCATATGCCAATAGTCTTGATTTCTATATAATCAGTTATTATTATGTTATTGTTAAATCAATTATTAGCTATATAGTAAATTGTGAAATTGAGTAAACAAATTATTCTCACCTTATTGCATCTTATAAGCATCTAGCTGCTTGGCCTTTCTGGTAAATTCAACACTACTTTTGCCTACATCTACTAGAAGTCTAGTTGTGGTTTCAACAGGAATTGCAACAAATCTGTATATTATCTTGGGGAGACTTGACGGCTATCCTAAACCTTTTTATTCGTGAGCAATTCAGTCTCTTCATTTACTTAGTTCTTTGAATTATTCCATCAGTCTTCTATGATTCCTAGGCAAACAAGTTTCATTTCTCTTTGCTAAGTTATTGAGAACAATATTACATTTCAAATTTTGGTGGCATGTATCCATTGGTTTATACAGAAATACTATTAATTTTGTTCATCACTCTTTAGCATTCTGATTTAGTGGATTTATTAACTCTTGGACATTTACATAAATTCTTGTGATTTTCCTACATAAATATTTCTGTCAAATAGAGGGAGGGATGGGTTTCTTTTTCCTTCTAATCTGCCTTTGATTTCCTTTTTTCCCTTCTAGCACTATGCTACAGAAGAGTAGTGAAAATGGATATCCTTTTCTTGTCTCTGGTTTGGGATAAGCATTCAGACTTTTGCTGCTGGGTAGAATGTTAGCTGTTTCTCATGAGTGTGCCTTATCAAGTTGAGGGACTTTCCTTCTGCTTCCAGATTTTTAGGAAAATATTCATGATACTGCCAAATACTCTTTCGCTATCAAGTGATAATTTGACTTTTCCTCTTCAGACTGTGGCTTCTTAACACAATGATCTGTCTTAGACCATTGAGCTAGCTGGAGTTTTTAGAATATACCTGACCTGGTTATGGTATGTAATTCTTTTCCTCACATGTCTTCAAATGCAATTTGCCAACATTTGAAAGGATTTGTATGTATATATTCATGAGGGATGTTGGTCATATTCTTGCTTATTTCACGCTGTCTCTGTCTGGTTTGGTATTAGAATACTAACTTCATAAAATGAATTTGAAAGTATTCCTTGCTCAGCTGTTTTCTAGAAGAAGTTTTACAGTTATGTTTTGTTTCTTTTTTTAGCATTTATGAAATTCTTGCACAAAACAATTTAGACTACAGTGGAGTTTTTAAAATATGAATTTAATATTGTAATAAGTTATGGGGCTAATTTTTGAATGGATGAGCTTTGGTACTTAATGATTTTTAGATCTCCTAAGTTGTCAAATTTATGTGTGTAAAGTTGTTCATAATATTTCTTTATTATCTTTTTGATGTCTGCAGGGTCCATGGTGACATGACTGTTCACTTATGATATTGGTAATTTGTGTGATCTTTTTGTTAGTTTTGCTGGAGGTTAGTCAATTTTATTGAACTTTTCAAAAAACTGGGTCTTTACTTCATTGATTCTCTGTAGTATATTTGTCTTTAGCTGATTTTCATCCTTTGTCTCTTTCTAATGCTCAGATTCAGTTTGCTTTTTTTTCTACATTCTTGGAGAGGAAGCATAGATTACTAATTTGGGACTTTTTTCTAATGAATGCATATATTCTATGAATTTATTCTCAGCATGGCTTTATTTGACATGGCTATATTTATTGACATATGTTGTTTTCATTCAGATGAATCTATTTTTAAATTTTCCTTGAGACTTCCTCTTTTATTTAGGGATTATTTAGAAGTGCTTGGTTTAATTTCCAAGTGTCAAAGGTTTTCTTGTTAATATTTTGATAGTGATTTGTAATTTGATTCTGCTATTTGATATGATTTCCATTCTTTTAAAAATATGTGTTTGCTTTAGCCATGGAAGGGAAAGAGGCTTCGTCTCTCTGAGCGACTGTTGAGGCTTAATGCTGATAGTGGGAAAGAAAAGCTGCTGTCCTAAGTGGTTTACCATTGGTATATGATCCAAGCTCCAGCAGTGCTTGGGCACGTGCCATCAAAGGCAACCCAGATGAAACCCAAAGGGCCGCAGATGCAAAAAAGACATGGAAGTAAGAGGAAGACTGGTAGGAAAATAAGAAGGGCTATAATTGGAAAAGGGGGGTAAGGATGGGATTTGGAATGACATAAATAAAACATGTGTTTGTTCTGTTTTGATACCATGGTCACTTTGCTTTGCTGTTGGAGACATCTATGTTGATCAACCCAGCTGCCTGAGGCCATTAACTCTGTCTACCTCCCCTAGTCCTCCCAATGGGTGTATTGTCTACTTGACACTGGTACCGTACAGCCGTGTGACTGACTGAGGGGTATAATTTGAGGTCAGGTGTCATGACACTTCCAGCAACCATTGAGTCATCTTCCAATCCCCAAACTACTGAGTTTTATGTTGATTTTGTATCCTGCTACTTCACTGAAAGTGTTTAACAGTCCTAAGAGTTTTCTGGTGAAATACGAAATTTCTAGACATAAGGTCATATCGCTTGCAAATAAGAAGAATATCTTTCTTTCTTTCTTTCTTTCTTTCTTTCTTTCTTTCTTTCTTTCTTTCTTTCTTTCTTTCTTTCTTTCTTTCTTTCTTTCTTTCTTTCTCTCTCTCTCTCCATCCCTCCCTCCCTCCCTTCCTTCCTTCCTTCCTTCCTTCCTTCCTTCCTTCCTTCCTTCCTCCTTCCTTCCTCCCTCCCTCCCTCCCTCCCTCCCTCCCTCCCTCCCTCCCTTCCTTCCTTCCTTTCTTCCTTCCCTTTTCTTACTGCTACCTTGTTGCAGATAAGACTTCAAGCACTGTGATAAGAATGGCAGGATTGGGCTGGTGAGATAGCTCAGTAAACTTGGTAAGGCACAAGTTCGCAAACCTGGTGACCTGAGTGTATTCTCTGTCTCTCTGTTTCTGTCTCTCTCTCTCTCTCTCTCTCTCTGTCTCTCTGTCTCTCTCTGTCTCTGTCTCTGTCTCTCTCTCTCTCTCTCTCTCTCTCTCTCTCTCTCTCTCTCTCTCTCCCTCCCTCCCTCTTCTCTGTTTTTCTCTCCCTAAAATAAATGAAATACTAGAAAAGAAAAGATCAAACTTACCCTTGTGCTTTTCCTAATCTTTGTAAGATTTCAGTCTCTGGGTCTATGTGCTGTATTACATTTATTCATTTATTTGTATTGTACTATCCTGATATCCAGGAATAAAACCAACTTGAGGATAGTGGGTAATCTTTGTAATGTGTTGTCGAATTCAGTTTGCAAGTATTTCCTGAGAACTTTTGTATCTATAGTCATCAGGGAAATTGGGCTGTGAATTCTTTTGTTATGTTCTTGGTCTCAGGGTAAGACTGACTTAGTGAATGAGTTTGGTAGTGTTCCTTTCTCTTTTGTGAAATATTTTAAGGACTTTTGATATCCTTCTTTAAAGGTCTGATAGAATTCAGCAGTGACTTTGTCTGGTCCTGTCTTTGTTGGAGACTTTTTTATTACTGCTCCATTATTGTTCACCATAGACCCGGTTGCATTGCTCGTATGCTTTTGATTTCAGTTTGATTGGTCATATCTTTCTTTGAACTTATTCATCTCTTCTAGAGTTTTCAAGGCTTTCTTTTTGAATATGGGGTTTCAAAATATTCCCTACTGATCCTTTGGATTCTGTGGTGTCTGTTGTAATGTCCCACTTTTCATCCCTAATTTTATTCACATGGTCCTTGCTCTCTCTCTTCTGGTTGGTTTGACTAAGGATTGGTTGATTTTAGTTATCTTTTCAAAGAGTCAGTTCTGTGTTCCACTGATTCTCTTTATTATTCTTTTAGTCTCCATCTCACTAAGTTTTACCCTGACATAAACTGTTCTTTCCATCCAATGGTTTTGACTTTGACTTGTTCTTGTCATTAAGCCTCTGCTTTGCAGGCGGAAGGTCCTGAGTTCAGATCCTAGACCCACGTATAGACACTAGGCGGAAGCGGGGATGGCCTGTGTTTCTGGTCCTGGTAGGGTGGAGCCTGTGAATCCCGGGGCAGAGTAAACAAGGAGGAGGTGGAGGCGTCCATTGTGGTTCCCGAATTCGTCCATGGTTCTACACACACACACATCAATACACACACGTATATCAATGAAAAAATTATTTAAAATCTCTTCGTTTCTTCAAAAATTTATGTCTGTGTTTTGTGTATTTATTTATTAATTAGTATGTGTGTGCATGTGTGTGTGTGTGTGTGTGTGTGTGTGTGTGTGTGTGTGTGCATGCACATACCATGACATAGGTGTGGATGTCATAGAACCTTTTTTGGTAGTTATTCCCTCCTCCCACCTTGCAAAATCCAGAGTTGAGTTCAAGTCATCAGGCTTACACGGCAAACATTTTTACCCATTGAGTCATCTCCCTGGCTCTTCTTGAATTTTTTAATATAAGCATTAAACTTTCTTTTTAGAACTAACTTTTACTCTATCACTATGATGTAAAAAGATATGGGAAAATTTTGATTCATTTGCATTTGCCAATGCTTCCTTTATAGCCTAAATTGTGATTCATTTTAGAGAAAGATCCATGGGCCACTTAGGGGCATAAATATTCCGCAGCTGTAGAATAGAAAATATTTTGTAGATATCTTTTAAATCCACTTGATCTGTGCTTCTGTTTAACTCTAAAACTTCTTTGTTGATTTTTCTTTGGGATGTTCTGGTTCTTTCTGACCCTTTAAGTGCAGTGTGTTTTGTTTAATGAAACTGCGGACCCATATTTGGTGCATATATCTTTACTTTTGTTATATCTTCCTGATGGATTGTTTCCATTAATCTTTTTCTTCTCTTCAAATTTAGGCCTAAGTCTACTTTATTAGTTTTATTTATTTAGATTTATGTATAGCTAGTCCTTCTTGGTTTTGGCTTCCATTTATTTAATATATTGACCTCCTTTATTGCATTCATAGTCCGTGTCTATCTTTTGCCAATTGGGTAGTGAGGTGTACTTGAATCTTGTGTGTGTGTGTTTTGAATGTATGTGTGTATGTTCATATGTTTGTGTACATGTATGTACAGATATCTGTTTACTTGTATGCACATGTAAGTCAGAGGTCAATATTGTATGTCTTCTTTGATCACGCT
This sequence comes from Typhlomys cinereus, assembly GCA_023101885.1. Taxonomy (NCBI): domain Eukaryota; kingdom Metazoa; phylum Chordata; class Mammalia; order Rodentia; family Platacanthomyidae; genus Typhlomys; species Typhlomys cinereus. Next base: position 1,193,843 of record JALPQD010000448.1, on the reverse strand, counting down.
CCTCCTTTCTTTCCTTTATACTTTCCTTTTTGACAGTGTTTCTCGATGAGCCTGGAATTCACTGGTTCAGTTACACTGACCAATTAGTGAGCCCCTGAGATTCTCCTGTTTCCACCTCCCAGTGCTGGAATTCTAGGTGGCCAATGTTCCTGGATTTTTAAGTGAGTGCCAGAGACCAGCAAGCACATCACAGGCTGAACCATCTGTCTACCCTGAATCGATTAGCTAGTTTTAAATTTTTTAATGGGAGAATCAATGCCATTTGCATTAATTATCATTTACAACTTCATTATTGGAAGAGGGTGTTTTTATTCCTCTAATTTTGTTGGTTATTTTCCTTGATTGATTGCATTACTGTTAGTTCTTTACTCTCTCCTCCTCCCCCATTCATAGTAGGGTTGTGTTGATTTACTAATCTGGAAATAAGCAATTCTAACTTAGTTCTCCTTTATTCATCTGTTTCTGGAAACTTATTCTTTCCTGTGCTGTCATGATAAGTTTGTCTTCTGTGTGGAGGATTTAGATATTCTCTGCAGTGAATGGCATTATGGTTACAAATTGTTCTTCTTTTTGATTGTCTTGAAATATCTATTTCTCAATTAACTTTACAATATTACTTTGTTGGACATACTCATCTTGGTTGGTAGTTACTTCCAGGACTTGAAATGATTCATTCTGGAGTGGTTGTTTTCTTGCCATGTCTATTATGTGTTTATTGTTTTCTGGCCACGTCTACTATGTGTCTGTTGTTTTAAATGTCTCTTGTGAGCTGGAAAGATGACTCAGGGGTTACGACTTTGTCTCCTAAGTGGAAGATCCTGAGTTCAGATCCCATGTCCCATGTAAAAGCGCCAGGAGGAAATGTCAGCAGCCTGCATTTCTGGCAGAGCCTGGAAAATCCCAGAGGGAAGCAAGAAAGAGGTAGAAGCAATGCAGGATGATTCCCAAAGTCACCCTTGTGCCTCCACAGAGGCACACAGTGCCCTCCGACACACACACACACACACACACACACACACACACACACTAAACAAATGTTTCTTGTGCTTACATGTTGGTTTTTTTCCCTAGAGCTGTAAAGTTTTCTATAATTTTATCAGACTTTTCATGCCTTTAGCTTTTAAACCAGATTTCCAATGCCGTTCCAGTCTCTCTCTCTCACTCTCGCTCTCTCTCCTTCTCCATCTCTATCTGTCTCTCTCTGTCCCTCCCTTCCTCTCCTTCTCTCTCTTTCTCTTTCTTTGGAACAGTCTACTCTCAGTCATCCTGATTCTTTTCATTCACATTGTGGTATTAAACCACTTCTAATCTACCATCTTCAAGTCAGCTCTGATATAGCCAAGGTCTCTCTCTCTCTCTCTCTCTCTCTCTCTCTCTCTCTCTCTCAGCTTCGATTATTATTCTCTAAATTTAGAAACTTGTCTTGATTACTGAGTTTACCCTTTCACTTGACTTCTTCACAGATCTGGAGCATTCTCCACTGTCCTACCCTGCAGTGTGTCTCCAAGCCTGTCCTTCTCCGATCTCCTTCTGTGCCTCCATCATGAACGCAGGACCTTCCGTGGAAGTCCAGCAGGTTCCAGAGACCTGCTCACTTGTTCAGTGAACACTCTCTAACTCTTCACTTACAAGATTTTTTTGTTTTCCTTCCTCAGTCCCTGCATCTTTCCTGCATCTGTACTCTGTTCTTTCCGTCATGCTGCTGAGCACACCACTGAGATTTTTTTTTGTAATAGTATTTCTGCTTACTTCCTAAAATGGTTCTTCTTTACACTTTTTAGTTCTTTGCTAAGATTTTCTATTTCTTTGCAAAGATCTTGATGTTTTAAGTATGTTATGGGTTGTTGAAGCATTTTTTGTTACTATGGCAACTTGCAAAAAGTGCCTTAGAGATTTCTAATATTTTTTGGGTGTCCATGGATTCTTTCTTGTTTGATGAGATAGCCATAATTCTTTAGAGTAAATTTCCATAGAAACTGAGACAATGTGTTAAGTTATAGGACTCTGGGTCTTATTTAAAATTCCCTTTTCATTGACTTTATCTGACATCAGAGAAAATAAAAGGTGTCACTGAGTCACTATCAAGGGTAGAAATCCAGTTTCTCCACTTTACCTTCTTTCCAGCTGAGTGGCGCAGGTTTCCTCACTGCTCTCGAGTGGGATGGGAGCTTGGAAGGGGGGAGGTCTGCGTTGTTCCCCATGTGGCAGGGTATGTGGATGGGGGATGGTGGTAGGATATTACTACTGGATACTGCTGGAAGTTTTCTCTACCAGGACTCCTGCGATACCACCCAGTGGAAAATTAAGGAGTGGTACACAGAGTGGTTGAGAGTCCACAGCTGCTACTACTCAGCCTCTGTTGGCACCACTAGGGCACGAGGAAAGATGTCTTTATCACAGCCTGGTGAGGGTAGAGGTCCATCTCCCTTACTCAGTCTTTGCTAGCCTGGGTCAAGATGAGGCTTTAGATTTTTCTGTGGAATTAGACTGGAGTTATTACCTTGTTCAGATGATCTTTCCAGGGGCTTTGGCCAAAGGCAGACGGCAAAAGGCTCGTGCTGGGACTTACGTCTGTTCTTGTGAGTGTTTCTCAAACTCAGCATTCTGAGAGATGTGAAGCAAAAATGAAAACCTAGGGACTTATCACCGTGAGGTGCTGTGGATCATAGATCTATCTTCACTACATATTACAGCTTCCCTATGCTTGTCTCATGCATAATATTCTGGGTTTTCAAGTTGTACTTAAAGAAAGATAGGGGAAGGTCTGTGAGTCCCATTCTGTATAGTTTTATTCTTTTCTGCCACTGGTTTTCCAAAAAGTTAGACAAAGGAATGAACCTATATCTATTTCTTATAGTGACAAGGAGATAAAAATGAATGGAATATGGATATGAGTGAAGACATTCTACACACTGGATTTTATTTGGACATGCGTCCAACCATGTTGGACACGAGGATACAATTCAAGGCACAGACCTTGGCCTCAGGTAACATGCAGCACAGTTCAGAAACCAGTGCGTGATGCGACTTTTCTTCATAGAGCTTGGCGCTGATGTGCTCAACGAGCCTCACACTTGCCAGAGGACAGCCATCTCAAGATGGGGGAGGGCAGGGCGCCGCACCTCTTCCAGAAGAGGCAAGAGGGTGAACTAAGCTTAGAAAATCCAAACTGGGGCTGGAAGGGAGGAGACAGCTGGCAAGAAGGCAACCAGCTGGAGAGAAAAGAAATGCACAAAGGTGCAGTACTGAAATGTTGGGTCGATGCTGGGCACACTGCCAGTTACCTCGCACGGATGACTTCATCTAAGCATCCCTGGCACCACGCCTGTGAAGTATGAGCTCCATTTTACAAAAGAAAGAAACTGAGATTCAGATTCACCAAATGTTTTAGGAGAAGCATTGGATTCATCCAGTGCTGAAGCACCCATAAGCACAACTTTACAACACCTGGATAGAACACTGCATTGGTCTCAAACATGGAGTCAACTTGGACATGATGAGTAAGGTTGGAAACTGGGGCCTGAGGTATAAGTCCATGCATTAAGAACAGGGGATCCCTGGATATTTTAGGTAAGGACTGAGCATTCTACAGCAGACCCCTTTTAAGGACACCAGATAGATAGGTTTTAAGATAGAAGAAAACAGTTGGGGAAGAAGGCCTGGTTTTCAGGGTATGAACGGAAAATGGATGTCACAGTGACCTCCATACAAAGTGCCTTTAGTACAGTTTCATAATTACTAATAAGACAGAATTCTTCCAGTGACATTTTTTCTCCATCTCCTCCCTATTTTTCCCTCTGTACAAATTCTACATCAGGAGCTATTTAAAAATAAAGCATTCAGCTTTTCAACACAGCCTGTAAGATAAGATGTGTTAATTTCCATTTAACTGCTTGCTCCTTATTTTTAAAAAGTCATGTTACTGAGTCATGTTTAGTCATTCATTCAGAGCTGGGTTAAGCTAATTAAGCACACTGTGGGTAGACAGAATGACATCACATGCCTATTTCAAAGAGACAGAGGAGAAATAGAGGAGAAGAGAAGGATGCCAACTGAACCTAGTTTCATAGGGTAGGACACAAGTGTCACCCCCTAGGGACTAAATATATTCCAGTGAAATTTTTATGTTTGCTTGTTTGTTTTGAGGTTTGTCATTGTTTTGTTTTTTGAGACAAAGTTTCCATTGACTCTGTAGCCCAGGCTGACCTGGAACTTACTAAGTAGTCTTGGTTGGACTCTAGTGCTGGTGTAATGGGTATCTGCCACCCACCCAACTTTCATTAAGCTCTCAGACACTTTGAGCATGGTGGGACAGTCAAGACATGGTGCTGATGGAATTATAAGCACTGATTGCCACAGAGAGAGATGGCCAAAGAACTCTTTGGTCTGCGAGAAACTATAAGGCCATTTATAAGCAGAAACAATTCATAGAGCATCAGATTCCTTGGACTGATCTGAGAAAAGGAACAAACAGGGTGCTCCAAAGTTTGTAACAAACACTAGGTCAAATGAGATTTTCAAGTCCTTATAGAGCCTTTCAATTAAAAAAAAATGTACGTTTGATTTCTGAGTAGGCACATGTACATGACTACATGCATTTGGTGATGGAAGTACAATTTGTGGGAGTACATTCTCTCCTTGACCCTGTAAAATCTTGGGGTCATCAGGCTTAGTACAAAGAGCCCTCACTCCCCATAAGCCATCTCCCCGGCCCAGAGCTAAGTCTTAAAGTGCACTGTGAACTCTCAAGAAGGGATTGTAATACACAGGATTCCCAGAGCTACTTGTTCAGTTCCACAAACCACTTTGTCTTTTTCCTCTGGAGACTGCTTGGGAACGGGACTTCACCGCCTCATTGTGCACAAGTCCCGGAATAGGAATAGGATGAAGTCATCACACAAGACTGCAAGCCCCAGAATAGATGACGATCTGGTTCCCTCCAACACGTGCCTGACCTGTGAGAGCCACGTGAGTGCCCCAAGAGGAACAAAGGCAAGCCGTCCTTAAACTCCTCCAACTTCTCTCCCCAACCCAGGCGAAACCATCCAAGCGAGTCAATAAACTACTTCGTGAGAGGAAATTGCAGCTATTTTATATACTTTTTAAAAATCAATGCTCAATTATAATCGGATTATAAAGCCAAATCACATGGCCACATCCCCATCTGACTTGTTGGCCTTGGGCTTTTTCCACCGGGGTTCTCAGTAGGCGCCCCTCTGCTGGTGCACGTGCAGCGGAGCCTCTGCTGGCTCCTAGTCACAGCAGCTACTGGAAAATGTTCCACTGTCTCTTTTGGAGACCCGGGGAACCTTCTGGAGCTCCTGGAAGGCGGGCTCTCTCCCTCGGGACATCTGCTCCTTCCTCTTGATGGCTTCCTTGATGCCTTCGATGTGACACTTCTCCTCCTTCTCGGCTTTCAGCTTCAGGATGTGATGGTTCTGCTCCCCCGGGATGTTCGGCTCCTTCAGGTGCTGCGCCCTGTCCCTGGTGGTCTTGTGCGTGTGACCCCGGGCCTGCCGGATCCTCTGCTCGGCCAGCTCCACCCTCTTGCGCGTCTGCGGCTGTTCGTCCGACTCCCCCGCGCGCCAGGGCCCTTCCGTCCTCGGGGCGTCCTGGGGTCGCTCGCGGTGCCGCTCGCGGTGCCGCTGCTCGGGCATCGGGCCCTCCTGGGTCTCTGGAGAGCGTTGGGTCAACTGCTCCAGCGACAGCTTCCGCAGGAGCTCCTCCGCCTTGGCCTGGCAGTCCATGAGAACCTTCCGGGCCTGGAAATTGATGAGCGAGCTCAGGTTGCTCTGCCGGGCCTTCTTCTGGCTCTCCCGGGTGTGCAGCTGCCGCCGCTGGGACGCCGCCTCCTGCCTGTCGCGCAGCTGCAGCCGGTTGAGGTCGCGCAGGCTCTGCAGCACCCTCTCCTGCTCCTGCAGACGCGCCACCTGGCTGTGCTTGAGCAGCTCGGCCTGCGCGTACGTCCTGTCCTCCAGTTTCCCCGGCTCCTTGTTCTCCTGGTGGTCCACTGGCACCTTCTGCTCGCTCTCCGGCTGGGGGGCGCTCTTCTCCCGACTGTCCCGCGGCCGGCGTCGGGGCTCGGAGCCCGGGTGGGGCTTGGCCGACTCTTTCTGCCCCTGCCACTGCGCCTGGCTCTGCTGCAGCAGCAGCTGGCGCTCTCTCTCCAGGGTCAGCTGGACCTTCTGGTCCGAGCGCTTCAGCTCCTCCCAGGCCACCGCCGCCTGCTGCTGCAGCTCCCGCATCCTCTGGGCCTTCTTGAGGCGCGACAGCACCAGAGCCAGGATCTTCTGGTCCCTGGAGGTCATCACCGCCTCCTCCAGTTTGTTCTGGAGTTGCCTGGCTTGCCGGCTGTCCCTTCTCATGCTGCAGCCCGAGGGCTGGGAGTAAGGGTGGTCTAGAGACTCCTTCTGATCACGACTGTCCCTCTTAGTCCTGAGCTCTTTGGGGGGCCCGGAGGACTTGTCGGTGAGGATGGAGGAAGGGGACCACAGACCCGCCACACGTCTGCCGGCCACAGGCACAGCCCACCGGTCCACAGTCTGGGACTTGTCGGTTTGCAAAGCTTCCGCGTTCGAGGAAGTGCGTGCTGCGTCCGAGTAGGGCGGAGGCGAATCTCCCTGGGCCGGAGAGAAGTTGGTTCGGGACTGAGAGAGGCGAGGCTGCTGCCGCTGCTGCCACACGCGGCTGGATTTCGTGGGTATCTCCCCGCAGGCATCGTCCAGGCTCTGGCTGCTGAATCGGTTCTTTTTGGCGCGGTCCGAGGGTCTCTGGGTTATCTGGGTCAGGCTGTGGCTTTCCCGCGGCGAAATGTTGTACCCACGATCGAGGGGCTGTTGAGCGGGCGAAGAATGCGGGTGCAGCTTAGGGGTTCCCACTTCGATATCTGAAGCGGGAACCCTGGACCAGGGGCTCCGCGATGGCTCGTGCCAGCCTAGCTTCGTGGAGAATTCGAGCCCTCCCTGTGTCTGGGGCTCCCAGAGGTCCCCGTAAGGCCTTGGGGAGAAGTGGTGGAAGCCAGTCATGTTCCCTTCCCCGCGCGCCCAACTTGGGCACTGCGGAAGCGCACCCCACCCTCAGATCCCAGGATCCGCGTGGCCTGTGACGCTCCGCCACTTCACAATGCGCTTGGCGCCTTCAGGTCTTCGCCGGCCCCAACCCACCCGGAAGGGTCAGAGTGGGCAGATAATGCGAGGAGTTGCCGGTTGGGAGGTCTGTAGGAAATCAGGGGTGTGGGTCACAGATAAAAAGGGAGACACCTCCTGTGTTTCAGAAAGGGATTCGCACTCCCTGAGCCAGCCTCTAGCAAAGGTAGAATGAGTAGGGATATGTAATGAGTCGTAACATGTCAATAACAGCTTTTTGTCAAAGCTGGAAAGTCGCCTGCTCCGGTTGTGAAATAGCATCACTACACGCAGCGTGCAAGCCACATTTATTAGCCTTTGTCCTTTTTCTCTGGCTTTGTGAGAGTCTTTTTCCTTGCTGTGGTGTTATCGCTTACAAAGAAAACACAGGGTTTACTTAGGCAAATGAGTCTGAATTTTCCACTTTCCACCCAGGTGATCTGGGATGAGTCACTTTCATGGCCCTGAAGTTCTGGAAAGCGAATAGTACCAGCACTGCAGATCCGTGGAGGTACAGGGGATATGAGATTGTGTGGAAAGCCTGACACCAAAATGCCTTCCATAAGTGTTGCTTAGATGTCCTGCTTCCATTAAAAACTTTAACACTCCATGTATGTGTTTACAAATATTCCTGTAAGTCCCTAATTTAAGAACAAATTTAAGGGATTTAATGCAAAATCCTAAAGCAGTTTGGGTAAAGGATACAATGCAGAAAGGGGTGGCCTCTGAGTTCTGTCACGTTACTCTATACTTTGGGTTTGGGTTACTATAATCTGAATGTATGCTTCCAAAATTCATGTGTTGAATCTAGTCGAAGTGATGATGGTATTAAGAGGTAGGGGTCTTTGGTGGAAGATTAAACCATGAAGGTGGAGCTCCCATGTCAGAGTTTGAATATTGTCAATAAATTTGCAACCAAATAGCTTAAGAGAACAAGGAATTTTATTCTCTTAGGATTCTTGGTTACAGTTCCTTGTCCAGTTTGACAGGGGAGCCCATACCAATACCAGGAGAGAGAGAGAGAGAGAGAGAGAGAGAGAGAGAGAGAGAGAGAGAGAGAGAGAACCCTCATTTGCCAGACTAGACCAGCATGTCTGGCCAAGTTTGCAGGATGGGAATTTCCTTAACCAGCTTCCTCCAACTTATTCACCTGTCCAGAGACTAGTCCCACCCACCATGGGATTAGGCCTTCCCTATCAATTAGACAATCTCCCGCAGATTTGCTCAGGGCTCGACTCAACTATTAATTTTTTATCAATGTGCCCAGAGCTCAAACTTTCAACTCTTAAGCTGACACCTGTAGCCAACTCTCTCATCTCATGGATGCTCCAGAACAACTGAATGCTGGTGTGAGAACTGGCACTACAGTGTGGTAAGGCAGGCCGAGCCAGGAGGACTTCGAGGATTTCCTGATAGGTGCATTCTGAATCCCTATGGTCCGGGTTAGATATAGGGGACTTACAAAGTTATCAGGATGAAAATGGCCTCACTTTAGTCAGAATGTATTTGGTTCATCTTAAGATGATATCAAGGACATCGAAAATGTTCTTGTGCTCATGATACCAGGGTCCAGTTTGTAAAACTCCATAAAATACTCAAATAGCTTCTCCAATGTAGCCTGTGGGCCATGCATTTTCCCCAGGATACGTGTGACTCAATACAAAATCATGCACTTACTAACAGTACAAGAGACTTTTGTGTATAACCATTGTTTTTGTTTTGTTTTGATAATTCAATGCATAGATTTTATAGATAACATTGGGTTTGTGTGTGTTTAAAAGACTGGACATACCTGAAGCTGGAGCACTGTGTGAAGTAAAAACTAAGATTACCCAAGGCAATCATGGCGGTTACCTCTCAAGATCAACTCATAATAGGGTCCCAGACAACTCCCGTATCCCTGCTGCGATGTGAGAACACACATACAGGTGGCTGGCTGTGACCAGGAAGGGCTTCCCTCCAGACACTAAGTTTACTAATGCCTTGGTCTTGAAACCCCTAGCTGCAGAATAGTGAGAAATGAACCTCTGTCACTTATAAACAACTTAGTCTATAGTATGTTTATTATAGCAATTCAATGGATTGAGACAGGGTTGCAATGAGGAAAGAATTCTGGGTAGCATTCAAGATAACCACTCATTATAGAAGAAATACTTTCTCATCCCAGTCCTTAATGGGTCTGGATCATTTATCATCATACCTAGATTGAGTTATAATTTCCCATTGACTTTAGTCACAGGGCATAGTAACACTAAGGGATAACCTAAAGGATCTCCTGCTCTCCAGACATCTCCTCCTGACCTCCATTGAGAGAAGCATCCAATTCACCCCACTAACACTGTAACTCCTTTCTAAACTGTTGACTCAAGAGTGTCAGGAGCCCAGGGTGAGAGGAAATCTTAGCTTCTGGTTCAATAAATGTTTCTTGAGGCTAGTACTCTCGCCCTTCTGGAACCAGCACTTCTAGACCAATAGATCATAAGGTGGCAGGAACAGGAAGCAACCATTTGCCAAGGAGTCACTAGGGGTGATGATGGTGGATGGTACCATTCCCATTTCCACCCCTTGATTCTTGGACCTGCAAATCTGGCTGTAAGAGAAACTACCATATATTAGAAGACTCATCCAGCCAGAATGGTGGGGGAGCGTGAGCCCACTGCCTCACTGTTCTGGCTATGAAGTAAGTTCCTTGGTTAGTGGCAATGTAGTGTAGAATCCCACAATGATGGATTAGGTGTTTTGTAAATCGATGCATGGTAGTTTTGGCAGAAGTAGTGCATGCAGGAAAGGCAAATCCATAACAAGAATAAGTGTGTATTTTGGTAGGACAAAGTGCTACCTTTTCCCCTATGGAGGTGATCCAAGTACAACAGACTATCAGATCACTTGACTGTCTGTGGGGAATAGCACCATGTTGGAGGCTCAGTGTTGGGCTCAGCTGTTGGCAGATTTGCCTCTCAGCAACAGCTATATCCAGGCCAGCCCTGGTAAGGGGAAGTCTATTTTGGAAGGCCAAAGGAGCCGGAGTGTGGGGTAGTTACCACACCCCAGCTATACTGGTGATGGTGATGGATGTGCAAAGATTAGAAGACAGTACGACTTTTTCCTCTAAGTCTCCTCATATCTGAGCCACCAGTTGGAAGTTTCTGCCCACTTTGAGGATGGTCTTCCCCACTCAGTTCATCCTTTCTAGAAATGTCTTTATAGATTCACCCATCCCCATAAGTAAGTCATCCCCATAAGTATTGGCACACCAAGCTGCTCTATCTATAGAAACAGGCTTGCCAGGGGGGAAAAAATCAGGCAGTAATATGGCCTGGAGTCATCTTGGAGTCATCTTAACAGAGTTCTCAGAGGAGAAAGGAGTTGCCCCCATGTGGGTCATTCATACAAAGATGAAATTGGAGCAAGATCTAGGACAATTAGGACTATGGCAGGGCAGATGAACAGTGTTGAGCATTTAGTAAAGGAGACCACACTGGTGACAGTATGGAGCTTGGGGTGCCTGTCCTACTGGAGCTGTGTGCGCTTTGCAGACGTGTCCTGGTAAGGCCAGAAAAATTCTCCAGGGAACACCAGCCCAGGCAGCATGGGTGGCAGAATTCCCAGCTGTGTCCAGAAGAGCTCCAGGACTCCTAGAAGCTGCCTTGAACTCCAGAGCAAGAAAGACCGTGGTCACTGCAACAGGCTCCGAAGTCTCCGTCCCTACTTTACTTAGAGCAGCTGTAGAGTTATCCGTTCCATATTCTTGGGCTCCTTGATCAAAATAAATCCAGGGTTCAGCTATGTTAAATAAGAAGTTGAAGTACACTGTGTAGATAAGATTGGGCAGCCAATTAAAAATGTCAGAGGGCAGAAAAAGGGAACTGCGTTTTGGAAAGCCACCTTGGCAACAGTGTGTGTCACAGTTAGATGCAGGTGTCAACTTGACAACTGAAGGCTTGCACTCCAGGCACAGCCGTGAAGAATTGGTAGTTGAGCTCATCCCTGGGCAAGTCTGCCTGAGATTGTGTAATCGTAGGGGAAGGGCCAGCCCATGGTGGGTAGGACTAGTCCATGGGCAGGTGGGCAAGATGGATGGAGGTGATCCGGGGAGTTAGCATCCTTCCGTATACTTGGCCAGATATGCTGATCTGGCAAGTGAGGACTATCCCTCTCTCAGTAGTGAATATGGTATGGCCAATTTTATGCTTGGCTATACCATAGTATAAGCACCCCTGCCAAGTTGAACCAAGAGATGTAATTGGACAATCATAAGAATACAGTCTCTGGGCTGGAGAGGTGGCTCAGAGGTTAAGCCTCTGTCTTGCAGGTGAAAGGTCCTGAGTTCGGATCCCAGATCCCACGTATAGACTCCTGGCGGAAGTGGGGGGCGGCCCGAGTTTCTGGTCCTGGTAGGGCAGAGCCTATGAATCCCAGGGCAGAATAAACAAGGAAGAAGGCAGAAGCAGTCCATGGTGGTTCCCGAATTCGCCGGTGGTTCTGCACACACACACACACACACACACACACACATACACACACACACACACAATTGAATAAATAATAATAATAATAATGAATACAGTGCCTTGCTCTCCCTGTAAGCCACTTGGTCATGAATTTAGCAGCAGCATGCAGGGAAGTCAATGACACGTGGAAGCCAAGCAAGGAATACTGACAGCGTTCCTGTGAGTCGTGAGGAGCATAGACCAAGGCACTGGCAAGGAGACAGAAAGATGGAGCCAGGGGTGATGCAGTGACCAAGGTGACAGAAGTGACAGATTCAACCAGAGAAAGAAGGTTCCTAACCCGGAGGCTGCAGATGGTAAGTGGCCTTCGCAGAAGGTCTGTTAGTCCAGGTGACCTTGAGGACAATGATCTTGGAAACTGGGTGAAAGAAGCAGTAATGCAAGCAAATGCCTCACAGAACAGCAAGCAATGTCTACAACAAACTGGTATAAACACAAAGAGAAACCTTCTGCAGGGGTCTGGTACGAGCCCCTGGGCCTTTGAACACACCACGCCTGCGTCTTTGCACCTGTTTATAACGCTTTGGAGGGTTCCCAGCTTACAAGTCATGTCAGCTTTGGCAGGAGCACAGGAAAGAGATGCTTTTACAAACGCTGAGCTTCCAAGCATCCCTTGATACTGAGAACAATCAGCCTCTTTCTATTTGGCAGCAAAATCCTCAACAGATTCCCCCGCATGTCTCCTAATGTGGCCTGCCAAAGGAAGACCCAGGCCTCTTAATGTGTTGGAGGGTTGGGAAATATGGCAAAATGTACTCCAACCTCACAATTCACATGAATCCGCAGGGGCGGGCAGTGCGAGGGAAGTGCTCCGTGCCCTTCCTCAGAGCAGACTGATGATGGTGTGTGCGGAAACTTGAAATTCTCTTAGCAGAGCCTTTGGTGTTTGGATGAGTCAAAGGGGAGAGATCAGCTAGACACACACATGTAGTTCAAGCACTTGAACTTCAATAGTCCAAATTGACTCAATATACAAAACCTACACTAGATTCCAAAAATCTTAACATGAAAAAAATGCAAATATCCAGTGCTTCTTTTTTTTTTTTGCATTGGTTGCATGTTGTATTTTGTGTATTTCAAACCCATCAGATTAAATGCAATCAATATATTATTAAAATTAATTCCAATTCTTGTACTTGTTCTAATGTGGCTACAAGTAAAGTAAAGGTTATGTACTTGTAGATATACTACATAATATGGAATTTTTATTTTGTGGGGAAGATATTATTTTAACTGATACACAAAACATAGAAATTACATATTCATGGGGCTGTGAGAAATGTTCCAATAGATGTATGCATTGTGTAATGTTCAAGTCAAGATAAACATCTTTCTCTGCAAACAGATTTGTCATTCCTTTATGGTGGAACTTTCAAAGTCCTTTATTCTCGCTTTTTGACATGTACAGTCCATAATCGTTATCTATAGTCACCCTACTGGGCCTCAGTGCACATGGTTCTTGCTACCGTGTGACTGACTATCCCTGCTGCCCATGGATCACCCTGTGCCCTGTGCTGTGGGGGTGGTGCTGCTCTAAACAAGAAAAACTGCCCATTGCCCATGCTATAAATAAGCGCTTTTCACATTTGTTGATTTCGTTTAAGTGTATTGCTTTGGAATTGCTGTGCATGTGTATATGTACATGAGTGTACACGCAGTCATGCGCGACACACGTGTGGAGGTCAGTGGACAACCTCACGTGTCAGTCTTCAATCTCTATGCCTGTCTCTGCCTGTCATTCACCACTGAGGGGATTATAGATATGTGCTGCCTCCCCTGGCATTTTACATGGGCTCTGGGGATCTGAACTCAGGTCCTCGTGATCGGGAGGAAAGTACTTTACTGACTGAATCATCTCCCTAGCTCCTTCTCTAAGAAGATGATTTAGGTCAGAAGTGTTTTGTTTTTTTGTTTTCCAATCACCAAATGAATAGGATAAATGATCAGTTTTCAAAATGAAGTCTTGTGGTACACCTGTGTATGTTATAGGATTCAGTTCTTTCACATCCCATCTCCCGGGGGAAAACAGATGCTCCCAGTAACAGTACCTGAGAGAAAAGACCCAGGCCACTTTTGCCATGTGCCTTTGATGCTCTGTGGACCTACCAAAGATATCAGAACCATGGAACAATAGAAGCAGACCTGCAACACTCAGGGCAATAAATAAAAAAAAACTTATAATGTGTTTATGCTAATAGAGCACTTAAGCATAAAAATTCTAACCTATAAACTTGTTTAAAAAAGAAAGAACTTGGAAATAGGGAAGTTTGGTTGCCATGGAAACAATCACAGTGCAAATATTTCATGTGTATGAGAGGTTATATGCATAAAAAATGATGGCTGGTACACAGTGTTGGGGCTTTGCTCCGAGAGCTTTATGTTTAAACCTTACCATGGCAATGCAAGGCGGTTTTCTGAGCCACCAAAACCTGTGTTCACACCTAACCTGCCACCCCAGTACCCTGCGTTCCACCATCTCCTCTTGCACGCTAATACAATGGACTGACTCAAAGCCAGGTGTGAATCAGAGCAGAGACGCTTTTAAACACTTCTAGTTTGCTACAGCTTAAGATTTCAATAGTTTTCAACATTTGTAACCAGAACTCGATTGCAAGCAAGAGATGGCGATTAACCAGTTGTTGGGAAGCACTCTGGAGAAGGGTGTTCAGAGCCAAAAGTGAGCTCAGGTTCACGAGAGGCGTCATGTAATGAGGTAGAGTTGTCAGATCCCTTCATAGAGACAGAGCCACTAAACTATGTGACAAAGGCATCTGCCTGATAAATATTATCACACATGATGAACAAAGGAAAAAGCGCGCCCTTATCAACTCACCAGATTTGGAGTTACACTTGACTACAACAGGCATGTATGAGTGGCTTCTTTCAAAAAATATTTTTAAAGAACATGTGTTCGTTGAAACTTTTTTAAAACGTGAGACTTTTACATTGCTATTTTTTCCCCCTGTTCTGCTAAAGCTGCCGGGCGTTTTTAACTTCAAAGAGTATTTGTTTCTCAGAACGTCCGAGTGAGGGAAGTTAATGCTGCAAAGGAACTGTGGTGACAGATGGTTTGATAATTGCCTACCATAAGTATATTACAGTGTTCAGGGCACGAGGTATCCTTTGCTGGAGTTGCGGCAGGGCAGGAACGTCTCCTCCCACGTATACATTCCCCGTCTCTGCCTCTAAGCAAGCTCATTGTTCTGTGGAAGCATTTTCAGTGGGCAGCACGTGGAATCTCACTGAGTCCCTCCCCCCACACACATACATGTAAGGCTAGATTAGAACTGCACTTAGCACTGTGCATTAGGAAATTCTTCTGTATTCACACAACCACACAACTTGAGAAAGTTATTCATGGTCCTCCTGGCTGCAGGGTGAAGGGAGCCATTCTCTCACCCAGTGACACCTCTAACTGTAGACTCTTCCTAGAGTGACAGGCGCTCTTCTCAGTGGTATGTGTTGGCTACAGACCTGCCCTTGGTTGTCCTGGGAAAATCCAATTCACTGCCTTATTCTCCTGCAGCAAGTTTACGAGAGACTGTGTTGTATTTCTTCTCATTGCTTCCACTGATCAGGGCCTCTCCAGGGCCTGGTAAACATTTGAATGTAATAAATGATTGACAACCCTGAAAATTCACAGCATCTCGTCACAGCTGAGCCTCCACTGAAAGGCATTCACTGCTCTCGTTTTTATATATGTACATGCTGCCACAGAGAAGCCATTCTCTCCTCTCTGACTCAGGAGCTGGAAAATGCCCTGGTCCATTCATTCTTCTTGTTTTCACCCCTAACTTTCAGAAAAGATCAACGCCCTCAAATTCCTCTGTTATGTAGTCAGCCTTCCATTATTATAATAAAATATCAGAGACGACCACCTTAAAAAGAGGGAAGGTCCATCCGCGTGAGTTGGCCCGTTCTTGTGCACGTATGGCTTGAATGTGAATTGTTCCCTCTTGAACTCATATGTTTGGGTATTTGGTTGCCAGATGATGGTGCTGATTGGGAAGGTTATGGAACCTTTAGGAGGTGGAGCCTTGCTGGAGAACGTCCATCGCTAGGGGTGGGGCTTGAGGTTTGATACCTTGGTCCTGCTTCCTTTCTCTCCCTCTCCCTACCTCTTGATGGCTGCTGCAATCTGACCCTGCCTTCTGCTTCTGCCGCCATGTCTTCCAGTATTCACTCCCCGCCATGACAGACTGTATCCTTTCTGGAACTGTAAACCAAATAATAAACCCTTTCTCTCTTAAGCCGCGTGAGTCAGAGTATTTTGTCATAGCAGCAAAGAGCCTCCGGAACAACGAGCCAGGGCATCGCTGCGGGAGCACGTGATGGAGAAGTTGCTTATGGTTCCTGGTGCTGAGAGGCAAAGAAAGAAAGGAAAGGGCTCGCATCTCAACATACGTTTTAAGTGCATACCCTAGTAACTTAGTCTGCTTGGCTCCTCCTCTTGGTTCTACCACCTCCCCAAAATGCTCTAGGCAGGTGACCAAGTCTTTAGCATATGGGCCTTTGGGGATACTTCTGGAAACCATACTAGCATACTTTCTCTGAACTAGTCCTGTCTTTTATAATGTAAAAAAAAATTATCCCCATCCTGGGCTCTAGCCACTCTGATTCTGCCTTTCCATCCTCCCCGGGCCACTGCGCTATCCTGTTTCTGCACAATGGCTTCTCCCCATACCTGGCTTGTTCCTTTTCCACCCAGCTGAGGAGACTTCCACCCTTGTGATACTTAGCACCCTCACTCTCAAGCAGAGGTCCCAACAGGACTTTCTGTAGCGGGGGACAGGCTGTGTGTTGGCAGACGTCCCGTGTGGAAACCACCAGTCACATGTGGCCAGACATTGCATGGAAACCACCAGCCACATGTGGCCAAACATTGCGTGAAGCCACCAGCTACATGTGGCCATATGACCCATGTGGAGGCCACCAACTACATGTGGCCAATTGTCCTGTGTGGAAACCACCAGCTGCATGTAGCCAAACATCCTGTGTGGAAATCACCAGCCACATATGGCCAGGCATCCCATGTGGAACCCCCAGTCATATGTGGCTAGTTGTTCCATGTGGAAACCACCAGACATATGTGGCCAAATGTCCTGCATGGAAGCCACCAGCCACATGTGGCCAGAGTCCTGTGTGGAAACCACCAGCCACATGTAGCCAACACAAACATGCCAAATGCAGCTAGTACAATGGAGAAGAAGGATTCCTAATTGTATTGAATTTTAACTTATTACAGGCAAAATAAGTACATGTGACTAGTGACCATCATGTTGACACGTGAGCTCTGAAATCATGATACTTTAACTACTACATTAAAAGAAGTTACAGCATTACTGTCTCTCCTGACTATACAACTTCAGACAAGGTATATGAAAGTCTTTAAGCATTTAATTGCATTCATGTAAAATTGTAGCAGAAAATAAGGTGGTTGTGAATGAAAGGATTCATGGAATTGCATTTGGTCCAGTGTGTGCTTGTTATTTTCACCGTCAATTCCACATGTTATTATCTAACCCATGTGTATTGCCGCTTCAGATCCCAGATCAAGATCCTTTAATGACCAGCAAACTTGCATATTTTTAAAAAGAAATGCACTGGGATGAGAAATGAGGGCCTCCCATGTGGTCGAGGGAGATATTAATTCAGTAAATATTTGCTTCTCTATTTGGATGCACTGTGCACCAAGTGGCAAAGTAAAACATAAATTTCTTAAGAAGCTGTGTTTCTCTAGAATTATTGCTTTAGATAAGTTTAGAAGTTCAAGACTGATCCCAGGGTTGAAATCCGAACCTCACCTTGATTTCTTGGTCCTGTTTCTATAATTGAGGTTCACCTCACCCTTGACTGAATTTCTTAATCTCTTTCCTCCTGAGATTTCCTGTTTATCTTTCCTACATTCTAACTCTCAGAGCTGGTGGTCTCAGAAGCATCCTGGAGTGTGGGGACATGAACCAGACTTCGAGGGGGCTGCAATGATTTTTTTATCTCTTCTCCCTGTGAATTCTGTGTCTCCATTGACCACAGCCCTCCTATTTAATAGGACTGTCAATCCATCATGCGGGTGACTGCTAAGACTGTGTCATAAAAGAGACTGTCAGTGGTTTCTACCTTATCTTTTGGATTGTTTACCCTGGAGGAAGTCAACTACTTTCTTCCTTCCAACCTCAGCTAAGTCACAGATGACTCGGACAAATTGCCTACAACCTCACAAGATGGCCCAAGCTGGATTCTAGGTTCACAGAAACTATGAGACCCAAGGTTTGTTGGTTTAAGAGACCAAATTTTAGGAGAGGTACCAATGGATATGAAGAGAGCGTACTTTAAATTGCATGATCCTACACCTCGGGCTTTGAGAAAGCTTCAAATAAAATTGAGGGTCCCAGTACCAGGCCATACAGCAACCCTGACAAGAAATGAAAGGGAGTTTGGTGGGTACAGTGTGACTTTGGATGTTTCTCGTAGCTGGTAGCAACCTAATATCTGTCTGTCTCAACTACCCACAGGAGGTCCCTCATACCGGAAATTTATTATATTGGCAGATGCCTTTGTGGCATTCACTTGTCTAATACCTGGTTCATGTCTGCCTGACCGTTGCACTGGTGCCCATCACCTACCCTTCAGTTTTCTCCAGCACCTGGGAGAAACCTAGCTTGCGGGAACCCACAGTTCTTCAGCTGCAAGATGCAAATTTGATAAACTACCACCAGAGGAAACAAGGCCAAGGATCAAAGAGGGCACAGTGGTCTCTTGAATCAGCAAGTCAGAGATGAGGAGCTGGGAGGGAGTAGAAAAAGGGGGAGGGGCACCAAGAAGGGGGAGGGATAGAGAAAAGAAGGGTGAGGGAAGGGGACAGGAGAAGAAGACAGGAGAGAAACAGAAGAAAGGGGAGGAAATTAAAAAATCTGCAGGGAATCTGGAATGTGATAAGCAGAGCATACTAAACAGGAGAGACACCTCTAGGTTCTTATCTATGGCCACTTGGATTGAGTCAATCTGGCAACTATCAAAGGTGACTGAGTCCCATTTCTATTATAGAAAGCTTGATTTGGGCTCACACGGATGCCTCGACCACGTAAAGTCATGAGAACTGAATCGACTTCTCTGGGGAGGGGCCCAGGAATCTACACAAATACCCCTGTGTGACCATTCGAGAACCACTGTTCATTTTCTGTTTCAGGGACCCCCTCCCTGATTCCTCCTTTCCCCCACAGCACAATTTCCAGAAGTTCCGGGCAGGGCTTCTCTGCTTCTCTGTCCTCCCCATATGGGCGCATCTAGCTGTGACTTTAACATGGGCTCCTCCCTCAGGACCCCCCTTCGGTCCTCTCTTCTTGTTCTAAGCCTTCTACCGCTCCCTAAGCTTGAGCTGCCAGCTGCCTGCTGCCCTCAGCTCCCCTGTGAATTTTCTTCAGTAATTCAAAGATCACAAAGTTCTCTCTCTCTCTCTTTCTCTCTCTTTTTCTCTAGCATCTGCCACTTTAGTCTCCTGGACTCTGAACGTTAATGTCCTCACTCCTTCCTTTGCTTCATCCTCAGCACACACTGGTCCCTGGGATCCGTCACCCATCTCTTCAGAACCACTGCCCCCCTTCACAGCCCATTAGCCCCTTCCCACATCCGTCCATCATTGTCTTGCTCTGCTGTCTCCCACCAACCCTATCGCCACCTTCATTCCTCTTACAAAGCATGACCAGTACCGCTACTTCTGCACGCCAAATCCTTGGTCTTGTGAGTAAAGTTGAAATTCTTCGGAATGGCCCCAATAAAATGTTCCACCTGTATTTCTAACATCATTCACCCACCCACATCCCTACGCACACATACTCCGTGGGCACAAGGCATTGTCTGTAATTTCCCAAGCATGCCTCGGAGTACTCTGTCCTTTTCCTATTATTGTGACCCTCCAAGAACAAAAATACTTCCTCAAGGGTGAAAACTCACAATCTAACAACCATGGCAAAGTTTCCCAGCCGTGTCCCAGCCACGATGGTAGGGACAGCTCGCTTCTGTGCTCTTCTAGCCCCGCCTTACACCAGGAGGAAGGAGGTCGTCAGGGAGTGCAGATACAAGCTGTCCTGGGCTTCTGATTGTTTTGTCAACTTTGGGTGATGGAAATGAAAGGATACGTTCAGCCTTCCTGAGTCTTGGTCCGTGAAGACACATTCATTCTTCATTGATCAATTGATTGATTGATTCATTCATTCATTCATTTATTCAGTATAAGTATTTATTAACACCACGTGAAGACATAGACAGCTAGTCCTTACTCTGACATCTTGTATATATCTGACAGATAGTAGGCATGGTCAAACAGAGAATAAACTCCCAGGGAACTTCACCAGCGAGAGAGATCACTGCTGGGGTGGAGGTATGAGGAGAGGGAGTAAACGATTGTCTCTTTCTGAAAGTAAACTGAGGAATGACCAGGATCTTTTGTTCAGTTCCGTATTTCTCACACTCAGAAGAGGTTCTGGGATAGAGTAAGACTCAATGTATGTTTGTTACAACATACCGGGTGGCTGAATAAAAAAAAATAACATGTATATGAAATGTGAGATGGGGTAAGAGAAGAGCTCAGTGGATACAACGCTTGCCGCGCAAGCGCGAGGACCTGCGTTCAGATCCCCAGCTCCCACATGAAAATGCTGGGCTGCTGTCATTCTAGCCCTGGAAGACAGAGCCTGGGAATCCTCGGAACAAGCTGGCTGGCCAGACTAGCCCTGATGGCACGCTCCGGCGTTAATTAGAGACTCAGGCTCACAAAAATGATGAAGAGTGATCCAGCACGATTCCTGACATCACCTTTGGGTCCCACAGATACATAAGCTCAATTGTACTCATGTACATGCAACCTGTATACACATGCACCTGTCCACATGCAAACACACACACACACACACACACACACACACACACACGTCATATATGTGAAAAAGAAAAGAAAAAAGAAATGTGAACTTGGGTTTGTAGTGGGTTCTGGAAGGCTGGGCTGATGTCTCCTTGGGTCCTCATACGTTTGCAGCATTCTTGAGCAACTCACCGATGCTCCTAACTGCCAGGTGAATGTTGAGTGAGATCTACAATGGAGGTTTGCTTTCTTCTTACCCTTTCCCCTGCTGTCCTTACGCATTAGCTTTCTTAAAGAAAACGCTCCTGCCAAGCCTTAAGAACCAAGAAAAAAAAAAAAGCACCGTAGTGAAAGACAAGAGAAAAGAAAAGGTGAGGAAAATAGCATTAGAATGTAATTATCTACCAAGAAAATCTGGGAACCCTGTAGTCCTTCACCTATAGTCAACCACCGAAGCAGAACATTGGACCAATGTTAAATCATTTCATTACCAACAATTCTTTGCTTACTCCAAGGATCGATAATTATTATATAGAGGCCAAAGGTTAATGTCAGTAAAAATATTTATCCATCTCTGAACTCAACAGAAAGCCACTGGCCCAGAGATATTTTCTGTTTTTCTCTCCCACCCGCAGTGATTAGATTCAACTAGCTCAAATCATTTTCTAGGTATCAGATATGGATGCGAGGCTGTGAAGTGACAGCTCCTTTTGATACTGAATTACCCAGGCTTGTTTCAGTGAGCTGCCCCTCCATGAAGAGCCCCACTGGCGGCAGAATTAATTGCTAAGAATCTTAAGCAAGAGAGTTCATGTCCTTTCCCCTAAGGGGCTTATCTTGTAAGCGAGTGAAGGGCAGGAACGGGGGTGGGGGTGGGGGGAGAGACTGGAACAAAGAAATACGGGAATGTAGACTAACTTACGGCCTTTTGGTAGAATCTGCTAATTGTCCATTGAAATATGAACTTCTGTCTACACACAGGACAGTCCCCTCCGGCTATGGTTCCCAGCATCCTTTGCATCGATATGAGACCATGTGACTTCACTTTGGCCAACAAATGTGGCAGAATGGATGTAGGCTTTCAGGCCTGACTCCCACGCATCTTGGTCTGTTTTCCTATGAGTTGATATATTAATAAAATTATATAATATTAACAAGTGGGTAAATATATAATCATGTGTATACATACGTGTGTGTGTGTGTGTGTGTGTGTGTATGTGTACAAGAGCCCCTAGTGGTTGTGAGTCCCCCTTTCTTAGCAGCTGATAGAGTAACCATCCCCTAGCCTTGTTACCTTCGAGAGGCTCTTACATATAATCAGTGTAGACCTTCTGTGATCATCTTGAGTCAGGTACCAACTATGAACAAACCTTAGGTCCCACAGCCCTCCAAAATCACTTAAATTAGCCAATCCACAGGGAATCCATGAAACAGTGCTAACTGTACCCATTTGCCATGCGTACCTACTCTTACAGCTCCACCTTCTGTTACTTAGTCCCAAGGGCATGGAGTCTCCCATGTGCTCCCTACTTGGAAGCCATTTCTTATTTGGAATAAGAAGCAAGAAAAATTCTGTGCCTTTCATGGGCCCAAGTAACATTATGGTATACTCTCACCACCTTTAAAGCATAAAAGAGTGGGAAGAACAGACCATAGATTCTTGGAAACCATAGAGCTGTCTTCTGCCTGGGTTTCTGAATGACCACAGTCCCCTGTTGTCTTCTCCAAGGTCCCCATCCCTGCCCCTCTGTCATTACCCTCCCCTGTCCCATGAGAGAGAAAGACATGTTGACTATGTCAAGGTCGCTATTGTTTTGTTTTGTCTGTGTTGGGGAGTGTTAACTTAGCCAAACTGTCAACCATTGGTAAGGATATAGTGTGGGTTCAGGAAGCAAAAGTAGAGTGGGGGAAGGAGAAGAAGGAGGAGAGGGGGAGAGAAAGAAGTGAAGCAAAAGAAAGAGAAGAGAAAGACGAGGAGGAGGAGAAAGGGGAGGAGGAGAGAGAAAGAGAGAAAGAGAAGAAAGGAGAGAGAAGAGAAGGGACCCCATCCTGACTCCTATGAAGAGAATCAAATTCGGAGGGGATATGCGAGTACCCACCTTAGCAGGTAACATTTGCCAAACATCCAGTCTCATGTGCTTGAAGCTTGAGTTGTTTGGGAAGGTCATGGCACCTTTAAGAGGTGGAGCCTTGCTGGAGCAAGGCAGTCACAGGGGGTAGGTCTTGAGGTGGATTAGCTCTACCCTACTTTGAGGAGGGGTCTGCTCTTGCAGTTGACAGTTTTGCAGCTCTCAGCCTCCCTGAAGGACACAACTTAGACTGTCTCCAGCTTTTGCCAGCCAGTCATCCCTTTTCCACCACGAGGGACTGTATCTCCTCTCTGGAACCATAAGCTGAATAAATCTCCCTTTCTCCTGAAAATTGCTTGACTTTGAGTGTTCTCCTAGAGCAACAGAGAAGAGTAACTGGTACAATCTCTATTGTCCCCTCTTGAAAATATTCCATTGGCACCTGGGATTCTCAATATTAACTGTGTGTCAGCCTTACCTTTGCCCTTACTATCTGTGTGATGGTTGGGATCACTGATAGCCTGACACTAGGAAGCAGGTCTCTGGGCCCACCTGAGAGATATTCTCTAGCCTATGTTTGTCTCGGAGCATGCCTGTGAGAGGTTGTCTTGGTTACATAACTGATGTGGCAAAACCCAGGTCATTGTAGGCAGCGCCAGTCCTTAAACTTGGGGTCTGAGGTTGCATAAAAAAGGAGAGATCAGCTCCGCATCTTGAAGCTCAGGGAAATTTGCGGAAGAGGGGGTGGTAAGATTGTAAGAGCACAATGATGGGATGAGTAACGATATGCAAGAATCTCCACACAAGTTAGGGACGAAGCAATCATAATTGGACTTTGCATGCCCTGCGCAATGTCCAACACACTATTGACCCCACAAAGTCTAGCGTTTGCTAAAGGCACTAGGATCCTTGGAGGCAAGGGATTGACAGCCACAGTAGTATTCCTATGCTTAAAGGGAACATAGGAAACGGTTCTGGGAAATGCCCCTGGGTCCTTGCACCTCATCAGAGAGGAGGACCCAGAGGAGAGTTTGGCATGCTCATTAAAAGATGCTCCGGGGATGGGAGGGGGAGGCACTGGGGGATGGGAAGGGAAGAGGGGGGACAGAGGGGGATGGGGGTTGGGGGGGACCGGTATACCTGTTAAGTTTGTATGAGTGGAAATAAAAAAAAAAAGGAGAGATCAGGCAAGCGTGCATGTGGGCACTAATTTGCTCTCTACTTTTGCTGTGATGAGCTGTTTCAGGCTCCTGCTGCTGTGACCCCCCTTCCTCCAACTCTGACTCAGGATGAACTGTAACCTGAAATTGTGAGCTAGAATAAACTTCTCTCTCTGTGTTGCTTTGGTCAGATACTGCATTGTGCACTTAATGAAACTAAAATAGTGTGCCTTCTCCCTCCTCCAATCTGTTCTTCTCTTTTCCAGATTAATTTTGGCAAAGTTCTGGGTACTGAATCCATGACCCTGTGTTTGCTAGGCAAGTACTTTGTTTTTTTTTTTTAAGTTTATGATTTTTTAATTTTTTATGACTATTTATTATTTATTCAATTGTGCGCGCGTGTGTGTGTATATGTGTGTGTGTAGAACCACAGACGAATTCGGGAACCACCATGGACGAAGTACTTTGTTGTTGAGATCAATTCTCAGCTTCTCCAAACTGTTTATTTTGCATGTGCAGGTGTGTGTGTGTGTGTGTGTGTGTGTGTGTGTGTGTGTGTGTGTAGGTATGTGTAGAAGAGGGCACTGTGTGCGCCTGTGGAGGCCCAAGGGTAACACTGGGGATCATCCTGGATTGCTGTATGTTGTACTTACTGATTTACTCTGGGATGTCCCAGGCTCTGCTTTCTAGGGCTGGAAGTAAAGGTTGTGGCCATTTCCACCCTGTATTTTTTTTACATGGGATCTGGGATCCAAACTCAGGTCCTTTTGCTTGCAAATTAAAGACTTAACTTAATCCTTGAGCCATCTCTCTAGCCCAATCCCTCCAAAATTTAAATTATCTAACAATGATGTAGTAACCTCTTAACTTAAAAATAATAAAATAAACCATGAAACTATTGTTACCCACTCCTTCCAAACAAGTTCACCCGCTCTCACCAACCTAGAAGAAATCCACTAGGTTGTATCTTACTACCCCATCGCCCTCCTTCCATGTTGCTTCTGATCCGTTCCAGCACTCTTAGATATTTTTTAGACCTTAATTTTTGGCCTTCCCATCAATCCATAGGAAAATCACATCTTTCATAGATCATTTCTTGCTGTCCCCTGCATTCTACAATCTGCTTTTCTCAATTGCTCCAGCGTTCTGAGAGCTGGATACCCACAGTAGCTGCTCCTCAAGGGGTTGAGTGACAGGATCACTTGATTTTGGGGTCAGTCTGACTGACAGGCTTTAAAGTCACCACCTTTAAAAAAAAAAAGTCCATGATCCACAGTGTTTCACAGACCTGGAAACCTAGTCTAATCCTCGCGGCTGCATAATACTTCTTAGTATGACATACCATGATCTACTGAGCTATTGCATTATCAAGTTTGCTTCAAATTGTTCACAGGCATCTTTAGGAAGCATCTCTCTGCCTGTTTTCTTGAACACTTATTATGTCCTGGGGACTTCTAAGGAGCTTTCTAGGCATGATGCGTGTAATATCATCTGTGTTTGTATGAAGTAAGATCCGGCCCAAGCTTCAGGTGGTGATGAAGTATCTTAGCAAACTAGGGTTTCATTCAGGATAGATAGTGACTAGCGCAAGTACAGGATTAGGTTCCCCTCCGCTACAGTGGTGGCAGATTGGAAGATTCTAGCATTTGCCTTCATTGGGTATGGAGAGACACACTAACATAGGCGTGACTCTGTAGAGGAAGAGTGGATTTGCACCCACAGATCCAGAGACCTGCAGCCCCGGTATGCAGAGCACTGGAATTGGTCAGAAGGAAAGGAGGTGAGGAAGTCAACGTGGGCAAGAGTCTTTAGGACTTGGGAGGCAAGGTAAGCGCCTCTAACACTGGCTTCTGTGGATGATTCTAGCAGGCCAAGGACAGAGGGGGCCGCCCCTTGTGGTCTAGCAGCTGGCCCTGGGCAAAATAATAATCTTGAGCTGAGAGGGGGAAGGTGGTGGGTGGGTAGACTCTGGTTTATTATCTCTAGAAATTGCCAGCTCTGGAAAGGATGGCCAGAGGGGCTAGCATAGGTCTCCAGAAGTCAAAGAATTGGATTACAGAAAATGAAAAACATGGTTAACACACAGCAATTCATTCAGTAGGAATTCTATTCCTACCAGTAGAAGACTCCTTTCCCCCTACTTTTGCGTCAAACGTTTGATGTGATACACGTGTATCTATGGTCCATCTGGGAAGAAAACTGGTCATTCTTATTCAACTGGTACCCTCTGTTCACGGATGATCTTGAATACCTTCCTGTGTGTGTTCGAGGCCGTAGTGAACAGAGACCTCCCAGCTCTACTTACCCCTCACTCCTTCCTGGTTTTGCCCCTTTACCTTCTGACAAAAGCGAGACTTTCCCACGGTGACTTTCCAAATTCTGCTTGTCCAGGCCTTTGGTGTGTCTCAGACATGTCCTACTTGTGTCCTAAATCCTGTCCTTGCTTTTCAACGCTAACCCATCTCTCCTGGTCTCTGCCTGGACTGTTTCATCTACCTCGGAAACTTCCAGCACCTCCTACTCACGGACATACGAGGTCACCTCTAGGACCCCTTCCCTGGACATCCCCTCCTTAGTACTTCCCAATTTTAGCTTGCACCCTGAGGTGCTGTTGTTGTGTGTGTGAGTCTCATAGACTGTACCTTCCTAAGACTGAAGCTTTACTATTCTTTGTTCCACAGCCTCTGTACTTAGCACAGTGACGTCAATATGCCAAGTGCCCATCGAGTGCACTTCACCAAGATGAAAGGGGCGGGGCTGTGATTGAATGAGATCCTTCATCCAACACTACACAACCTCCAGAAGCCTGTCTCCCCACTGACTAACAGGCTTGCCCCTCTGGGCAGAGAAGGTGTTGGGGGGCAGGAAATCACATGCTTTGAAGACCTCTGCATCTGCAGAGAAGCGCAGTCAGTGCTGGCTCATGCTCAAGATGCTCTGGGCTGGCTCAGCTGATGGTGTGTATTCCTGGAGCACAGCAGAGATGAGTTCACGCCTCATGCCTCATGCCTCAGTATCAGCCTGTGTCTTTCAAGGTCCACGTGTTGCCAAGTCTCATGAGAGGCCTTTGGGTCCTGAGGACTCCAAGCTTCATGGCTAATTCATGCTAGTAGATTCACAAATGGCTAATGGGAACAAGCAGCCCTTATTTGGGCTTATGACTGTCCAATCATCTCTCGTAGTCCTATTTGGCAGGCGAACTCATACCAATACCAGCGACCGAGGGAACTGGCTGCCCCATACCCACAGAACTGCCAAAAGAAACAGACAGACTTCACTTGCCAGACTGCATGTCTGTCCAAGTGTGAAAGATGCCAACTCTCTGAACCGACTCCTTCCACTTGTCCCTCTTCCCAGGGAACAGTCGGCTCACCTCAGGCTGGGTCTTCCTCGTCGTTTAGACAATCTCCTGCAGGCTTGCTGGGGGCTGAGCTACGCTACCAATTTTTCACAACTGTGACTAGAGCTGAAGTCTTCAATTGTCAAGTTGACACCTGAATCTATCACAACGTTATCACGAAATGGATGAAATGCTCCATTTAAGCAAGCATTTGGGGAGTTATGATATGGCTCAGGGGTTAATACTCTGTCTCTCAAGCAGAAGGTCCTGAGTTCAGATCGCAGGTCCCATGTTAAAAACAAAACCAAAAACACCAGGCGGAAATGGGGGTGGCCTGCACTTCCAGCCTTGGAGGGTGGAGCCTGGGAAATCCCAGAGTGAAATAAGAAGGAGGTAAAAGCAATCCAGGATGATTCCCAAAGTCACCCTTAATACTCCACAGAGACACACTGTGCCTTCTGACACACACACACACACACATACACACACACACACTAAATACTTTTTTTTTTTTTTTTAAAGAAGGCATTTGGCTTAGCAGTGGGTCCAGAAAGGAGAGGCAGAAACACTGGGTGGAAGTGCTGCATCAGGAAGGGAAGATTACAGTTCCATTATCAGGAAAAGTTTTGTGAATGTAATAGGCCTCCTCGAGTACTGGGTGAGGCTAGCTGACATAGATTTACTTGTTTAATTTTTATAGTGCCGGAGATGGAACCCTGGACCTTATACATGCTAGGTAAGCGCTCTACCACTGAGTGTCAGCCCAGACTGATACCACTTTTTATCTCAGAAAGGGACCTAAGCATAGATGCCATGTTTGGGCTATATGAACCTGGATGTTCTTCTGGGTTCTGGCACTCTGGGTAAACAGACTGTATTCCAGCTGAAGCAAAGATTTCCAAAGTACTTCAGATAATTTAGCTGTTGCATGATCAACAAATAGTTTGGAGCGCTGTCAATTTGTTGGCTATTAAAAGGAGGTTGAAAACTACTGAGAATAAAATGCAGTAAGTGGTGGATCTGTATAAAACAGCCTTAGGCCCTTGCGAATATAGGGGGAAAAAAAGTCCAAGCAAGGCGTTGGAGCCCTGAAGTAGCAGGGATAGGCTCCTGACAGCCAAAATCTTAAAGTTACTTCGTGCAAAGCTGACACCTCAGTTTTACAAATTGGAAAAAAAAAATTCTGACCTTGATTTTTTCGACTAAAAGCTAATCTATCCTGCAAGAATTTGTTAAAATTACTCTCAGTAAGAGCCGACACAGTAAAAGCTGTAATTTCTCAACTACCATCAGTATGTGAGATTTTGGGAAAGTCGATAGAAGGACGGGATGATTCGGTGGCTGTATCAGAAACACGGTTTTCAGATCCACAAATCGCGGCGGAATAATGGAGTGCCACTCGTCCCAAAGTACTGCCTGCGGGTACCACCTCATCAGTGCACAACCCTTCATCACCGCGGCTGGGGAATCTCCTAGACCAGCCTTCAGGGGGAGGCCTAGCTTGCTGGGGGAACCACGGATGGCCACAGCAAGTGAGGGAGCCCAGACTCAGGCAAGCAGAGTGGAAATCCCAGAAAGTGTACATCAACCAGGCTCTCTGAAGACCCCCTACTCCTCTCGGGTTCCTATCTGTATCCCCAGAGACTAGACACCTGTCACCTCCAGCTACCCTTTCCCTCCGGGGGCACCTCTCCAGCTAATGCTCCCTAGCGCATCTCCCGGGCATGCCTGCAGCCGGCAGAGGGAAAATACCAAGGGTGCAGGGGAGGGAACAGCGACCCAGCCACCTCTGGGTATTCTCCGAAACCCCGCAAAACCCGCGGAGGTGGGCGGGGCCACCGGGAACTTGATGCTTTACCACGCTCGTTCTCGCTCCGCCCCACTCAAGTTAATCCTGCCACTGGTGAGGGTTCCGGATTTTGGGGGGAGGGTCCTTGCTAGCAGGGAACCCCGACGTCCTCCACACACGGTCTAAGGGGAAGCGCTTTCCCGTGGCGCGCGCGCTGGGGGCATCAGAGGCCACGCGGAAGCCGCCGAGGGCTCGCAAGGGGCGGGCGGGGTGGGGGGTTCGAGTGCATCCGGGGTGAAGGCCCGCGCCGCGGAGCCTGGAGAGGGGTCGACCGGCCCGCGTTTGTGTGTGTGCATCCGTGGGAGAGCCGCGCCCGGCTTCTCGCGCCCGGACAGGTGCAGGCGCGCGGGCTTCCCATTGGTCGCGGCGGCGGCGGGCCCCTTCCCCCTCCCCGCCCTCGCCGATCCCCTTCCCCCCGCCGCGGCGCCCGCTGGATCCGCGGAGGCGCGTGCCAGCCTGCGCGCGCCCGTCCCCGCGCGCTCTCGCCACGTCCCCCCGGCGCGCGTCCGCCCCGCCCCTCCCCCTTCCCGCGCCTCCGCGCGCTCGCGAGCTCAGGTAGCGGGCACGCGCTTCCTCCCGGGGGGCGCGCGGCCGGGCCTTCGTGGCCCCGCTCACCCCCGCCCCCGCCCGCTCGGGGGAGCCCGGGAAGGGAGCGCGCGGCGGGCGGGGGCAGCGGAGCCGCCGCGGCCGCCGAGGCTTCCGTCTCGCTCGCTCGCTCGCTCGCTCGCTCGTTCGCCGGCTCGCGCAGCGGCGGCAGCAGAGGTCGCGCACAGATGCGGGTTAGACTGGCGGGGGGAGGAGGCGGAGGAGGGAAGGAAGCTGCATGCATGAGACCCACAGGTAAGAGCGCCAGCCCGGAAGGGGCTTTCCTGCCCCGGGGAGGCGCGCGCAGGCCGGGCACGACGAGTTGGCGCCGGGTTCTGTCCCCCCGAGGGAGGAATAGATGTATTTTTTGATTCCGCACAGCTCAGAGAGCTATCACCGGGGACGGGGGCATAGGACCTCCCCGATCCCGGCAAAACCCGAGAAGTAGCTGGAGGCAGCCGGTGGCGCGTTGAGATTCTTAAGAGTGAAACGTACAGGCCCGGGGAAAAGTCTTTTCTCAGCTCCCGGGGGCTGGAAGGCTTTGGACTTAACTGTCACGGTCACAGGCGCTGAATCCCGGGGACCAGCGCAGAGCCAGGGTGCCGTGCGCTAACCCCTGCCCTCCGTCCCCTCCTCCATCCCTCCCGCACGCGCAGCATCCCGCGGCGGCTGCTACTCCGTGTACCCCGCGCCGGGGAGAGGTGGCGACAGGAGGGGAATCTCGCCGTGGGAAAGGGGGCGGGGGCTGCGCTGGGACGAGCAGGGATGGAGCCCGCGAAACCCAGGCGCCGGGTCCCCAGGGCGGAGGGGGGAGAGAGCGTGGCCCCGGAGCTCCGGCGACCCGGGGTATTGTCGTGTTCCGCTCCCGGTTGCAGACTCTTGCAAGCTGGCTGCCCTCTGTGGATGAAAGATGTATCATGGAATGAACCCGAGCCATGGAGATGGATTTCTAGAGCAGCCCCAGCAACAGCAGCAGCCTCAGTCCCCCCAGAGACTCTTGGCGGTGATCCTGTGGTTTCAGCTCGCGCTGTGCTTCGGCCCTGCTCAGCTCACGGGTGGTGAGTGACCCCGAAGGGATGGGAGGGCCTTGGATGGTCCAGCAGGGCAGGGAGGCCGGTTGGCAGGACAGCTCTGCACCGCCGGTCCGCAGACATCCAGACTTCAGGGGTGCCTGAGAACCACCATCCCTGTATTTGCCCTCTGCAAACCCTCCTGGAGTTCCCAGAACATTCTTCTGTGCAACGTGTGCAGGTTTGCACACACACGTTTTGCCGGGGTTTCCCACCGTACTCCCAAACTGCTTCTCCGAATGAAACCTGACCAATTATTCTTACTTTGGCTAAGAATGAAGAAGAGAGAAAGAGATAGAAAGAAAGTGGTATATATATTTGTGAACTGTTGACCCTTCCCCCCATATGGTCCTGGGCAGACAGGTCAAGTTTTGGGTTCCAGATGTAGACAACATTTAACGCAAGTACCTCTAGGAATGTGAAGGGTTTGAAAACATGATCAGACTCGTTGAAGGACAGGTTTATTTGAAAGTTAACTTTCTCTTTCATGGAGGTGATGTGTTCAGGCACGTTGGTGACTGTTGGGGGCTGGGGAGGGGCAGCAGAATTCTCTTGGGGTGTGTTTCTGGAAGATCACTTAGCTCATCCAGGTTCGATTTACAGGGGGAAATCAAGTCAAGCGCTCTTCTCTGAAGTGGAAGTTAGCTGAAATAAAATTGATAGCCTCAGTCTCTGTGGGCGGCTAATCTATAACACACTTGATTCTAAGGGAGAGGGGGATCTCTAGATCGTGGTCGAGGGAGACAGATGGAATTCCTGCCTGAATTTCCCAGCTTATGTGTCTTTCCTGCTTCCCGTGCTTGTGGCTTGACCATCACCCCTTCCAAATTTTCCCTTCGAGCTTGCTGATGTGGATGTGAAGGACAGAACCCTGTTCTCATTGCTAAAATACCGTTGATATCCAAGTCAGTGTTGTTAGATGAAAAACAAATACGGTGTAAATGAGCCATTTCCATGTTGGAAAAAAGATGCTGTTGCAGAGAATCTGAAGGTAAATATGGGGGGGGGTGAGTGGGAAATTGGCAGAACAAGGTAAGGAAGATGACATGAGCAAACATTCCATGTAGACCTCTGAAAGATGCTTCAATCATAAAAGTGTTTATTGTGATGTGCAAGTCTGTTAAAATTACGGAGAAAACACTAGCTTTGATGGGGGTGGGGAGTGAGTGGTCATTTGAGGTTTTTCGTTTTTGTAGGGAGTAACTTTTTGATGCTATTATATTTTTTTTTCTTCTTCTTCTTTTTTTTAAGTAGAAGGGTCTTTAGAGCAGGCAACCTCTTCCCAGTGTGAGGCTAGACAGTCAACACCTGCAGCCTGCCAGGGGCCATGGGAATCAGTAAGCAGACCACCACTTCCCAGAGGTCTGGTTCTCTTTCTGTTCTCCTCTCTTGCCTTTCAGTTCTAACTCCTAGGTCCCTGCGATCTCCCTTCTTCCTGGGCCCTGTCTCCCGTGGTGCAGATGAGGGATGAGCTAATCAGAGTTCATCCACATCTCTCTGGAGGTTGTTATTGGATGCGTGAGGTCTGAGCACACTGAATTTAAAGGCTATGTTGTTGCTTCTGCCTATTTGTTGTGTTTTCAGAGTTTTCTCAGAGCTCAGTATTTAGCATGTCCCCCCCCCCTGGACTTGCAAACCTCTGCAGTCTCTCCAGAGGTGCCTTTTCCTGCCCCTCCTCCACCCCAAGGAGCATATCAAGCTAACAGATCCCGAGTGTGACTAAGAACTGCCTGTTGCCCTTCTGTTTCAGAGCTATCATGTGCTTCGGGCATGCTAGCCAGCCTCAGATGACCTTGAACTCTTTAGGACTGACACTGCTTTCTAGAGAAATACTTACCTTTTCAGATTCCTCCATGAATTAACAGCACGGGTAGGAAAGGGCAGCAGGGCAGAACATCCTAACTCACTGATTCTTCAGAAAGAAATCCACAGG
The DNA here is from genome assembly GCA_023101885.1 of Typhlomys cinereus. Classification (NCBI taxonomy): domain Eukaryota; kingdom Metazoa; phylum Chordata; class Mammalia; order Rodentia; family Platacanthomyidae; genus Typhlomys; species Typhlomys cinereus. Next base: position 1,161,345 of record JALPQD010000448.1, on the reverse strand, counting down.
GCCCATGCTAGACGATATAAAGGCAGACTTCACCTTTCCCCTCCTAGCCCTGTTCCTAAAATTTGAATGTGGGTTCGAATCACCTGGGATCGTGCTTAAAAGGCAGATGGTGATTCCATTGGTCTCATCTGCATTTTTAATAAGCTCTCAGGTGAAAGAAACCTTTGCTACTGGTCCAAAGACCACAGTGTGATTAGTGATGCAGATTTTTCTTAAAGTTGCTTCTGACTCCAGACTTCCTGGCTTCAGTCTCAATTACCAAATGCAAATGGCCTGCTAAGGAGCAGAAGTCTCTCCCCCAGCATCTAATCTGTAGGTGAAACACAGCTGAAAATCAGCCCTCGGAGAGCGCTTTCTTTTTTTATCCACCAAAAGGTGCATATTTAATAGACGCTCTTCTGAAATGTGGATTTTCATTTTTGATTGCTTTCAATGGAAAAGGAACCGCACAATGGCAAGTATAATAGTCTCAGCTAGGACGGGGGGTGGGGGGGAGGCATGCGCCCAGTACAAGTATCACAGAAAAAGCCTGAACTAGAAAGGAATTGAGAAAATGATCAGACAAAGGAGAAGAGGGACACACGCCATCAAAACTGAAATGCTTTGTTCTGGAAAGCCAGAGAGATACAATCCAATTCTTTGAGCCCTAGGAGAGCGTTCCTGGGCTGGACTTGAATGCAGGGACTTTGGGTGGCTGTTTCCTGCTTGTCTTTTGTTGGTTAGGGAGAAGGGGTCTCCTTTGGGGCTTCTGAGAGCAAATACATTGGGAAGACCCCTACCAGGCTCACAGGGATGCACACAAGGCCTTGCGAGCCCAGGATCTGTGTGGACTTGGGCTGCGTTTCTCTCTTTGCTTCCGTTCCCTTTCCCAGAAGCCTTCTGGGTTGTGAGGGATGCACAGAATGGCCCACCCGGGCTTAGAGGAAGGCAATCGAGCCTTTGTACTACAAGTTGTTCCCTATTGTCTGGAACTTGGGGCTGGACTCTGCCACTTGGTAGCTCTGAGGACCTGGACTTTGCGGGGGGGCGGGGGGAAGGAGGGGAGGAGAGGTGTTAGTTTCTTCATCTATAAAATAATGAGGAGGATGCTTAACTTAAAGGAGGGTGTCAGGGATGGAAATCACAGGCACTTGGTAAGTGCAAGAAGGTCTGGAGCAGCAGCGGAACTCTGCTGCATTCCTTGCTTTATTCGTTCAACAAACACTGAGTGTCTGTCAAAACCTGAATCAAGGGCTGTTGCTTCCAATGTTCTTTTAACTAACAGAGCCTTCCCTTATGTTCTGCTTTTCACAACCAGTTTAAGCCCCCACCCGAGTGTCTTGATCACTTTCTTGTTTCACTGATCAGTAATATCTACCCTCACTGGGGATCTCGTCGCTCCAACATGCATCTCTGTGTCAAGGTTTTGCAAGCCCACTGAGGGCAGCAGCCTCGACTTCATTCCTTCTTGTGGTCCAGGCACTAAGCATGGCATCTGATTTGCAGCAAATACCCAGTGGATGTTGGTGGAAAGGGAGAACAAACAATTCTGGAATTCTTGCCACGCCATTTAGAAAGTCATTGCCATGGGCGCTTTATTAAAAAAAAAAAGCGCCACGTGCAGCTGGAGGTGGTCTAGGTAGTTGGCGGAGAAGTGAGAAAAGGCTTCAGAGATGGAGCGACAATCACTATTGTGCAAAGATGTACAGGTGCTTATGGGACTAGACCCATCAGGGAGCAGAGGAGAGTCTGATTAATGTGGAAGTGATGTGACCACAGGGAACCAATACATAGAAGGACAGATAGTGGGTTCTGGACGGGTTCTGGAAGGGTTCTGGAAGCTTTCAGCTGTGACTCACAGCAGCGGGATCCATGGAAGTGTTCACAGCAGGCTTGTGCTTCCAAGGCAGCACATCCGGGGAAGGCGTGGTTCTGGAATGGCCGAATTTAGCCCTTGAAAGTCTGACTTGGATCACAGGGCTGTAGTATGGGCCATGTGCTGATAGGTTGGAGCAAATGCTTTGTGAGTGACCGATCAGCCAGTTTGTAGATATATCTCAGAGACACATTTCATTGAGAAAGAAATGACTAGAGTACAAGCTTTTCATGCAACGCTGCGTCTAAGAGTCATGATTTCAAATGCACTTGTTCTGTAAGTAAAATCCCAACTCTTGAAACTCTAATAACACGTAGTTCTTCGACAAAGACTGTCTTAATGTAAGCAGCATGGAAACTCTTTCAGTTTATTGACAGGGTGAAATCTGAAAGCTTTTGGGGGCAGGAGAAGGATTTCATGTAACAAGTAGCAAATCTCACATCTCAGAGGCCTAAAGAGACAAGGCAGAAAAGTCAGCCGTTCTTTCATGTAATGATGGAGTGTAGGTGAAGCTCTCTTGCCAGCAAATCGATCAGAAGGTAAAGAAAGGTAGGGGAGGGGGGTCATGAATAAAATGCTTGCCTCCCAAGACTCAGGATGAGAGTTTGGATTCTCAGAACCCACATAAAACCCAGATGAGCTTGGCAGCCACCTCTGATTCCAACCTTGGAAGGCAGAGACAGGCGATTCCCAGAGGGGATCCAGACAAGCAGGAATTGTTGAGTGAGAGGACGGGTGACCTTGCCTCAGTGTGTACTGTGGAGAGTGATCTGATGTCAGCTTTGGACCTCCGCACGCATCTAGGCACATGCGCATACACACTTGCACATGTGCACCTGCACTCATGCAGACATGCATGCATGGTATACAGCCATCACAAAAAGGGTGAAGCAAAGGACCTAGGTTTTTCTATTCTTAGTGTCTGAGACATACCTTCCAGCCTTCCAAAAGGCCCTCGAGGGAGAAGCACTTGTACAGTACAAGGCTTCTGCATTCTTTCTCAAGTGATAGAGTTCAAGGTCAACCGCTGCCCTTTTGACTGCATGGCTCTGGGCAGCTGTATCACATCTGCCTGACTCAGTTTCTTCCCTAGCCCCATCCCCTTTGGTTGTCTGATTTCAGTGGTCACCCTTTATCTACAGTTTTGCTCCCATAATTTTAGTTACCATTGATCCCTGTGGCCTAGAAATTTAAGTGGAAAATTCTAGAATAAGCAATGAAAATGCCATTATGAGAAGTATGAGAAAATCTTGAGCCACCCTGCACAGTTCCTTCTGTCTGAGGGATGTAATTTATCCCTTGGTCCAGCATACAGCACAGTAGGATATTTTGAGATGACATTCTGTTAACTTTTATTACAGTATATCGCTATAATCATATCATTTTATTATTTGTTATGGTTGTTAATCCCTTGGTGTGCCTAATATAGAAATTAGACTTCATCATAGGTATGTATACATAGGAAAAAAGATGGCATTTTTGGGTTGGATGTTATCCATGGTTTAGGCATCTAGAGGGAGTCTTGATTCATGCACTCACAGGAAGAGGAACTTTTAGGAATTGATGGGTTTTAAAATCTTCTGTCTTTCCCCTTACCTGTCCTTTCCTTTGTGTACATATAAAGGGTTTAGTGTTGTGCCTAAGGAAGCATGAAAGTAGGGTGTCATCTACTCAAAAGCTTAAAAGCAAATGACTCGAACAATTTTTTAACCTAGATTTTTAAGTCCAATTTAAAATCTAATGTAATTTATTGATACCAAAGAGAAAAGTGATTTTTCAAATAGCTTCTCTTTATGCTTGTCTTATTTTGGAAGCTCATTTCATGTTTGATAATTGAAATAACCATACAGGGCAGCAGTATTCTAAATAGGCCCCTGGGATCATTGCCTCTGAATTGAAGGAAAGAAAAGGCCAAAAGAACTGGCTTTATAATTTATTTACACACGTATTTACATTTCACCGAGATCCACCGCAACATGGGGCCAGAGATGTAAGATGCATATGCATCAGATGTAATATTTCTTGGACCGTTTTCCCCCCAGAACAAGCTATTCAACTTTCGCTAACAAGAGAAGATTGGGGAAGCTTGAATGAAACGCAAAACTGACTGATCTCTGAGCGATTGATAAAGTTTCCCAATCTTGACTGATACTGATTGCAGGCGTTAGGAGCATGCTTAGTGTATGCTGACACTGGATTCCACCCTTTGAGTGTGGTAACTCATTGAATTCCTCACACTGACTGTGCAGGGTGGATATGATTATTGTTTCTCATTATTTTGTAGAAGAAGAACCCAATGCATGGCCTTGTCCAGGGCCGCCCAAGTCAAGAGTTAGACTACCTTTTTCATTAGGTCTTCCTTTAGGCGTACCACAGGTGGGAAGCCCCAATCCCCGCATACGCTTTTCTTTCCTTTTGTTGTACTCGACGGGAGCTGTAGTTATCAAATACTTTGAAAATTGGCCTTCCTCACCCTGATAACAAGGGAGCTCTAGTGTTGTGACCCCCCAAAGGGAGAAAACATATTAGTGAAGCCACCACAAAATCTTATAACCCAAGACAAACGGAGGCCAGAGCACCTGCCCTTTGGATTCTAAAAGAGACTGGGAAGAGACCAGAAGCTCGAGAGCCTGTCCCTGAAGGGAAGTCTGAGGAGAGTGGTCAGGGTGGAACACGTCCTAATTCTCACCCCCTGGGCCTGTGGCTCCCTGTGGCCACTATCCTCTTGGATGATTCTCCGAGCTTTTCCTTATTCCTGCCGCGGCAGCCTTCGGTGAAGTGATTCTTGGCTGTGTAACTTGGACAAGTCGTAACGATCCCACCGGTGACCTGTGCTTAGGGTGTAACTTTGCAGCGTGTTTCTGTGTGTGCCCTCACCTTTAACTTCGCGTGCAGCAGAGGAGGTTCTAGCTCTTCCCTCCTACTGTAAGAGGCAGCCCCGGGGAGGCATCCCTCTGGGTCCATAAGTCCTCAGACAAAGTCTGATTGCAGAGCTGGATGGGATATCCAAATGTTCAGGAAGCAGAAGGATGGGAGGTTCGAAGCCAGCCCGGGTGACAGAGCCAGACCCTGTCTCGAGAAACAAAACAAACAATAGCAAACGAGGCACCAGGCCTAATGTTCCAGACCCTCTTCCTTGCCAGTCTGGGCCAGCTGTCTTTCCAGATGTGTGATGTAGATGATTGTAGTCAACATATATATTAAAAAGTAAAGGGGAAGAAATAGCATCTAGGACCTGTGAGCCTAAGTGACATTCCCCTGGAAAGTTAAAATTCAAAGTGTGTGAGTAAGATGTGATAGCTCATGGGTGCTGAGAATTGCCCGCTCAGCTGCTTCGGGAAGCCCCATTGGGTGGGGTGAACTTGATACTGTGTTGCAGTTTGTCTGCATGGTTGCTGATAAATGACCATCGAATAACTTAAGGGAACAAGGGGTTTATTTCCTTATAACAGTCTGGTCACAGTTCTCAGTCCAGCTTGACGGGAGAGCACGCACCAACACCAGGGCCGAGGGAACTGGCCACAGCATCTCTATGTAATGGCTGAAAGAGGGACGATCCTTACTTGCCAGACCAGCATGTCTGACCAAGTGTACACAAGGATGCCAACTCTCTCAACCAGCTCTAGATATTTTATTCCAGAGCCTAGTCCCTCCCACCATGTCTGGGCCTTCCCCATCAGCTAGACAATCTCCTGCAGGTTTGCTTCTGGGCTTAACCATTAATTCTTTACAAATGTGCCCAGAGCTCAAACCCTCAACTGTCAAGTTGACACCTGTGCCTAACTATGGCATACTGCACTTTGGGGGAGAATTTGGCCCAGGGTCCCTTCGTCTTTGTGGAAAAGATGGCTGAGCTACTCCGAGAGGGAAGAAATTATCCACTCAAGAGGACAAACAAATAGAAATAATTAAGTGAGTTGCTCATAAACCGGAATTCAAAGTGCATTTTAAAATAGCTTCTTAATTGGGAGTATTGTAATTGCTTTATTAATCTTAAACAAGGTAAATTGGGAACATCAGAGAAGTCAAACAAAAGTAATTATTGACATTATTTGGAGGTGGCATTCAACTTGGGAACACAGTAGATGACCTTCCGCACTTTCTGCTTGGGGCCACGCGTAACCCCAGCAGATCAGGGCACCTGTGAGGCCCCGTTCAGGGTATGCACGTGTTTCCGATCTCCAGAAGTGGATCGTGGTGTTGAGGAGTGAGAAGAATGGAAAAGCTGCGTGGGCCTGGCCAGTGATCATTTCACCATTATCCCATAAATTGAGTTTGTAGGGAGGATGACTATGGGTGAGGCTTTCTGGAGATGAAGGCTCCACCTGGCCATTTCGTGCCCTGGTTTGAAATTGGTTGACTTTCACCTCCTGGAATTATCAGAATGGAAGAAACACTGGACAAGGAAGGTCACTCGTGCACTGTATTCTCTTTTTTCCTGACAGTGACAAAATACAGAACGGCCTTATTTCTTGGGTCTGATTGCATTTATAAAAGATATATGTGGCTGAATTGGGCAAGCCACTAAGAGGGGAGATTCTTTAAAGCAAGAAATAAAATATGTTCTAAGAGCGGATTTAACATCGGCATCTCCACAGCTTTGCTTATGATCTGACTGGTTGTCTGTACAGGTTTTCAATAAAATATGTAGAAGGGTTTTTTTTTTTCTTTCTGATTTTCAACACTTAGAAGACTCTTGTTTTTCTTTTGTGTATGTGTGTGTGTGTGTATGCATGCATGTGTATATAAGAGGGCACTTAAGTGTGTGTGCCCATGGAGACCCAAGGGTGACATCAGGATTCATTCTGGATTGCTCTATCTTTTTGCTTTGCTCTGGAGTTTCCCAGGCTCTGCCTTCTAGGGCCAAAATTACAGGCCACTGCCATTTCTGCCTGGCATTTTTACATGGGATCTGGGGGTCTGAACTCAGATCTTTTTGATTTTGAGGTAAAGCCTTTAACCCCTTAACCATCTCCCCAGCCCCAGATTCTGACTTTCCTCTGTAAGTCAAATAACAGGGTCTTTAGGTTTTATGGAAATTTCATAGGCTGAACGTTGGAAACGGTTTCTCAATTGCCCTTTTGGATGACTTCTGCTGACTAACTCTGAGTCTTAATGACAGACTCTAGCCCAAAGAAACATGCTAATAGATGGTGTCTGGAGAGATGGCTCAGTTGGTAAGGTATTTTCTGTGTTGTAAGCATGAGGACCTAAGTTGGGATCCCTGGCACCCATATAAAAAGCTGGGTGTAGCTGTGCACTAGGTAACAGCATGGTGACAAGGTGACTTCTGGGGCTGCTGAGCAGCTAGTCCAGACAGCTCCAGGTTTAATGAAAGACTCTGTCATACTATGTAAAGTAGGGAGGGATAGAGAAAGACACCCAACATCGTGTTACTCTCTGGCCTCTACATAGTCATCCACGGGCTCACACTCCCTCATGCATGAACATGTATACACATACACATACACAAGGAAAAAAGGTAACTGTTTAGTGGTGTAGGAGACTCCTATAAATTACGCCTCACTAAGGCTGAGGATGTGGCTTAGAGGCTCAGGTACGTGCCACATGAGTACAAGAGCTAGAGTTGGATTCCAGCTTTCACATAAACGCTGGGTGGGATGGGCAGCCCACCTGTAATCCCAGCACTCCGGAGGCAGAGACGGGGGATTCTTCACACCAGTTGTCTGGTCAGAGTTGCAGAATCAGAGCTCGGAGTTCAGTGAGGGATCATGCTTCAACTTCTGCTCTCCACATGCAGACACACGTACACACATATGCCTATGTTACACACATGCAGACATGCACATATGCGTACACATATATGCTTATGTCATGCACACGTACATACATGCAGACATGCATACACATATGTGCCTATGTCATGCATACATGCATACACATATATGCCTATGTCATGCACATGTGTACACATATATAGCTGTCATGCACACAAAATAAATAATACTTAAATAGGAAAGTAACCTTAGAAACTTACAGGTTATCTGGTTTAGGATGCATTTGTTTATCACTATATGGTGTTTAAAAGGCGTGCCCAGATTTCCTCCCTGTGTGTTAGAAGCAGGGCCAGGCTTCTTCTGTCTTCCTACTTGAATGATTGCCTTGTAGATGTGAGGCACTTGGTTGCTTTTTTAAAGTATTTATTTATTTATGTGTGTGTCTCAGAGGGCACTGTGTGTCCCTGTGGAAGGACCAAGAGTGACTTTGGGAAGCATCCTGGATTGCCTCTACCTCCTTTTTGCTTTGCCTTGGGATTTCCTAAGCTCCACCCACCAGTGCTGGAAGTTCAGGCTACCACTTTTTCTGCCTGACATTTTTTACATGGGATCTGAACTCAGGACCTTCTGCTTGGGATGCAGAATCTCTCTCCAGCCTGGCGCTCGGTTACTTTTAAATCTGACATGGTGGATACATTTAAATGCTGGGAGTCACCAGCCCGAGAGGCCCCCAACCTTGTAGACACAGCAGTTGGCCTTGTTGCTATTCCTATTGGGCAGAGAGGGTAACCTACTTGCAGTCTCAGCTCCATTGTCTGTAAAAGGGAGGTGACATCTCCTTAGGCAGTGTGGAAATTGACTGATTTGTGGGGTACCTGAGGTTGAACACTTTGGGGAACCAGCTGCTGACGAATGCTAACTGTGTTCTCTGTGCTGGAGGGTGCCCTTGGCCCACCGATAGTGTGACAAATACATCCTGATGCCAGCAGTGCAGGCCGAGCTAGATAGGAACTGGAGGCTTCCACTGGCCGCCCTGACCCTTGCTCCCAGCAGTCCCATAGCACAACTATGCAATGGTGCAGCAGGTTCTTAGTGGAAATTTATCTCAGAGACCCAGGGGAGGAGTAGGATCAGGCTTACTGAACAAGAAGACGTTTGAGCAAAGTCTTGATCAATAAAATAATTTTCCAGTCAGAGAATGTGTTGGAAGGTGATTTTTTTTTCCTAGAAGACAGCATGGTGGGAACAGAGGGTCGGAATGAGAAAGGATATGTGGCGGAGACCAAGAACAGTTCAGGGTAGACTTGGTAAACAGCAGACATGGAGGAGAGTAGATGGGACCCACATGCTCAAGCTAACTGCTGTGTTTGAGGACTTGAACCTGGGAACCTCCAAAAATATGTCCTCAGAGGCAAAAGGAGTTGCTTTAGTGATGTGTAAGATGGGGGTGTAGAGAAAACCTTGTTCATTAAATAATTACTAAAAATAAATAGTTACCGTGCATCTCTCTGAGACTAAGTCACAGATACTATAGGAAACACAGCTCGGCCCACTGAAAATTTATTCTTTGGGGAGGCTGGTTGGAAGTCAGCGGCATTGACCTCAGAGGTGGGCTAGAGAGGACTGAACGGAGCTAAAAAGACACAGAGATGGCCAATCAATCAAGGCAGACAGCTGGTGGGAGATGGAGGAAGAGGAAAAGCCACCGGCTTGGCCCGATTCCTCTGGAGTGGCTGCTGACGAGATCACACTGGATGGAGAGGCTGAATCACCCGCAGGACATCCATTCGGTTGCCATCTGTCCACCCGGCAGCTGAGAACTCAGTTTTGGTGCTCAGGAGAGAAATTAGGGCTGGAGATGAGGATGCGTGTGTGTGTGTGTGTGTGTGTGTGTGTGTGTGTGTGTGTGTGTGTGTTCTACATGAGAGGCCAATGAGAGGGGCAGGGGGGTCTGGGCTTTCCTAGGAGGGAATGAGAGATAAGGGAAGAGGAAGAGGAGAGGTCAGGAGACACCTGCAGGAGAAGCCAGGGTGGGGAGGCCTGGGAGCTGTTCATCGGTAATAATAAGAATAAAAAAAATCCAATTATAAGTTGATTCCAGTGTTAAGTGCCCCCTGCTATTTGGGACCACGAAGCTATCACGTTGGTTCTAGGATAGTGTTTAAGTGATCTGAATTCTGGATGCCTGCACCAATTGTGCAAGACACCCACAACCAGAGAGAGGAAAAGCTATGATGGAGGGACCGTTCCAGTTTGGGTCCCCTACGGGCTCATGTACTTGGACATTGGTTCCTAGCCGGCGACGCTGTTTTGGAGGTTGTGAATTCTTTAAGAGGTGGAGTTGCCTGGAAGAAGTGGCTGTCTGAGAGGCGAGTCTTGAGGTCTAGAAACCAAAGCGTTTCCTGTCCCATGCACACTTCCTGTTCCCTGATGTAGGCGGTAGGAGGTCTCAGGTACGCACTCCACATGATGGACTGTATACCCTCACACCTTGAGCCTAGGTAATCCTTCCTCCCTTAAGTTGCTTTTTGTCAGGCTTTTGGTTACAACAACTTAAAAGTAGACGGGGGCTGGCAGGCTCAATTGTAGGAGACTGGGAATGTTTTCCAGAGGCGTTCGCCAATGGATCTAGATGCAGGTGTGGTTCATCCTTTTGCCTGGGAAGACAGGGCTAAATAAGAGGAGAGCTAGGGTTCTGCACAGTCTCTAGGTGGCTGTGCGCATCTCGGGGTGCCACCCTTCCCGTGTGCCTCGGTGCAGAGACGGGGGCGAGACCCTTCATCCTGACTACCGCTCCTTGCTCCATCCTCCTGGGGCACCTGGATGTTCTGTGGGCTCCTTGCTCCGGATGCTCATCCTTCCTATGCATCTCCTTTGGCAGCCTGGCCCCTGTCCTTCCAAGATCCAGCCAGATGCCCGTAATCATCAAAGGTGTGATATGTCAGGTGACCTCTCTGTCATTCCCAGACCATCCCAGCTACCTCCGAAGCAGGTCACCTAGCTTTCCCATGCTTTGGCTTCTTCCTCTGTAAATCATGGGCACAGGGATACATGATGGCTGTCTGTCTGGAGGGAGACATCTCCCCACCTCGCCTGGGGCCATCTTTCCTTAGGCCTCTAACCAGGAAAGGAGTGTGAGGAAGGGCTCTGTACGTAAACGTCCCCCTGCATATGGTCCACCCGAGAGGGCTCATTGTCCCTTGCTCAGCCTTCCCATTAACCAGTATGGTTCTGCTCTTGCTGGAAGCTACTGCACATGAAGGGCCAGCCTTTACTGGTTTAGAGAGGCTGGTGGGGTGACCTGGGAGTTTGTTGGCTATTGGGCCAGGAACCTTCTGACATTGTAACATGATGTTGTTAATTACGAAGTTGAGGTTTGAGAACTGTGTAGTCAAATTACAAAAGATAATTAAATAGAAAAAAAAAACCCTAGTGAAACACTTATTAATGGTTAGCTTACGGTTGGTGTTGGGGCTCATTCACAGCTACTCTGGGCAGTGTGAATCCACATGCATCTTGTGGGCCTTAGGATGAACGTGCTTGGGACTTTCTAAGTGCTCGTCTGTGTTGAACGCTTTTCCTTCTTTTCAGCTGTAGGATGTCTTTAAGTCTCGGGAATTGTCTTTGTAGCTGGGCCTCTGTGGTTGTGGGATTCCCAGTCCTTGCGAATGTCAAAAAGAAAATGGTCATTGCCTTGGTCCTAGAGCCCTTCCGAAGGCTGCTCGGGTCTGTGGGCATCTTGCTGCAGTCCTGCTCTGTCTCCTGGCTCTTCTTGGGCATGGAGGACCCTGGAATACCCAGGTCTATTTTGAAAAGGGCTCTTTGCAGTGTGGACAGATCTGTGGGCTTTGAATTGATAGCACAGGGTCTTGTGTGGCTTTTGGAGGAGGCCGCGCATTTATCCGTCCCCTTGAGAATGGCTTTGCTGAAATCTGCTGCGGCTGTTTTCATTTACATGGAAATGAGCACTCGGTGCCCGTCCTGTGCTCCAGGTGGAGCAAGACCCGGTTCTCCAGAAACTGCCCCATCGCTGCTGCAGCGCCTGCGCCTCTCGGGTGGAGAACGGAGCACGCTCAAGGGCAGGCCCCCGGGAGTCCGTTGCTGCCTCTGCTGTGAAGACCGTCCCTTCTCAGGTCCCTCCGTGCAGGGTGGGTACCAGGGGGCTCTCATCAAAAGCAGAGCTGGTTACCCGTCCCTGCCTCCGTGGCGCTCCGTGGTTTGGGGGCCTCTCACCATACTTGGCATTTTCTTCGGTGCCTGCTGGGTTGATGTTGCTAAACTGGGTCATGTTCTCAGGAATACGGCATGAGCTGGCTTCCACGGAAATGGGAAGCATTGGATCAAGCCCGGTTTGGTTGGTCCTTGAATTTACATGGGGGTGATTTTTCTTTCCTAGCACTGTGCTCGGGTCAGGATATGTGTGTTCTTGTTGAAGTGAAGACAGCCCTGCGTTCACTAAGGATTCCAGAAGGGAGACGATGCTCTCAGGCCCCTTGACCTGGAAAAACAAGGTCGGAGGAACATTTACCTGGCTCTGCTGACTATTCATGTGCCTTGCCTTAGTTAGTGCCTTGCTCATTTGCGCTTTCTTTCTTTTTTTTTTAATTTTTATTATTTATTCAATTGTGCGTGTATGTGTGTGTGCATGTGTATATGTATGTGTGTGTAGAACCACGGACGAATTCGGGAACCACCACGGACGCCTCCATCTCCTCCTTGTTTACTCTGTCCTGGGATTCACAGGCTCCGCCCTACCAGGACCAGAAACAGGCCGCCCCTGCTTCCGCCCGGCGTCTATACGTGGGGTCTAGGATCCGAACTCAGGACCTTCCGCCTGCAAGGCAGAGGCTTAACCCCTGAGCCACCTCTCCAGCCCCTCATTTGCTCTTTCTTGCAGATGCCTCTGCACAGTGACTCTTGGTCCTGGACTCCTCTCCACCCCCTTTCTACCTTCAGGAGTCTTCCTGTCTTCTAAGCGGCAGCTTCTGTCTCTCTTCTGCAACCCTCTCTGATGTCTTGGAAGACCCCTGGCCTCCCCTCAGCTCCAGCCCCGTCTCTCTCTCTGTTCACAGAACATCCCATTCCCTGGAATCATGGAGTGTGGAGCTGGTGGGAACCAGTCATGGTCAGGGCCCAGGGGGCCTTTCACGAAGCCCTTGTGCCTGGACAGAGAGTGGACCCCTGGGTTCCTACGGACCCACCTGCCTCTGCTCGCATCCTTTCCTTCACCTGTCGTCCTTCCTTGGCCACTTTTACAGCGTCTGCTCCAGCCAGACGGATGGGCCCAAGGACAAGGGAGAGGGGTGGGAGCTTGAGGCAGTCACGGCTCGGCCGCGATTGCTTTGTATGGAAGCAGACGACTTGTTTCTGCCACAGTTCCTTCTGTAAAATGGAGGTGGTGGCCCGTATCTATATGCTAAATGTCTTCTGTGGACCCAGGATGGAGCCTGGGATGCAATAATTGAAATAGCTAAAATTCTTTTAGATTTGTGTTATTAGATGGGGAGGGGGGGAGACAGAGAGAGAGACAGAGACATGTCATGACATAGTATAGTATGTGGTCGGAGGTCAGAGGACAGGTTTTAGAAGTTAGTCTTTTCGTACCACCGTGTGAGTCTCTGGAGATTGGAGAACTCACATTACCAGGTTTGTGGGCAGTTGTCTTACCTGCTGAGCTATCGCGCTGGCCTCCTCATTACGCTTTTGAAGGGTAGAATCGCCAGCTGGCTCAGCTTCACTTCACTGAGCTATGCGTTCTCCTGGTGTTCTTGGTCAACATTGGTCTGCTGACTCGCACATGCAGGAAAGACTGAGAGAATCTGGATGCCACGGGATGAGTGCCGTGTTCTTGATGGGCAGACTTCCCTCTGTTTTTATCCCTCAAGGAACCACACACAGAGACCCAGTAGAATCCTGATGGCTTGGTCAGCAGATGAAAGGGCTCCGTAGCCAGGCTCGACAGGCCAACACTTACTGCTGCATATGAGTTAAAGATATTGTTGATTCAAGCATTTCATTATCTTGAAACTCTGTTTCTGACACCGGAGTCAAGCAGTAGCCATCACTGTGAGATGGGTCAGTGGACAAGGAGAGAGCTCATGTCTGTCCAGATTTGAACCCTGCCCCAGCTCCTTTGTGTGTGTGAGAGAGAGTCCTGCTGGTTATGAAGTCTTGCTTACTTTGTTGGGGGGGGTGCAAGTGATGTCTGGAGCCCACAAAGATGAGGCAGTGAGGAGTTCAGCTTATCTTTATCTGCTCCTCCTCAGTAAGAATTTACTGAGCACTTACTATATTCATGGAGTACTAGGACTAACAATATGTGTTAGATAAACCCTGGTCCTCCGACTGCTCAGATCTTCATAGGATACAAGTCGGCTCAGGTGACTCTAACAAACTACCATAGACTGGGTGGCTTAAGCAGCAGAACTTATTGTCTCACAGTCCTGGAGGCTGAAAGTCCATATCTGAAGTGTTGGCAGAGTCAGGTGTTGGTAGAAGCTCTCTTACTTTACTTTTCCCTGTGAGTGTTGGGCAGGGAGTGAGGTCTGCCGTCTGTGTGCGTCTTCAAATCAGGGCACTAATCCTATAGGTTAGGGCCCCACCCTTACGCCTTCATTTAACCTTAATTGCCTCCTAATGGCCCCATTTCCAAATATAATCAGAGTGGGAGGTGGAGCTTCCACGCGCATTTAGAGGGGCACACCTCCCTTCTCAGACAACATTAAGTCTGATAAGCTGCCGGTGAGGACTCAGCGTTCTTATCCCAGCTGGGATGGCTTTCTGGAGCTGATGCTGATGTACCAGTTACTCTTCTCTGTCGCTGGGAGACACCACTCAAAGTCAAGCCACTCAATGGGAGAAAGGGAGATTTATTCAGTTTATGGCTCCCAGTGGGGAGATACAGTTCATTATGTGGACAAGGTGTGGTTAGCGGCCGAAGCTGGAGGTGGCTGAAGTCCTGCAGACATCATGAAGGCTGAGAGCTGCTCCTCCAAGCTCCAGAGCAGACTCACTCACTGAAGCAGGGCGGGGCTAACCAGCCTCGAGGCCCACCCCCTGTGACTGCCTTCCTCCAGCAAGCTCCACCTCCTAAAGGGGCCATGACCTTCCCAGACAACTACAGATTCAGACACATGAGCCCGTGGGGGGCATCTCACATTTCACGCCATGACAGAAGTGGAGCCCGTGGGTGGAGAAGGAGAAGCGATGTGAGCGAAGAGGGTCTTGTGAAGGTGCCTGTGCTTGTGTATGCTGGTGGGTGGAGCCACGGGCCATTCATTCACCTATGCACGCATGTCACCGAGTCACTCATCAAACACTCCGTGACGCTGGCTGTGCACACAGACACCGATGATGAGGTCCTTGGATGATGCAGAAACGCAAATTTGCAGTTCACCAAATTAGAAGACCACAACGTTTGCTCTAACCTAATCAACCTACTGCTAGATACTTACAGTATTTGATTACAGCTGCTGGCCACTAAAAATCAATTGTAAATGGTTCCCAAGGCCAGGCTGTGGGTCCACCCTAGGTTTAGGTCAGGTAAATATTAAATTATTATGGGGGCTTGGTCCGCAGAGATATGGTAGGTTAACAGTTGTAGCAATAGGAGGCATCCCGTATTGTGCTTTTAAGTTACTTTGCATTTATCTTCTCTCTAGTTAAAACACTTCTTTGTGCTTTCTCTGTCTTCTTCCTCCCCTTCTCTTTTCTCTTTCTCTTTCTTTCTCCCCCTCTTCCTCCTTCTTGTAGTTCTTATAGTTTAAGACAAATGGGGCATCTGAATGTTTTTTGTGTTCAGATAGGGTTGTGGTGCATGTAAAGAACCCACACTGAGACTCAGTGCCCCGTTGTTAGTAAGGGGCCTCGTGCAGACTGATCCTCAGGGCTGCAGCTGAGTCCATGGTGGTCCATCTCTGCTCGACATCTAGACCTTGCTGGCCTTGTCACAGAGATCAGCTTCTACCCCCTGAGACTCCCTGTCAAGTCATGGCCACTGTGACCACGTCATGAACACCAGCTCCCAAGGCCTCCCATAACCATGTACGAACACCAATGTTTACATTTCTCTCAAGAGGGTCTGTAGCTTTCAACACTCTCCCAAGGTTCATTAACACAAAAAGGGCTTTTTAGAAAATCAGAGCTTAGAACAAACTGTTCAGCGTGAGACTGTAGCTTAGCTACAAGGAGAAGGCGCAGAGAAAGGAAGGGTTTTGAAGAGCTTGGGAAGTGATTTTTCCTCTTGGTGATGGCCTTTCCGTAGAGCTTGGGAGCTTAACCTTCCAGATGGGGTGTGTGTGTACTGGGAGAAGACTTAGCCAAGAAATCCTCTAGAAAGCGGCTGGTTTCATTTAACCCTTACCCACCCTGGTGTGGCGGACGCTGCCATTCAGAAAAACCTGGTGCCACAAAGCAGTGCATGTATCAGTACTGAAGGATAGGTTGTTCTGGAGCCTTCCACAGCCATTCATGGAGCCTCTGTCGTAGGGGAGGTGCTGTGCGAGGCGAGGTGGGAGAGTCTAGCATAAATGACAGGCAGGATCCAAAAGCCCGAGTTGAGAGAAATTATGGGTGGAAAAATATTCATCTTCATGTGTCCCTGAGAAAATGTGGACAGTATGAGAAATATTCCAATAAGCAGGCAAAAGCAATGCTTTTGTCTCAGTTATCTCTGTAATTCAGCATGTTGTGATGACATATTGAAGCATTACGGGCTCTGTAACTGTGATTATGCTGCTGTTTCCAGTGCTATAAAGCGATGGTTTAGTTGCATATGAAAGAAGTTATTTATTTATTTTGTGTGCCATAATGAACATTAGAAGCCTAACAGATGTCCCTGTGGTGGAGGAGATCCGTGGTCCTCCCCGGCCCGTGCTTTGGGTTTGAAGTATGAAAGTAGGGGTACCTCTATCGCTTCCATCACGGTCCTCTCAAGGCTCAGCGTGGGGCAGAGCTGAGGACTGGACACGCGAGTCTAATTCTCAGGAGGAACTTTTCCGTACGTCTGGGCGTGGCGGGAGGCATCTCTGAGGTGGGGCAGGTTGAATGACGTCACACAGGACAAGGCTTCACGTGGCGCCTGGCGCAGGACGTGAGCTGTATGAATGTCGGCCAGCTTGCTTGTGGGGCCCCCTTTGACCTCTTGGTGACGCACCCCATGTGCATATCAACTGCTGCTGAGTGCTATGAATTCCACTTCAACACACCACAGCTGCCCTGTCTCCTCATCTGTCTCCCTCAGTCTCTCTTGGTGGGAGCTCTTCAGTTCCCCTGAGGATTGACCAAGGGGCATCAGTATTTGGTTACCCAGGCTCATGGCCCTTTCCGGCATTGCCCGGAACAGTCGATGATTCCATCAGCGGTGCCTGGGGTCCTGAGCAGGGCTGGGCAGCCAGGTGGGCACAGAAGGCTTTTCCTAGAAGAAAGAGTTTCGTTGGAAGGCAGCTGGTGAGGGGGTCAGGACCTGGGAAATAAAAAGTCCAAATTGGCCTCCCCGGTTGGTAGCCACGGAGGGATTTGCAGGAAAGGAGCGGGGACGATCTGCTCCTTGAGTGGACTGTGAGGAACATTGGAATTCCTTTGCACTGGTGGTGATGGTCAAACCTCTCCAGGGTGGGGTGCTGGGGGAGTTAGCATGCTCTGTGTGTGTGTGTGAGTGTATCACAGGGCACTATGTGTGGCTATAGATGCCCAAGGATAACTTTGGGAATCATCCTGGATTGCTCTATCTTCTTTCTGCTTTGCACTGGGGTTTCCCAGGCTCTGCCTTCCAGGAGTAGAGCTGCCGTCATTTTGCACCCTAGCATTCTTAGGTGAGATCTGGGTATATGAACTTAGGTCCTTCTGCTTGCAAAGCAGAGACTTAACCCCTGAACCATCTCTCCAGTCCTTGGAGTTACCGTGTTCTGCACAGGGGATTTTGAGATTTTTGACATCCAGAGGTTGTTAGCTGGACCCGCTGCCTGCTTCTGCGCATATCCAAAACGCCTTAATACATTGTTATTTAGGGAATTTTTATATTCTCCTGGGTCTGGGCCTTGGTGGATTTCATGAGCTCCAGGACACAGAAGCCCAAGTCCCCAGGCCTCAAACTGGGGTGCTGTGACGGATGGGAACTGTCGTGTGAGCTGAGTTCTCTGGGGCAGACTCCCCTTCGTGGTAACTCGGGAGCAGGTGCAGTGAGGAACCTTCTGCTCACGCGCTGAAGGCCAGCGTTTCCTGCGCACGACTGTGTGATGCCGCGAATCTTTCCTACGCTGGCCTGTGGCAAGACAACGAAGCCAACCCAGAAGCAAAACTGGAGTGAAGCAGTCAGTGCTTCACGTGAGAATGTGGACGCAGCACCTGGTACATTCGGCACAGCGGACAAATGAGGCTTGTCATGCGTAAGACCTTGTCACAGAAAGAAAACGTGAAGAAGTTGGAAAACTTTTCTGTGGCAGGTGTGATTGGCTCTCAGTGTCCGTGGGTTCCATAGCTATGAGTTCAGTTAGTCGCAGAATAAAACCTTTGGGAAAATTACATTCTACTGAACACGTGCGTGCCTTTTCTCCTCGTTCCCTGAACTATACAGGGTGATTCCTATTCATATGGCTCTGCATTAGGTATTTTAAGTCACAAAGAAATGATTTATGTATGCAGGAACGTGTACATACAAAGATCACGTCCTTCTATGTTATCTTTCTGTATTCTTTACGTGTGTGTGTGTACATGTGCGTCTTCAGGTGCGTGGGTGTGGGTGTGGGTGTGTGCAGAGGCTCTTGAGTTAATGTCCGGCGTCTTCCTGTACGGCTCTCCACGGTCTCTCGGTTGAACATGTGCTCGTCAAACAGTCCAGGTCACTGTCTTGCTCCTCAGGCTTGCGTGGCAGGCGCCTCATCCACGCAGCCGTCTCTCCAGTTCCTAGTGTGCCATTTGCTAGAAATGACTTGAGCCTGGATAGGTTTTGGTATCTGGGTGGGGAACATTCTGGAACCGGTCCCCCATGGAGACTGAAGGATTCCTTTAGATGTTAGCAAAAATATCCAGCTCAGTCACGCAGAAGTTGAATATTCATATATGTGCCAGACAAGACATCACGGTAAATACAAAATAGTGCTGTAGTTACTTCGTCTGTAAATTCAAGTTAAAAATTACTGAGTATTTACTGTGTGAAGGCAGCATGCCAAGTTCTGTATCCCTTCAATAGGCCTGCTGTGCGCCGGGGGCAGGGATATTAAGTGAGGGAATGGTTCTACCACAGCGGTGATGCAAGGCGCTGGACGAATAGTCTGGGTGTTGGGGGACTCGGGAGTGCAAATCTGGCTTCTGACTAGTGTGAAGATGGAAGGATTGGATGAGGTGAGTTTTAGGTTAGGCCACAAAAAATTTGGTAGAATCTCCACAGCAGGGGACATGAACTGCAGGTTCTAGAAGGAAGAACACAGAGAACTGCCGTGGAGAGCGACGGGCCGCAAAGGACTTCAGGCCTCACTGTGGATGAGCCTGAAGGTGCAACCTGTGTCGCTCTTGTGGGACAACACAGCGGAGGGGGCCGAGTGGGAGGACAATAGGCTGCCGGGGGCCCCCTTGAAGGAGGTATTAAGACCCTCGGTCTTCTCTTCTCCCGCCTCCTGGTGGGCGTGGGCAGCTTTGCCCCTGCCATGGGCTCCCCCGCACGTGCACATGCGGTAGGGGTACATACATTTGGAGGCCCAAGGGCGATATTGGGAATCATCTTCATTCATTCTTCCACTTCATCCTTTTTGAGACAGGGTCTCTAATCAAACCCAGAGCTCATCGATGGGCTAGTGTGGCTAGGCCGCTTGCTCTGGGAAGTCCCAGTCTCCACCTTACAAGGTTGTAATTACAGGTGGGCCACCCTCACCCACATCTTATGTGGGATCTGGGGATCTACACTCCCGTCCTTTTGCTTTGCAGCAAGTACTTTAGCTACTGATCCACTCCCCAGCCGGAGACACTTACTGCTAGACCTCTTAAAAAATGGTTTCTTTCTTATAAATTCCCTGGAGGCCATTGGCAAGTTTCTGAAAGAAGGGTGGCGGATTGGAGCGGTGCTTCCCAGCTGGGGGGTCTCAGTTGGTGTGATTTAGCCCCTTGGGGGATGTTTGGAGATACTTTGGGCTTCAGGTAAGGTAAGGGAGGTGAGTGTGTTCCTGGTGCCTGTGGTTGGTGCCCTGTGGTTGTTGCCACGGGCAGAGCAGGCTGAGAGGGAGACATGCAGGGTGTTCCAGGGGAGAACCTGAGGACCCTGAGAATGGACTGATGGAGCCGGGGCACACGCTGAGAAGCTATCAGGAAGAAGACAGAGGGAAAGACCGGGTCAGAAGCCACCATCTGAAGTGCCTTGCATAGGGTCCCACATAAGGGGTTGCAGACTACAGTTTTCTGAAGGGCGAGGCAGGAAGCTCGAGATAGTGAGCTTGGTTCTAAAGTCCTAAAATTTCAACTCAGAGGTAGAGTTGTCCTCCAGGCATTTAAGAACGCGGGGCAGAAAAGCAAGACTGGCATCGTAAGTACCAATTTATTTTGGACCCCTCAAGAGGAACTTGCATGGCATACTCTGGAATGCTGCTGCGGGTGAATCCCCACTCCTCTTAATAAGCTTGTGAACTCAAACATGTCCTTGGATCTCTCTGTGCCTCAGTTTCCTTGAAGGAGACCAAGGAGATGGAGAGCTTGGTGGGGAGCCAGGATAGCACGCTGTGACCTCAGCGCAGGACCAAAGAGCTGCAGGGAGGTATGACAGCTGTTGGGACCTGTGCGTGGGGGTGGGGGGGTGTGGAAAAGGGGCTGGAAGACCAGGAGAGTTCTAGGTTCTCAGTGATCCGGAAGACAGCGTCCTTACTCCGCTTTGAAGTAAGCTAGCTCCTTGGCATGGAGCCCAGGCATGTCTATCTTACAGCAGGTTGCTGAAGTTATGTGGATTATAGCCAATGACTCAAGTTCACTTCATGTTTACCCGAAGTAAGAGAAAAAAGATACCGTAGAGGAGGAGAAAGGAAGAAGACAGATGAGTTAGGAAGGGCCGGCTGAGAGGAAGATGCCACAGTTATTTCCACAGAGTCTGTTTTGTGTTAAACTTCCAAACCCTTGACTTTGAACACCAGAAAGAGCACGAACTGTTCTGAACTCAGGAAAAATGTCCAGACAGATGCCGGAAAGCATTCTGCCTGCCTGCCTCCCCATCTGTGCAGCCTCCTGGATATTGGGGCCGCCAGCTTCATCTCGGAGAGAACAGGGCAGCCCCTGATATTTTGGAAGCATCCGTCTTGGTTGAAGTTGGGCCAAGGGGTCTGTAGAAGACGGGATGCGGTCTTGAGTCTTGCTGGGGTTGTAGTCCAAGTCTCGCGGAGATGGGCTGAGCTGCCCACGCCAAGTGCTGTGTCCTCAGCATGTTGGAAGGGGCGCTCAACCCATCTCCGGGTTGAATACGTCACCATTTCCTTCAGCGTGTTCATGCAAATGGGCTGCGAGTTAAAAGTGGGCTGGTTTGATTCTCATGCAGAGAACTCAGATGTGCCCCAGGTTTACCTTGGAGTCACAGGAGAGTCCCCATGGGGACCAAGTCATATTCCAGCCCCCTCTGGAGCCCTTCCTCTTTCCACCCTAACTCTTCCTCTCTCACACACTCGTGTGCAGCCCGCATCTCTTTGGAGACTTCAAGCCTGCTAGCTGTCTTTTTTTTTTACCTTATTAAAAAGTGGAGTGTATATATTCATTGTTGGAATATTTTAGGAAACATGGGTAAGCAAAATTAGGAAAATCCTACCTCAGCCCTGTTAAAAGTATGATTATGTGTGTTTTCTATTCCCTGTATTATTATATGTCCTTTGTTTTCTTGAATGGTCAAGCCGTCCACATCTGTTTGCTGAGGGAGAGTTCCGTGGCTAAACAGATAGCAAGAAAGGCACATCCTAGCTGGAAGGGGAGTCGAACTATATGCATTTAGCTTGGGTGTTCTGGGCACGCGGAACAGGGGCTTAGAGATAGCAAGAGAGGCTTCTATGTGGTCTTGGGGCAAGGATAGATGCCCTTTCTTTCTGAGAGTGAAATAAACCAGAGGGGTAAGAAGAGTCAGGGAGAATATGTGGAAGGGGAGCCCAGGCAGATCCTTAGCAACCACATTGGGACTTGATGGTGTAGAAGGGGCGCACACACGCTCCTGTGGAGGCCCAAGGTGACATCAGGACTTGTCCTGAATTGTTCCACCTTCTTATTCCCTTGCTCTGGGGTTTTCCAGGTTCCACCTTCTAGAGGCCTAATTATAGGCTGTTATCATATTCACCCAACATTTTTTTTAACGTGGAATCTGGGGATCTGAACTCAGGTCCTTTTGCTTATGAGGCAAATCTTTAACCTCTGACTCATCTCCCCTTCCCTGTTGCAATATTTTATAAAATATAGATAAGCACAGTTAAGAAAATAAGTCCCATCCCAACCCTGTTAACAAACGTGATGTTTGTCTTTTTTCTATTAATAAGTTGTTTCTCCCTACACTCCACATATGTATAACTTTAAATCCTACTTCTGTGATTCTTCATCACAATATGCTTAACTGATTCTTAATCACAATATCTTTTAACAATTCATCTAAGATCATTTTAACAGATAATTATACTCCATGTGTGCACATCCTATATTTTATTCAACCATCGTGCTGTACACATAATGCCAGTAAGAACAGAGTAGTTTGTCCAGGATAGGGGGACAACCAACACACTAAACATGGAAGGAAATGTGTGCTTGCAAGCCGGAAAGTACCTTGGAGGAAAACTACATGGTTGCAAAGGGCTTCTTAGAGGAGAGCAGACTCCCATGGCTTCAGTATTAGGAGAGCATTTAAGGTTTTTCCTGGGAAGTTAACTCTGCAAAGAACTGGTGGATTTAAATTTGGGACGATCAAGGGGAGAGCGATCCAAGTGGAGGGAAGTCTGTGCAAAGATCCTGTATCAGGAGATGGCCTAGAATGTTCAGGAGTCTGTGGGAAGGCTGGCGCGGTTGGAGTGTAGAACTGTGCGTGCGGGCGTGTGTGCATGCGTGTATGTGTGTGTGCGTGCGTGCGTGTGTGTGTGTGTGTGTGTGTGTGTGTGTGTTGACTATTGTCCATACACAAACCTTGTTTTGAATTGTTGGCTCTTGCACATGCTGTTTGTCAGAGGTGTGTGTGTGTGTGTGTGTGTGTGTGTGTGTGTGTGTGTGTGCGCGCATGTGTATGTGTGTGATCACGCGTGTGGTTATGGATGCACATGTGCCACAACGTTGAGGTGCAGGTGAGAGGACAACCTTTGGGAGGTCTTCACTTCCTACCTTGTGTGAGACAGACTGTCTTCACTGCTGTGCAAGACAACCTAAATGTTCTGGAGATTCTCCCGTCTCTGCCTTCCATTCCCTGCAGCCACGCATGGATACCAGAGGCTTGTACCACTGCGTCCAACTTTTATGTGAGTTCTAGGATTCGAACTGAGTTCCACAGGCTTGTGCAGCAAATGCTTTTCTAAGCCTTCCTTAGAAAAACTTCTGATAATCATCCCTGCATATGTTGCACAACTTGTTCTTCAAGCTTCATCTGTGTTTAATCACATTTAGGAGAGATCTTGCAGCTTTTCTATTACTATTTTATTTACTGAGCAACAGAGAGAGAGAGAGAGAGAGAAGCTTACACATGCATGCTATGGTGCATGGGGGAAAGGCACCCTCTCCTTCCATCATGTGGGCAACGGGGGATCGAACTCAGGTCACTAGGTTTGCAAGCAGGTGCCTCATTTACTGAGTTATCTCGCAGACCCTGTAATGTTTTTCCTACATGGTTCCTACCATTTGGTGGCATGCTATGAAAGTTTGTTGGCAACCCAAGATTTCATTGGAAATTCATTTGTATGTATTGGAAGAGTAAGGATATTGTCTATGGTTATCCAAATGATTAGCTACTTGCACCAGCGGTATTTATTGGATAGTCTATCTTTTCCCACAGTTTTGAAACACCACCTTCATTACTACCTGACATTGGATAGATATTTGGGTCTGTTTCTGGACCTTTTATTATTTCCCATTGATTTGATGTCTCCACTGCCAGCCCCTTACTATTTTACTTCTGAACCCTTTAAAATCTGAGGATGCAAATCCCCACTCATTTGTCTGCTTATTCAAAATGTTCACAGTCATTCCCATGGAATTATTCTTCCAGATAAATTTTAGAACCATTTGGTTAATTTTGTAGATTAATTTTGGAACAAGTGACATCTATTCAATACTAGTATTCTCAGAAAAATGGCAAACCTCTCCATTATTCTAAATCTCTTTTTGGGTTATTGGATGGAAAGAACACTTTTAAAGAAAGCGTCAGCCCTAAAGAAACCTAAAGTTTCTTCTAGAAAATACCATAAGCCAGAGAACACTACCAAAGTGGAAGCCAGGCATATATTAGAATACTGGGATCTCTCCGCAGTACTCTTTGACTTCCGTCCATCTGGTCTCCCTGAAGGTTTGGTCTATCTGGCAGACTTTGGCCATCACTATGAAATGCTGTGGAAGGCAAGGAGATTGACTGTGAGAATCAGCATGCCAGATGCCCTCCTCGGTGCTTTGGGAGGATGTTATTTACCCCTGACATGATCAACAGGGAACTGAGCACAAGCTATTTTACAGAGCATAGTGGGACCCTGGAGAGTAAAGTCTGGCGATGGGGCAAGCAGGAGCCCGTGGTGTGTCAGGTAGTTGAAGCGGCTCTGCCCCCAGGCTCCTCTGAATACAAACTCCCACCTATTTCCACTTCTTCTTTCAGACTGGAAGCTTGAAAGCAGCCCAGCCCCGGTGAGTGGGGCAGACAAACGCATATGCATTTTCATATTAGCATGCACGTGTATGTGTATGCATATGCAGTTGCTTGAGGCAGCCATGTTGGGAAATGAGATTGATTTCCATTTTGTTTTGCATCATATATGTGTGCAGTATGCATGTGTGCAGTATGCATGTGTGCGTGCATATCTGAGTGTGTGGGAGCTCACTTTTGTGCACGTACACATGGAAGCCAGATGTTGACTGATGTCAGGTGTCTTCCTTGATCACTCTACATTCCATTTACTGAGACAGGGTATCTCTTCGAACCTGGAGCTTACCTATAATCTATCTAGCCAGCTTGCCTGGGGGATCCCCGTTTCCACCTCCCAAATCCTGAGATTGCTGTGGGCTGTCATGCTCGATGGCTTTTTTTTTTTTAATGTGGGGGCTGGGAATCTGAAAGCTGGATCCTATACTTGCATGGGAAGAGGTTTATTCATGGAGCCTTCTCCCCAACTCCTCTGTCCTCTGTGAGTGTTTACAAAGGGAGTCCTGGGCCGGGAACACTCAGGCCCTTATCTGCAGACACCCACCGCCCGGGGCTTGAATGTCTGCATCTGCTGCTCTGTGTGGAGGGTTTGATGAGCAGGAGCACTGACCCAGCTTCTTCCCACACAGCTGGAAGGCACATCAGGAACAGAGATGTGCTTTCCAGAAGAGATTTGTGGGGGGCGGCAGGACTCTCTGGGCCGTGCTAGCTGGCGGCAGCCGCCTTGCTTCTCCCGAAGCCTGGACTGGCAAGGCGCAGCCCGGCTTTGCTATTTTAAGCTGTCCGCCACGCTCTGGTGGAGGCTGCCCGCGTCTCATGCTGAATCATGATCCAGCTTGCTAATTGCAGCAGCGCCTGTGGCCTGCCAAGTACCCAGACAGACATCTGGTTCTGCATTTTGTCCCGCAATAGTGGGGGACAGACAGGGTGACAAACAGCCCCCCCCAGCCTGTGCTTCTGGGTGGGGCCGGTGAACCGCTGTGAGGCTTGCTTGCTTTGAGCATCCTAATTATTTTTTAACAATAGCCAAAAAAAAAAAAAAAAAGTTTCCCCCATAGAGCTCCCCAATGAGAAGCGTCAGGAATTTTGTCTATCAAACATGTATATTTTAGCAATCAGAGTTGCTTTAACTCTCTCTCTTAGAACAGGTGGTGTTCTTGTGCCAGTCACATTTAAAAGCTCTGCGACATGCAGGGGTTGATGTAAGAGATGGAGAGGGACTTTTCCTAGAAGTCAGTTTTGCTTGGGTGCTCGCTGAATTTCCCAAACACAAGGATTGAAAAAAATGTTGGTGTGGGAGGAGGTCGGTGTTCTTTATCATTAAGGGCCCGTTGGCCATGGTCTCTCTCCCCAGTGTTTCTATAACAAGGTCACAGGACTGAGAAGAGCCACATATCCCCCTAGTGCAGACGTGACCCCTGTGCCATCTTCTGCCAACAGCTTCTTAGACCCGGCTGGAAGCAGTCAAAAGAGGCCAAACATGATGACCCATGATCAGAAGCCACGTGAATATTACCAAGGACTTAAAAGACTGGAGGGTTGGTAGCGCCTCCCTGGGTGTGGCTTTCCAAGGCTTCCCTGCCCCAGGCAGCCAGGGAGCCTTCCCAACCTTTTCTAATGCAGCTGGCTTGGTGTTAGTGGCAGTTATAGTGGGAGTGATTGCCTTATACTGTTGTCCCCCCTCCTTGCCCCAAGCAGACGCTTCACCAGGCCAGGGCACCGCTGAGGTGGGCTGAGCCATCTTGCCAGTCCTGTTTGATCTTTTCTTGGGATAAGAATGCAGCTCACAAGCTGGTGCCCTTCCAGCGTTCGGCCGGGTGTCCAAGTTCACAGAAAGTAACTGGAGCAGGTAGGTATGGTGGGCTGTGTTTCCTGCCCATGGGGTAGAGGACGAGGGCTTCGAGGACAGTATCTGTGAGAAGGGAACTGGTGGGACCAGAAGCTCAGTCCCATCAATTGAGCGGACACTGCCGGCCTCCAGACACGGCTCTGCGCTGGGCAAGGGCACAGGTGATGGACAGACCTTGGGGATGACCCGCCGCTAAAGCCCCTCCGAGGGCACTGGGCTTCTGTGTCCTGCAGGGGCTCGGGGTACCTACAAAGCTTGTTCAGTTAGCAGTGTCTGGCTCCTCCGGCGGTCACTAGCGGCTTCGGAAAAGATTCCTTGGCCCATTCCCCATGGTTCTGAGAGGCCGGGCACAGGAATTGTGGGTCCTGACGGGCAACTGGCTTGTAACCTGCTCCTCTGAATCTCCGTGGGAAGGAATCGCAGAGCTTCTTGGGCAGGGCAGGCAGGGAGGGACGGGTGGATTTGGGGGCTGGGTCATCCGTCCCACCACATCACTGCTCTGTTCGACTCCAGCCCCCCCCTGGCAACCCTTTCCCACCTTGATCCTGCCTCCATCCTTCCATCCCCCTCCCCAGAAGGTCTGGGGGATAACGGTTCCTATTTAGTTTCTCTCTTCATCTCCAACTCACTGCTCAGCCCCCAGCAATCTGGTTCCACCCCCACCACACCACTGAAATTATCCTGGTAAATGTCACCTCCAAAGACAGGCGAACAGCGGATCCGCATGTTCATGGTGAGCCTTGGGAGTTTTCTTCTTTTTTGGGCTCACAACAGGCCTTGACTCTGACCATTTCTCCTTTGTGTCTACACGGTATTACTCTCTTCTGCCTGTGGCTTCTGGACTATCCGCCCCCCCCCCTTCTGTCTCAGATCACCATCTGCCGTGTTATCTCATCTCCCCTCATGATTCAAATCACCTCTGAAGCAGGATGTACTTCTCTATCAGATTCCCTTCTGACCCTGATAAGGAATCTTTACTGTCCTGTCTCCCTGAACCTCCGCTGGTCTGGTTGCAATTATACACATTTCTCTCTCCATGCCCCCCCCCATCTCAGTGATAGCAGCTGCCTCCACTTACCCATCTGAGCTCTGGGTCTCATCCCTGTCTTGTCTTGGCATCTCTCTGCCACAGATTCCTGCCGTCACCTCCCTTTCCCTCATCTCCGCTGCCCTCATCCAGGCTCTGTCCTGTTGCTCGTGGACCAAAGGACACACCATCTAGTAGTTGCATTGTATCCATTGGCGCCCATCTGACCTGACCCATCCCCCCAATGCCTTCCCCTTGGCTAACTGAATTGTTGGTATTGTTTCTGTGTGACACCCTCCCAAGTTCAGACTTACGCTGGGAAACTTAATCCCCAGGTCACCATGTTAGAGGATGAGACTTCAGTAAGAGGTGCTTAGGCCTTGAGGTTGCCCACCCCCATGAGTAGAGTCAGGGCATTGTCTTGGGGGGTTAGTCGTGGCTGGAGGGAAGCCCCTGCCTTGCTGTCTCTTCCCTTCTGCTCCCTGCTGGGGGAAGATACAGCAGAACACCTTCCCCAGCCAGCTCCTCTGTTCTTTATACATTTGGTATTCCGTTGTAGCTTCACAAGACAGACGAAGCCAGCTGGAGGTCCAAAGCATATTTGCTCAGGTTCCAGGTGGAAGTGAACTCAACGCACGGCATACAAAGCCCTCTGAAGTCTCCCCCTTGTCTCCCTCAGCCTTGGATTTTGCCGCTTTACTCCAGTCCATTCCCTTTGTTCAGCCATTTGTGCCGTCCAACAGATCTGGCTTATCTGGTGTCAACACACAGATCCCAGGTATGCTGTGGCTGACAGCCCCACACCTGAGTCCTTTCCAGTTGCTTTCCAAACACTCGTCTGCCTGAAAGCAGATGGACTGGCTCTGCAGCCCAGTGGTTGACTCCATTCCTGGTGAAAGATACACGGACACACACACAGCCCCGTGGTTGACGTGCACTAGGGGCATTTCTCCAATCTGTCTGGCTGTCTCTCCAGTCCAATCAAAGAAACCCGCATTTTTACCTTCGCCTGCATGGAACTGTTTGTCCTAGATGAATGCACTATTTCCACTCGACTTTTTAAAGAAACGAAAAATAGTTCAAGTGTTACCTAGGAGTCCAGGGAGCTCGGGTGGAGCAGACCGAGTTCTTGCGAGAGAGGCTCCGCCCGGAGGCTGGGCGCCGTGGCCGGCCGCTTCTACAGGGCTCCCCGAGTCTTTGCTAAGGGATTCTGTGCTTTGGCCTCATTTTCTGACTCTGAACTTGTCTTGTTTTTGTTTCTGTTTGTGCTACAAAAGCAATAGCCGTTCCTCTTGGGGACAGAAAGTCACCCTGAGCCATGACTGTGTAAACTGACGATGTAGCAGGCGGCCCCGGCAGCTGAGGCTGGCGAGGGGGGGGGATCACGTCCTGACAATTTGGTACACAGCTCACAGCTGCGAGCACGTGGCTCTGGGCTCCCGGGCTGCGGTGGCCTAATTGCTGTCTTTGGAGCAGATGGCTCACTCCCGCGGTGCTAAGGCTGTGGTGAAAGTTCTGCTATTAACACCCGGTTACAGCAAGAGCTTCTATAACCTCCTCCCATCTACAGTAGTTCATTACTCGGATCCCCCTATTTCTCCCTCGCACCTCGAGCTAAATTTAGACACTCGAGGTCTCATCCACTTAGCACAGTCTGTGGGGTGACTCTGCCAAGCATCCTTCATTCATTCACGCATTCTACTGAACCGCGTGCACTAATGGGGGGGGGCAGGGGTGATGGTGAGACCCAGCCCCTGCCCTCACGCAGCCCCTGAAGCAAGTGGCAAGAAAGGATGAAACATACTTGGAAGGAGGTGAGCAGGCAGACTGGCAGGGGGCAAGGCAGGAAGAGCGGGACCTAAGGAAGTCTGGTGGTCGGGTCCTTTGCGCCAGCACAGGGGCCAGCCCCCCAGGTGGCAAGCACTGCTTGGGTGTGATGACGTGAGGTGTGCTGGAGTCACACACTACACTGTCACCAAGGGCTTCTAATGTGTCACCTGCGGCAATAGAAATTGGTGAGCAAATCAGCATTAAATTTGAAGTCAGGACTGCTTGGTTGCAAGTTTTCTGGGTAACAGACTGGGTAATTGTGGTTAAGATTTTTTTTTTTTTGGTGCACGTGTACGTGTGCCTGTGTGTTTTGCATGTGGCCAGGTGTGCATGTGTATGTACGAGAGGGCACTTGAGTGTGTGTGTGCTTATGGAGGCCAAAGGCAACGTCGGGGTGGATTGTTCTGTCTTCTTGCTGCTTTCCTCTGGGGTTTCCCAGGCTCTGTCTCCAGGGTCGTAATTGCAGGCTGCTGCCACGTCCTCCCATCATTTTTACTTGGGATCTGGGGATCCAAATTGAGGTTCTTTTGCTTGTGAGGCAACGACTTTAGTCCCTGAGCTGTGTCTGCAGCGCCTGTGGTCAAGCTTCCTGAGAGTCCGACTAGAGCTCTCACGTGAACAAAGCACTTCATGCACCTCTGTAGGCCTCTCGCTAAATCACACCTGTACGTGAGACACAGGCAGGGATCCTCGTAAGCACAGGAGCCTGGTCTCTAGGTCTCCCTGGAGAAGAGCAGCTGCCTGCCCTCAGCCCCCCGGGCCTGACGCCTGCCTGCTCCCGAGAGGCAGCCGCTTCAGTGTCATGCGACAGCCTCTGCTTTTCTAGTTGGTTTGCTTGCATTGATACTGTCTCCCCTTCTTAGTGCATGTAGGGGAGGCGCATGCGGGCAGGTGCCTGTGGATGAGTGTGTGTGTGAGGCCGGGATGATAGAAGGAATCATCCTTGACCGCTCTTCTGCCTCATTGCTGCGGGTCTGGGTCTCTAATTAAACCCTTGGCCTACTCTGGCTAGCTAGCTTGCTCTGGGGGTTCCCAGGCTCCGCCTCCTGGGACCAGAATCACAGGCAGACTGCCGCACCTGCCGAGGACTTTTACACGGGATCTGGGGATCTGAACTCAGGTCCTTCTGCTTTTGCAGCAAGGCTTTAACCACTGAGCCAACTCCTCAGCCCTATACTCCACTGATAAAATTTAGACGATAAACATGTTAGCTATTTAATTTAGAAGTACTTTTTTAAAAAATCACTTGCTTCCTTCCTCAGTTTGCTTTTCTCCTTCACTCAAGGTAGTTGTCTCCTAATTTTTGTGTAAAGTGATAGAGTGATAGTCCCTGTTTACATTGTGACTTTGTAAGTACTTAAAGATGGCATTTTTTTTAATACTCAACCTATTGTTTTCCTAGGAGTTCACAGTCTCTGTTTTGTTTTACAGTTCTATCTGCATCTCCATAATTCTTTCCTAAATCTATATCTTTATCTTTTCCCTTATCACCCTTCTCCTCCTCTTCCTCTTCCTGCTTCTTCTGTTTTTCTTTGTTAGTTTTTGACTCTGGGTACGGGACCATCTGACCTTACCCATGTTTAAGAGACAGACAACCACGGACCTGTATACTACACCATGAATTGTCTTAATGTATCTTTTGTTTTACACAGAAGGAAGGAGGAGCTTGGAAGAGAGCACAACATCGCAGGTATTTGTGGAGGTCAGTTTTCCAAAGTCCATTTTCCCTTTATACCACGTGATTCCAGGGATGGGACACCAGTCGGCAGGTTCCCACGCAAGCACCTCCACCTGCCCAGCCATCTCGCCAGCTCTCGATAGTACTTTTCACCTGGATAAGCACAGCCTGCCAATTCCTTTTTCTCCCTTATAGATGTTCTTCCTGGCATTCTCTGGTCATCATCCTGACTTCGACCTGGCATGTCCCTTTGTTTGCTGTCCAGTTATCTTGACACCTGACTGTTCTCCTGTGTTGATTTCCCTATGTTTCTGAGTCTCTGTCTTCCTGTTTCTTAGATGATCCTCAGTGTGAGCAGAGCTATATTTCATTAACAATAGCTTCCTGAGTAAAAGGGTGTGAGGGAAATATTTTGAGGTTTGGCTATTGGAATGTAGCTCCCTGTCTACTAGGCTAATAGCTTAATGAAAGTTAGGTTAAAGATCATTTCCCTATGAATTTGGAATGTATTAATTCGATACTCTGTGAGTGTCTTATGTCTCTAAGTCGGATGTTTCTTTGATGTCCAATCTTCTATATGTGACCTGGTCTGTTTCCTGCCTGACTCTCAGCAAGTTTCTCTATCTCAGGTTCTCAGAAATTTTGTCCCAGTGCTGTGCCTGGTGTGAAGCTGTTAACGCATGCTTTTATTTGAAGGAACTTATTTTTTATTACTTTGTAGATTATTTTCTCCTTTTCTCTTTTCTCTCTTCTTTCTGGTTGTCTAGTAAGTACGAGGCGAGACTCTTAGATCGCTCCTGAGTGTTCATGCCCTTTACCCTCCAGCGTTCTGCCTCTTTGCTCTGTTATTCTCTATTCAAACCGATTGTTATGACTTTTCTTCTAGACTCTTTGCTGACTTTTTCACCTTCCATTAATAGAATTTCCCGTTTATTTTAAAAATAATATTCATAGATATGTTAGAGTCGTATCTCTGAGGATTATTGTTGTGTTAATTGTATTTTTTTTCTGTGTTGTTGTGTATTTCCTTACACTTTGCCCATCATATTGGGAGCTTTCTTGACTGTTTGTACTTTAGGCTGAGACAGGATGGGAAGCTGTGGTCAGACTCTGTTCTGGGTCACTGGACATCTAATGAGCCGGGACCCTGATACGCCACTGAGGGCAGGTGGTGTTGGGGGGTAACCCTTGACTGACGTCTTAGATCTTTTCTCCAAATTCTGGGGTTCCAGAAAGACAGCCATGTGCTCCCCTGTTGTGGGGCGGTGAGCACAGCCAGGCGCGAGGAACCAGCGTGTCATTGCTCCCACACACTTCAGTGATCCCCCGTGTTTCTGGCCTCACACCCACCCTGCCTCACAGAACCTGGTTCTCCCCATTCTCCTGTGTGGGCTTCTTTGGGGTTCTCATACTCTTACCCTCTCTTGGCTCTTGTGTCACCTTCATTTTCTGCAGCAGCCGAAGCATCTTTCTATTGTCGTTTCTCCTGCTTTTCTGTGTCTTCGAGGTGATTTGCTGTTTCTTCACACTTCCTTCTTGGAACCTCGAGATGGGAAGCAGCCATGAAAGACAGCCGTCCCACAAACAAACCTTCCCTTTGCTGTACGCTTAATGGGGAACTAGAATTAGAGATCCTTACGAAGCTTGGGTCGAAGCTTGATCTGTTCCCTGACCTTTACATTCCCTGTTCCTGCACAGGGGCTTGGTGGGCGGAGATCCACGCTCAGAGGGTCTCGAAGCACTCAGATTCTGCCATGTACCTCAAAGGGAAGGGCTATCCGTGGGGCGGCTGTCTTTCATGGCTGCTTCCCATTGCGAGGACTATAGAGTAACTCACTACAGCGTGGTCGGTCTTGTTTCAGTGCCCACGACGTATATTTTAAAGTCTGGAATCTAAATTACAGCATTAAAGATAACTAACGACCTTGAGTTGCAGTGGACAGAGCCCAGAAACTTTATATGTGTCCGTGCAGTGAACTAGCAAGGCTGGCGTTAGGGAATGCTCGTGGCTGGGAATTGTTACAAATACAGAGCAGTAAATATCCAATTTCTGCAAGAGAACTCACCGAAGTAATTTAATCCCGTTGATGCTTGTTGGAATTCGGGTACCATGCCTGAATATAGATATGCCATTTATACATACATTGTAATTTTTTCTGTAGATGCGAGCATAGGAGCAGGTATAAAAAAGTTGCTTTGAGGGGGCCTCGCTATGCTTCCTAATAGTACCTTGCAAATATTTTATGAGCCGCATCTTATGTATTTTACGACCACCTAGAGCATCCGCGACATACCACCCTGACTGCTGTTTCACTTAGCAATTGGCATTTGCCCAAGAGGACTAGAATTTGGAAGAAGGGGCTTGTAACCAGTGCCACCAGGTGCCTCCCCGCCCCCCTACTTAGTTTTCTCTCTACATGGGTTTCCGGAAATCCTTTGCAACAGTCCTGTTGCCATGCCATGGAGCAGAATACAGGTGGAAGGTCAGGAGATCAGGGCCGGAAAACTGGGCTGTATAATGGCCCTTTGAGACTAGGCGGGGAACTTGCTTGCCCTCTTTCCCCCAAGTCGCTGTCTCGTTTAGATTCTTACCATTGTTCCCCATGCAACCTGAATTTCGATGCGATGAGTTGGGAAAGACAGAAGAGAGTTCAGAACCTCACTGGCATCTCTGGTTTGGTACTGACAAGCCGGGGCGTGGGCTCCTGGGGTTTCTCAGCCCGAGTCCTTTTGTGGGAGCAGATGGCTGAGTCATAGGGGAGTCTTTGGAGTTTGCACAGCAGAGGCCCATGAGGTCATATGAGGTGAGGCCTCACTCAACACATACGTTCATTAGGACAGCTTCAGTGTAAATGTCCAAGGACTACACTTGCTGCCTTGCACACAGAGACTCTGAGGTGATGGAAATCTGAAGGGATTGTACGTGCTTCGTGGTGGGACCAGAATCACCAGACCAGGCTGTGCTGGCTCTTCGGAGGCTCTCGAGTTGCGCCCCAACCCCTAGGGCCACAGGCTCAGCTGAGTGTTTGCTGGAAATGACAGAGCTTTGTTGGCACACGGGGTGCCCCCTCTAGCTTGGAATGGGAATGAGGAGAAACTTGCATTGACCTCAGTGCCCAAGGAGGATGACGATGTGTTGAAGATCCAGTCTTCCTGACACTGGAATGCGCAAGCGCTCGTGGACTCCGGGGTGCGCTACCACACCAGATCTCAAGTCATGTCTACCGCCCTTTTGACTGGTGGCATTCATCACTGTTCTGAGCACTAGAATTACTAATGCCATGGGGGGGCACAAATCCAATGTGGAAGTACAAGGAGATGAGCGAGTCGGTGACCTTGGGGCTTCATCCATTATCTGAGCATTTGGATGGACCAAAGTAGAGCAATCACTTCACCGGCAGCAAAGGAGTACCAGTGGGAGGCAGGGAAGGGACCAGACACTGGCATGCAGGCATTTCGCAGGTACCAGAGTGTTTGTGGGAGCAATGCTTCCCGCGCCTCACTGGACAATCCTCCTCGTTCCATCCCTTGCCTCGGCCCTCCTTCACGTGTGATCGGGAAGTACTCCTGTGTCTTGCAGGCCTGTGGAGCTGTGCTCTCTAGGACTCCTGTTTTTACACAAAACTCGCCAGCTACAGTGAGTAGCACCGCAGGACTAAGTGCTGCAGTCAGTTGTGTCTACAATCTGTTTACTTGAGTTTGTCTCCACTGTACTTGAACTCCGTGGCTCCCGTTGCCCGGGGTGCTGACTGTAAGTTAGCTGCGTGAGGCCGAAGACATGCAGTTTTATTTCTATTAATGTCAGCAAAGCGAGGAAGTTAAAAGCAGTAACTAAGACAAATGGTGTTCTTATTGTCAGATACTCCTTCTGCTGTCGACTAACCTGTTTTATTCTTCTCGGTTGTGGACTTTGTTTTCTCCTTGGTTGTTTCTGAGTCTCCTTGGTTAAGGCTTAAAATTTGATGGAAACAGGCGATGAGGGTCTTAGGAAAGAGGAAAGATGATTTCAACTGAACTCGGAAGGCATGTTAAACAGGTGAGAGGAAGAAAGCCTGGGGAGTTCTCCTGACAGAAAACTTTTATTTCTTAAATATGAAGTGAGAACAGTGATATGTGGATTGTGGTTTAGTCGGAAGTCTGGCCCTTCAAGTTCTGGACCTTTTATAGCTTTCCCCTGCTGCAGCATGCCAGCGAGCTTTTAATTTAGTGGTGGCAGTAGAGAAATTGCAGAGCCTCCCAGTTGAGAACGTGCTTAGGAATCCAATGAGTGTGATAATGAGAATGAATGGGAGTTGCTCTTCCAAAGAAATAAGAGAGTAAGTTGTAGTAGCATGTATGAAAGAAGGGTGTTCCTTATCCCTCCTATTATCCTTTTGTCCATCCATTCAGCCTCCTATCCATTCTCCCATCCAGTCTGTCCGTCCATCCATTTATTTATCCATCCATGTATTTATCCATTTTCTTATCTCTCCTGTCCTCCCATCCATCCATCTTCCCATCCATTCACCCATCCATCTAAACATCCTCCTGTATATCCTATCTTTTCCCATCCTATCCTATCCTATCCTATCCTATCCTATCCTATCCTATCCTATCCTATCCTATCCTATCCATCTATCCTCCCATCTATCTATCCATCCATCATCCATCTATCCATCCTCCATCCATCCATCCTCCCATGCATCCATCCATCTACTCCTCCATCTAACCATCCTATCTATCTATCTATCTATCTATCTATCTATCTATCTATCTATCTATCCCATCCATCCATCCATCATCCATCCATCCATCCTCTCATGCATCCATCCATCTACTCCTCCATCTAACCATCCTATCTATCTATCTATCTATCCCATCCATCCATCCATCATCCATCATCCATCATCCATCCATCCATCCTCCCATGCATCCATCCATCCATCTACTCCTCCATCTAACCATCCTCCTATCTGTCTGTCTGTCTATCCCATCCATCCATCCATCCATCCATCCATCCATCCATCCATCATCCATCCAACCAACTTTCACAGAGCTCCACCATATGAAGATTTCAGGGACGAAGGGATGAGTCAGGAACATACCCTCTCCCAGAGTCTAGAGGAAGAGATGACCACGGAGCATGATGACTATGAAACAGAGAAAGCAAAGGGAAAAGGGATTATGTACAAGAAGCATAAGTGAAAGTTAACAACTTCTCAAAAAGTACCCTGAGCATGGACGTAGCACATAAGCACCTGGGGAAAGGAAAGCGCCCTGATCAGAGGGGTTCCAATTTGTCAGGAAGAGAATATGATGATAAGTTGTTACGTCACAGGAGGCACCTCACAGTTGTGTCCTTGCACATTATTGATTCCAAATAGGATAATGTAGGTAAGTGGAAGCCATTGATAATTTGAAATCTTACCTGCATATGAAGTTCAGCTTGTCCTCTGAGTGTAAATACAAAATTGGACTGAAAAAAAAAAGCCACAAACGTTCTCTGAGCCAGACATGGTACTACATACCTTTAATCCCAGCACTCAGGAAGCTGGAGGGTTGTGAGTTCAAGGTCAGCCTGAGCCATATACCATAGAAATGTAGCTTAGTGCTCGTGAACCTGCCTCACATGCAGGAGGTGCTGGATTTGAGTCCCAGAAGTGTAGACAGTCTCCTGCCCTTGGAAACAGGCAGGCTGGTCACTCAGGCACTGGGAACAGAGTTCTGTGCCTAGCATGTTGGGCTGGGCGTTGTTACTGGTCTCAAAGAACAGTGAGCTGAGGGAAAGGAGGGGTGAGGAGAGGAGCATCCAAGTATGCTCAGGACGATCAGCTCGGGACAACTGGAAACGGAGCACAGTGCCTGTTTTCCTGGCACTAAGCTATCTGGAACTAGTTGGCACGCTGTGTGGCCCTAGGCTGGTGCCTGTGGTTATCAAAGTCCAGGTCAAAATAGTTTGTAGGTGACAGCGGGTGAAAGACCAGAGACACACTTGCCTTTGCCAGCAGCCAAATCTGCACTTAGGCTGGCAGACATCCTGAAGACCCCAAGGAGCCAATGGCCCGAGAGACACAGAAAGTCCCCAAGTCCAGCGGCTGCACATGGGCCTGGCAGTGCCAGCTGAATCTGCTTGTGCCCATGAGCTCTGAAAATGTCCCGCCCAAGTCAGGACCTTGGGACATAATGAGAGACACGTGAGAAGGTCAGTGAACACAGAGGGTTTCCTGTCCCCTGGACAGGTTCACCGAGTCCTGAAGTAGCCCAGGCCGGCAGGTGAGAGGGGCGTAACATCGAGTTACCTTCTTTTGAGACAGGGTCTTATTTTATAGCCTAGACTGAAGCACAGATTCGAAACACCCGAGACACCCTTCCTGCGTCTGTCTCCTAGGTGTTGGTATTACAGGTGTAAGCCACCATGGCAGGCATAGAAGTGATTAAGTGGAAAGACCCCGATAAGTCGTCAGGAGCTGGAAAGGTCATGAGAATGGCGTCGATGGGTTCTCTGTGCAGAGCAGTGTGCACAGCCCTGCCCGGGTACTGGATGGTCAGTCCCGAGCTGTATGCGAGGTCCCAACAGGAAGCACTGAGTGTCGCTGCCCCCTCCCCCCCGAGAGCCCTGGATAGAAACGCAGAGCCGCAGGGACAGCTGTGTTGGTAGGGGTCTACTCAGGGGCGGCTGTGTTGGTAGGGGTCTACTCAGGGGCGGCTGTGTTGGTAGGGGTCTGCTCAGGGGCGGCTGTGTTGGTAGGGGTCTGCTCAGGGTCGGCTGTGTTGGTAGGGGTCTACTCAGGGGCGGCTGTGTTGGTAGGGGTCTATTCGGACATTCTGACGTTGCTACGATGTGCAGGAGCATAAGTGGGAGGTAGTCATTTTCTCAACAACTTTTTTGTCCTCTTAAGAACACTGCGGACGAGTGACAGAAGGCGGCACTCCCTAGTGGTCTGTTATCCTCCAGTCTGGGCGCGTGGGAACAGGCTCGTGGCGGTGGGTCGAGATTAGAGATTAGAAGCTGCCCCCTCTCACAGACACTCTTCCCGATGCACCAGAGACACAGCACTACCCTCAGGTGACCTGTCATAGCCAGCCCTGGTGACAAAGGCCTGTAGCCCCAGTTACTCTGACGGCTGAGACAGGGGGATTGCAAGTTTAAAGTCGGCCTGGGTTGCAGAGTGAGTTCAAGGCCAGGATGGGCAAGTTAGCAAGACTCCATATGAAAATTTTTTAAAGTGCCTGGGGAGGTGGGAGAGCACTTGCCCACCACGTGTGAGGAGGTGTCAGTGGGCGGGCGCTCGCCCGCCACGCGTGGAGACTCAGCTCCAGCCCTCAGTCTCCAACAAGCCGACTGATGCTTTCTGAGCGATCAGGACATTTGTTCATCTTCCATGTAAATGCAGCATCTTGAGCCGCAACTCCCTGCGACAGGCCTGCCACGCGTCAGCCCAGCAGCCAGGCACAGAGGAATCTGTTCATTGTGCCCGAGTGACCAGCCTGCCTGTTGCCAAGAGCCGGGGCTGTGTGGGGGCCGGGGTGACCTTGCCCGCTGGTGCAGTTACCAGAACTGTGGAGTAGGCAGCATCTGGGGCCATCCTTCGAAAGCCCCAGCGTACCGGGGCCGCACAGTCACGTTTGAAGCACATGAAGGAAAAGTGGCTTTCCCTTGTTCTTTGTGTGGATTCATGAAGTCACAGAAAGGGTCGACCCCGGGGTAGAGGGAGTCAGGCAGCATCCAGGAAATACGCGGTGACTTACCAGCCCCAGAACTTCCGGAAGTAGCCACTCTTGTCACTCCCAGTGCGCCTTGTGTCAGGGTGAGGAGACTCGCTGTCAGTGTCCCGTGGGGCAGTCTCTGATCAGGTTAATCGAGGTGGCGGGGGCGGCCGCACACTGTGAGTAGCGCCGGTCCCTGGCTGTTAGGATCCTGGACTGAAGAAAGGAGAAGGAGTTGAAATGCTGTTCGAGCTCTCGGCTTTCTGGTTGTGGGTGTGAAGCAGCCCGCAGCGCCCGCTGCCTCAGCCTCCCTGGTCGTAACGGCCTTTACCTTGCTGGGATTAACTCCTTTTTCTCCTTAGGTTGCTTTATTGGGACATTTTTTTCCACAGGAACTGAGAAGCAACTAACCTACATTATGTGTGTGTGTGTGTGTGCGTGCGTGTGTGTGTGTGTGTGTGTGTGTGTGTGTGTGTGTGTGTGTGTGTGTGTCTGAATGCCAGAGATGGAACCCAGATCCTTGCACGTGCCAGGCGCACCTTCCACCCCCTGAGCTACAT
Organism: Typhlomys cinereus; assembly: GCA_023101885.1. Taxonomy (NCBI): domain Eukaryota; kingdom Metazoa; phylum Chordata; class Mammalia; order Rodentia; family Platacanthomyidae; genus Typhlomys; species Typhlomys cinereus. Next base: position 1,122,294 of record JALPQD010000448.1, on the reverse strand, counting down.
CTTCAACTTAAGAGTCAAGTTTTTTTTTTTTAATGAAAAGATTCAACCAAGTGATGATACCATTTGGGAATTTTGAGACCTTAAATAAATCTGGCATATGAGAGGATTTTCCTTTTTTGTTGGGGGGGGGGTGTCAGGAAAGAAGGGGCTGCTGAGACAGGTCACGTAATGGGGACACACTTTCCTTCCAGATTTGGTTGGTTAGGGAAATCATATTTCCAGATGCCTGGGATCCTGTCGCGCGGGGCCACAAAGGCTCATGACCGTTGCATGGCAGAGAGAGGTGCGCCATGCTGGGGTGCAGGGCAGGGCCCTGGGTTTGGGTGGGGGACCCCAGGACCTGACAGACAGGGGCCCTGTGGGGGGAGCAGCGCACTCAGGCCACTGCCTCCTCGAGAAAGGGCTGACAGTGGGCGGCATTCTGTCCCTGCCCAGGAAGTCACCTTGGTGCCCTGCTGGGTCCCCGGAAGGTCTGAGCTTGTGGCTGATCTGCAGGGAAGAGACAAGAGTAACTGCACTTATTGATCCGGTGGCTGTGGAGAAGGGGAAGTCAATTTTTTCTTTAGCTAAGTTTTAACCCTTTAAGATACATTTAAAAAATAAACTTGGGAGTCCTTTTTTTTTTTTTTTTTTTAAATGTACTTCCCAGGCCGGGAATTGAGTTTGGTTAAAGTGCTGTCAGGACGAGCAGGAAGACCCGAGCCCAGGTCCCCAGAACCCACGCACGAGCCGGTGGTCGCAGCAGCCTGCCTGGAATTGCAGCGTCTGAGGGAAAGATGGGCAATTCCTAGAGCAAGTGCCTGGCAGATCAGACGTGTGGATGAGCTCTGGGTTTGATTGAGAGACCCAGGCTCAGTGAATGAAGTGGAAGCGCAATCAAGGGAGAATTATGACATCAACACACACGCGTGCATGTGTGCATGTACCACACGTGTGTGCCCCCACATATGCTAACATATATACAATGCAGCACACCACAGACATACAGTTGAGAAGATACATATATATATATATATATATATATTTCCCTCCCCTCCTTTTGTCCCTCTCTTCTTTCCTTCATTTTTGGTGGTTTTGTTTTTTGAGGTAGGATCTCACTGTACAGCCAGACTAACCTGGTTGAATTTATGATGCTTCTGCTTCAAGCTCCCTCTGGAGTTGGAGGCGTGTGTCACTACACCCAGTCACTACTTTGTGTGTGCGCATGTGTGTGTGTGCATGCGTGTGTGTGTATGTGTGTGAGATGCATAGGTGTGTGTGATGCATGGGTGCGCGTGATGCACGGGGGTGTGTGATGCATGGGGGTGTGTGATGCACGGGGGTGTGTGATGCACGGGGGTGTGTGATGCACGGGGGGGGGGTGTGCACCCAGGTGTGAGTGTTCAGAGGCCAGTGCTGGTGTCTTCCTGATCACACACTAGTTTTTAATGTGGGCCCTCACTGAGCCTGGAGCTCAGGGTCTCGGCTAGACTCATGGGAGCAAGCCACTACCCGACTTTCACATAACCGCTAGGGATCCGAACTCGAGTTCTGATGTTTGCTAGACAAACACTTGATGCACCAATCCATCCAGCCTCCCTGTTCCAGCTCCTGCTCATGCAAAGCCTCAGTGACCTGGGTCTTCATGGTGAACGTCACTGTTACATAATCCGACAAGCCAGTGGCAGCCCAGCAGCCTCAGGCCCCCACACAGACGGATTCAGAGGCCTCTGCTTTCCAGAGTCCTGGGACCGTTGATTCAGTGTTGTGTTTTCCTTTTTCCCGTGATCAGCTGTTGTTTGTCGTATGACTTCAAGGTCCCGACCAGTCACTGTCACAGGATCTACTGTGTGCTGGTGTGACAGGCTTGGGATGGGGCGGTAGATCTGTACTTACACAGCGTACTCAGATTTGCCGGAAGCATCCTTTATTTTCCATAGCTTTCATACAGCCCGCAGATGGTGAAAGACCTCTAAATGCGCTTCCCTCAGGCGTAATCAACGCGCCCGTAAAAATTAGTCTTTTTAGCAAATATTTGGGCAAATTAATTCAGATTTTTCTATCCAGGTTGTTTCTGCTTTCCCTGGTGTTCTCCCTTCCACTTTCTCGCTGAATGGCGCTTGCGGGGGGTGGGGGGAGGCAGATGTCCCCATGGCAACAAGAAGGGACATGCTGGCCTTGGCTTCCTCCCAGAGCCCTGCCTGTGGTCATCAGGCACCTGCTGGTTTCCAGGGTCTCCTTCCCTCCAACTCCCTCCTGACTCCCTTCCTTCCTTCCTTCCTTCCTTCCTTCCTTCCTTCCTTCCTTCCTTCCTTCCTTCCTTCCTTCCTTCCTTCCTTCCTTCCTTTTTCCTCCATTCCTTTTTTCCTCTATTCCTCTTTTCTTCCTCCCTCCCTTTCACTGTCCCTCCCTCCCTCCTGCCCTCCTTCCCTCCCTCTCTCCCTCCCCCGTTTCTTCCCTCCCCCTCTCTCTCTTCCTCCCTCCCTCCCTTTTTCTCTCCCTCATCTTGAGGATCTGTCCACAGCAAAGGAGGAGTGGAACATGGTGCTGCCCTCGGCCCCCTCCCAAGATCAGGGTAGCGGGGGCTGCTCCTTCCTCTGCCCATTGTAGACAGGTGACGGCTTTCTCTGTCATCCCCACTCCTCTGTAGCCTTCATTGCACCACGCTTACCTCCTAGGTGGAGGCTTAGCTGTAATTACATGAAGGCTGCCGGGAACATGATTAGAAGGAACAAAAATGCATCCGCTTAATGTTTTCAAAATATCATTCCAGTTGCATATCCCTAAGTAACATGGGTCTCTGCCCATGAAAATCCTTCTCCATCAAGGAGTTAGACTTGGACCAGCACTTCCAAAATGGTGGGTAAATGCGCCATTCCATGCAGCCTCTGCTGTCTGACGAACAGGCTTGTGCATGCATACTACACAGTACGAGTTCACATGTGAACACCACCAAGTCCCTGTCCTTTCCCTCTCTCCAGTTGTCGTTATTTTAGCATCTAGAGGCTAAGAGCCTTGTTGGGATTATAGCATGTAGCACTGTGTCTCAAATTCATTGGTCAAAAGTGAGTAGCCAACTAAAGTGCTAAATTTTTCCTGTGCACCAAACTCTCCTGGACGCTGAGGTTGACGCAGACAAATCACCTGCGAACTCAGACACTCACAGTCTATACGAAGCTCTGGGTGGAAGGAACTTGCGAGGCCTGTGAGCTTGGATGAGGAAGAAACAATATCTTTTTATTTCCACGAATTCCTTACAAAAGTTCAGCATTTCTTAGGAGGTCGGGAATTGACCAGGGTGATCTGACAGCACCTGTGGCCTTGATGCCAACAGAAAGCCCAGATGTTTCCATGTCACCTGCAGTTGTCAGTATTTCAGTGTATCGCTTCCGTTACTTGGTACTTTATTTTTTTTCATGTGTATGTGTATGGGATGCATGCATGTATCGGTGTGAGTGAGTGCATGTGGGGTGGTATATATACATGAGCACATTTGAGTGCATGTCTGTGGAGGTTCAAGCGTGATATCAGTAATCATCCTCTACACTCTTCTACCTGATTGTTGTGAGCTGGGATCTCTAATTAAGCCCAGAGCTTGACATTAGGTCTAGTCTAGCTAGCCAGTATGCTCTAGGGATTCCCAGACTCTACTTCCCAGGGTTAGAATTACTGGCAGACTGCCACATGCCACCAGCGTGTTTTGTGTGGGCTCTAGGGATCCAAACTCGTGTCCCTTTGCTTGGGAGGCAAAGGCTTTGACCACTGAGCCATCTCTCCAGCCAACTTTCGACTTAGGGAATTCTTGACGCAGCAGTGGGTCTACTGGACATTAATAAAGGTGCATGTATATCAATTGCCACATCTCAGGTGTGAGTGTTTAATACACTTTTATAAGTGTATCTTAGCACAATCCATTTCTTCTGCATTCCTATTCATTTAAAGACACTGTTTTGAGAACAGTTTATGGATTTCAACAGATTGCCAGCGGGACCCATTGTACACAAGGTTTGGAGCACCTGGTCTTGTTAGATCAGTAAGGGTGTGATTACATAATCGAGGCAACGTGGCAAGGTCTAGGCTAGGGATGGCAAGAGGGCACTAGAGAGGTACGCAGGGGAAAACACACACATTACCCACAATTCAGTCTCCGCAGGGGACAATCCACCCTTTCCCCGAAACCAAGTCTCTGGCAAAGAGGTTCTCAGTCATCCTGGCGACGGTATCGTGTGCGTCACTGATTTCTGTGTGCTGAAAGGGCCCCGAATGCTCTTTGTTTATCACCTTCAGCCTCCTCAACAGCCCAAGAGAAGCATGATCACTTGGGAGGTCAGCGCCCCCACTTTACAGATGAGGAAACTGAGACCTGGAGAGGTGTCTTGTTGGAAATCATTCAGGTAGAGATCGGCTGACGGGGGTGGGGAGAGGCTGTGTTTTTCTGTGCTTCTCCAAGCAAGGTCAAGGAAGAAGGAGCATTTGGGGCTGGCACTGAGCCTAACCGGGCCCATGCCTGCTTCCCCCTGGCTATATGTGCCAACCAGCATTTGTTTCACAAGGCAGGCAGGCCTCGTGGACTTGGGGCTAATCACTGGGGGAACCATCTGTGAACACTAGATCCTCTTGGCCCGGAAAGGTGAAGCACAGCGAGGTTTCACGGGGGAGACGGCAGCACTGCGACATGAGAGTGATGGTCATACCTTTGAGACCTGGGAGAAGAGAATGTAGGAGAACCTTAAAGAGGCCTTTAGTGTGGTGCTGCACACAGATGTCCCTGGGTGGTCTCAATAGTATCCAGGAGTTAGGACAAACTTGTGAATGTCACAGTCGTTGTGGAGCTGGGTCTAGGACTTGTGCAAGCACAGGTCTGCGGACATGAGACACAGTCCCAGAAGGCCGTCCCTGAGTGTAGCGCATGCTCTGACTCCAGGCTTCGAGAGCTGGGGGGGAAGGGGGGCAATTGCTTTCTCTTTTAGGCCTTTTCCTGTATCTATGTGTCTGCTTTCTAGTGGTTTATTCACTCAGAGATGATAGATAGAAGATAGATGGATGGATGGATGGATGGATGGATGGATGGATGGATGGATGGATGGATGGATGGATAGATAGATAGATATATCGTAGGAAGGTAGGTAAGTCCATAGATAGATAGATAGATAATAGACAGTCTGTCTCTGTACGTGTCTCTCCCTCCCCCTCCCTCCCTCCCATTTTCCTTCCCTCCCTCCTCCCTCCCTTCCTCTTCCCTCCCATTCTCCCTCCCTCCCTCTGTGTGTGTGTGCACGCGTGCATGCAAGTATACCAGAAGACACCTTGGATGCTGGTCCTCCCGCACCTTCTTCCTTTTTCTGAGACAGTCTCATGATTCTGGAACTCTCCAAGTAGGCCAGACTGGTTGGCCAGCAAACCCTCAGGGATCGCCTCTCTCCATCCCGCTGGGATCACAAGTGTAGTCCACCATGCCTGACTTCCTTCACACAGATCGTGGCAATCGAACTCAGGTCCCCACGTACATGCAAGGCAAGTCCTTAAAGACTGTACCGTCTCCCTAGCCCACCATCTGTGCCTAGCCAAGTGCCCACGGGGGCCCAGGAAACACAGGGCACAGTCACCCGGGCATGAGACAAGAACGGCTCGCATGTCCCATCTCCTTCTGCAGGTTGCCTCACAGGCACTAGGCTTCAGAAGGACCTGCTGGTCCCCCCCCCCACACACACAATGATGTTACCAACAGGATAGAGCACCCCCTCCCACCCCCGTGGGGTCAGGCTGCCTCTTCTAGATATGTGATAGTGAAGATGGTTAGGGACGCAGAGAAACTGGAAGCTTCTCTGCCTTCGCCTGCAGTTTCGTAAAGGATAGGAAGGAATTCTCAGGATAAATCATTTTTCAGCTCTCCTCGCCTGGGTGAGGAGGGACCGAGGAAGCAGGCGAAGCTCGTGAGGCGTCCACACCATGGCTTTACATTGGCTCCAACACTGGCTCCACTGAATCCCTTCGTTGGCAGCCAGTGTTCATCTGGCTGTGCCGGCGAGAGAACAGGTGTAGGTGGAAAGAGACTTGTCCGGCTCAGACCCCCCTGCTCAGAAGCCGCAGAGCTGTCTTCAGTGCCGGCCTCTCTCCCTTACCGTCCCTGCCCACAATACTTCAGCAGTGAACAAGAGCAGGGAATTCTGAATATGCAATGCCCTTACTTCCTTGCTAGGTGGAAATATCAGTGTGAAACTTCCAATTTTATTGATGAAGACAAAGAGCCATGGATTAAAATTTAGCAGAAAGGCAAAGATGCGGAGATCCTGTTGAAAGCAGGATCCCGCATCTTCTCCAAATCCTCGCCTGTCCGTAGATGCATCTCTCTGAGCCTCAGATACCTGCCCTTCCTTTGACCAGCCAGTAGCTAGGATCCGAGACTCAGAGGTGGAGATGTGTGTGTCAAGAGCTGGAAGGACCAGACCCAGCATTATAATCCTGGTCCTGTGACCTTGGCCAGTGACTTCACTTCTGGAACCTCTTTCCCCTGTTGGAAACCAGGCGTGTGGAGTCCAGACTCCTCAGTCTTGCTGGGCAGCGGCAGCCAAGCACGTGCAGGGAGTCTCAGCGCTGTGCTGCATCTCTTAGCTCCCTCTTTCTTGGGTAGTGTGTGTTTAATACCGTCAGCCTGATAAGAGCTAGAGCCACGTAGGAGAAAATTCTTTGGACAAATCTGTGAGGAATTTTCTAGGTGGGGTTAGTTGAGAGGAGCAGACTCACCATTCCGTGGACTAGGGCTGAGACAGCATTAAAAAAAGAGGAAAGCAAGCTAAGCAGCAGAATTCACCAGTCCCTGCTTCCTGACTGTGGATACAACGTGCCCAGCCGCCTCAAGCTCCCGCCACCATGGCTTCCCCGCCGGGAAGCAGAGCCTTCTGTTCTTAGGTCACCTTCGTCAGGTATTTTGTCATAGTAACGAGAAAACCAGTGCAAATGAGAATGTCGTGACCATGCACAGGTTATAGTGAGGCGGAACCCCAGTGAGAATGGTGGGAAAGAGCAGCCGCCCTCACTAGGCACCAGCCAGGGCTGGTGACTGGCTGCTGGATTTGTACAATGAAGTCCCGCTCTTTCCTCAGCTCCTTCCCCGTTTCTTGGTGCTTAGATTTTGGCAAGGTGGTCTGGGTTTCCCTCGCTGCTGTGTGCCGTCCGTCCTCCTGCCGTCTCTGCCACCCCGGGCCACGCATCCCTGGTCACCTCGGTGTCCTCCCACCCAGGCTTGGTTCCTAGGACTTAACATCTCAAGCTCCTCCCCAGGCTCAGTAGGGAACAGCGCAGCCTTTTCAAGTCTCTCTTCCTCTGGCTGTAGAATCATCCCTGTTCTTAGACTGTTGGAAAGCCTGAGTCTAGCATCCCTTTCCCACGCAATCAGGGCTAGCCACAGTGCTTCCTCCAGAGGGTGGGTCGGCCAACTCAGGATGGCTTCCTAGGGCACAGCGGTCCTCTTAACCAGTCTATTCACTAAGTCCTTCTTCATTGTTTCCAGCGACTTAGGTCTGGAACTACAAAATAGAAAGCAGAGTGATGGTCCCAAAGCCCCTTCTCTCCTCATCTCCTTTTGCCTTTGAGCAGAGCTCAAACCAACCCCTGTTCAGGCAGAGAGAGATCCCTCCCCTCAGGCAGAGCTTGCGAGACTCTGCTCACAGAAAGCACTTTCAGGAGCATTTCCAGATCATCTGCCACGGAGGTCCATCCAGTCCATCCATTGCTCTCCCTGGTCTGTGGGCCACAGCAACATGATGCCCCACCCCTGAGCTTCCAGACTTGAAATGAGTGGCAGCTCTACCTAACTCCCAGCTCTGGTAAAATTTCAATCACCAACTATTCACATTTGGAATGTTCTGGCCCCTGACTCCCACTTCTCTGTATTTCCTCTTTTTCCACTCAGGAGACTGGGGCTTGGGGGAAATGGAAAGGTTTGGTAACTGGCAGTGATAAGAAGCTCTAGAATTCGATCCTAAGCTCCGATGCACCTCCATAGGCAGATCGCTCATCACCATCAGTCACCAGATCCCGCGCCTTCAGTTCCAGGGGCTCTGGGCACAGGTCTGACGCTAACAACACAGATAGCCCAGGCTCCCCACGTTCCAGACGCCATCTCCACAAGACTGCCTTCCCTTCAGAAACCGGCTACTCACTCACAATTTGAGAATGCAGCTTGAAAATTTGCTAGAATAAGTCACAAAACTCAGGGCGGTGTCTTGCTCACAGTCCCGACACAAAGGATACAAACTGGGACCAGCCGCAAGAAGAGATGCATGGGATGGGGTCAATCTTCCCTATCCTTAGCTACAGCATCCTTCTGGTGTGTGTGTGCATGCGTGCGTGCGTGCGTGCGTGCGTGTGACCAGGTGCCCGCCTGAACTTCACTATGCCAAGTTTCTATTTGGGTTCCATTATGCGGGCACGAGCCATTGAATCACCAGCCCCGTAGTTGGAACGGGAGGAGGCTAGGATTGCAGCGGTAGCCCGCAGTTCCACCTCTGTGATCGCATGGCTGATCTGCACATCAGATGCTACTCAGGGCCACCTCTTCTCCGTGAACTTTTGGGGAGGCCCGCGGGCACCTTATCAGCATAAAGTTCTGAGGTTCACCATCAGGAATAAAGATACGTCCAGTAGTCGAGAAATCCCGGGAAACCTCCAGGCAGCAGGACAGACGCCAGCTTCCTTGCTGGGCAGCTCAGCCCTCTGTTTCCTCTTTGCTCTGCCCGCTTCGCGTCTCTGCTTGCTCTAAGAAGCACGTAGGTTTCCATCAGGAGATGGCTGTGGCTTGTCACCTGTTCCATCCCTGTGTGCCTCAGGTGAAAATGACCCAGGAATCTGTAGCTTCCATCTTTCCTTCTCTCAGCTGCCCCATTAAATAGAGACTGAAAATGTGACCATTTCCTTGGCATCTCTGAATGGGGGAGCCCAGCTGCAGGACGGTACCTTTGACCCCAGCCTGACTGGGACTGTTGTCCTGGGACTTCAGTTTGCCAGTTCGAGTCATTCTCAAATTGCATTTGAATAGTCATTCAGAATTTTCTCTCTCTCTCTGTGTGTGTGTGTGTGTGTGTGTGTGTGTGTGTGTGTGTGTGTGTGTGTGTGTGTTTGCCAGTTCGAGTCATTCTCAAATTGCGTTTGCCAGTTCGAGTCATTCTCAAATTGCATTTGAATAGTCATTCAGAATTCTGTGTGTGTGTGTGTGTGTATGTGTGTGTGTGTGTCACAGAGTACTATATGTACTTTCAGAGGCCCGAGGGTGACTTTGGGGATCATCTTGGATTGGTCTGCCTCCTTTTTGCTTTGCTTTGGGTTTTCCCAGGCACCGCCTTCCAGAGCCAAAAGTGCCGGCTGCCACCATTTCCGCCTGGCGTTTTTACATGGGACCTAGGATTCAAACTCAGGTCGTTCTGCTTGGTAGGCTTAATCCCTGAGCCATCTCTCTAGTTCAGCCTTTCAGAATTTTCCAAGCACCCAAGTCTCTTCCCCCCAGCCCCTCCCAGCTCTGGGAAATAGACAATTCCAAATCTCTCCTTTGTTAGATTATCTAAGGAGGCTCTGGAAGCTTCTGTTAGCTGAAGGTGATGTGTCGCCAAGGGGACGGGGCCAGCCTAGCAACCAGGATTTGAAGCCATGTGTTCCTTCTCCAACACCAGCCAGTCTAACGTCACCCCAGAGAGCCCCAGTGAGTCATTTAATCTGACCCTCCCCCCTTCAGTGTCCCCTCTAGGCTGCGTGCAGATCCCAGCCTCTCCTGTTTGCCAGCTAATGAGACAAATTGTAGACCCAATAAAAAATTAAATAGCAGCTGCTTCATTTTCTTGCTATCGAACTTTGAAATTACAGCGCTCTCGTTAGCATGACAGCTCAAGGTATGAATTTGTGGGCCGGTCGGAGCCAAGGGTCCTTCAATTTAACTGGAATCATATGTTCTTTCAAGATTGGCTGGGATAAAATACTTTTGAGCAGCCAGTCATGAACTGAACTGTTAGACATGCAAATGAAGCTCAATGTCTCTGTTCATCCTGTTGGCTGCTAATTAATAATTCCGCCCAGGTGCAGGTACTACCTGGAATAATACCAGAGAGATGGAATTAAGAAATGAGCGGAGCACACGGGCAAATTACCAAACGGCCAAGTAGGAGGCAGTGCTGATCCCCGTACTGTTCTCTCAGAAATAAGGGGGCGCAGACGGAAGACACCCAGCACAAAGCTCCTTCATCGCTGCGTCCTTTGTGCACGTTGTTTCTCTGTGCTGCTTTGTTTTCTAGCCTAGGATCACAACACAGCCTGAATTGTGATGCTAACAGAAAGCAGCCATGCCTGCTTCTGTGGATTTTACCCTGTGTTGCCAGAAAAATAAACAGCAACACAAAAGGAAGGGAGGGAAGGAGGGAGGGAAGGAAAGGAGGGAAAGAAAGAGAGAAAGAGAGAGAGAAGGAAGGAAGGAAGGATGGAAGGAAGGAAGGAAGGAAGGAAGGAAGGAAGGAAGGAAGGAAGGAAGGAAGGAAGAGAAGGAAGGAAAGGAAAAGGAAGGAAGGAAAAGGAAGGAAGGAAAGGAAGGAAGGAAGGAAGGAAGGAAGGAAGGAAGGAAGGAAGGAAGGAAGGAAGGAAGGAAGGAAGGAAGGAAGGAAGGAAGGAAAGAGAGAGAGACCGTTCTGGAGCAAGCAGGCAGTTATTGGCAGCTTTTTCCTTGTACGCATCTGAATTTATTTCCGGATCTGACTGCTCACAAACACCGTCTGCCTCCATCATGACCAAAGCAAGCCATTGTGAGCATAAATCTGGACCAGATTCTGCAAGTGAAAAAGGACGATACTTCCATGCCCATCAGTAGCTGTGATTTTTATTGTTTCATGTTTGGAAGTGAAGCTGCTTCTCAGCAGTCCAGGCTGCCCCCGGGAACCTCTGACGTCATTCACATCATCTCCCTTTAGCAGAACTCTAGGTAGTGTTTTGATGATGTCACTCACACTCCCTTTAGCAGTGTTTTGACTAAGAGCGGAGCAATGAATATTTGTTTGCGGGACCTGCAGGTATTTTATCTACCCGTTTCTGATTCATCTCCCTTTCTTCAAAGCCCGATAACTCCATGACACAGTGTTTAAGGAATTAGGTATCTTCTGCTAGCAGCCAGTGTGGTTCATTATCGAGCGGAGTGTGCTTTCCTTGCACCCGTCCATGCGGGTCCTCTCTGGCTCTGTTCATTCTCAGCGTATAGGCAGCCCACAGGGGAGGAGGGTTATGAAGTGCCCAATTGCACCAGCCCAGGTGCCCAGGTATCACCAGCCTTTTGCCCATGGCTGCAGACCTTCAGAGTCCTGGATGGCAGAGAGGCAACACTGCTGTCAGTCAGGGAGGTAATTTAGAGGCACCTCGAAAGGGATATTATGTCATTCACAGGCACCTCTGGAATATGATACGTGCCAGAGTGGAACTGGGTCTCTGCCACACACACCTCTTCAGGACCTGACATGCTTTATCCTGCTCGAGATCTTGGGACTGCCTGTGTCTCTCGAGGCTAATTAACATTTGTCACCCACCTCGGTTTTATAGTCCTGTGCTACAGAGCTCATTAACAAGTATCATTTGCCTCTCGATGGCAACTATTCACTGTAGATAATGTAGAGAGCTCAGAAATACGTGAAGAAGAATGGAAGATCCACCTACTCACCATCAGTTCCCAAATAACACAGCGGAGATTTAGGTTTATTTCTTTGTGTTTGCATCTCTAGGGTCTCAAGTAAAAATGATAGATGGATATGATGACAGTCTGCAGTTCTGGCCTTGGAAGGCAGAGCCTAGGAAACCCCAGAGCAAAGCAATAAGGAGATAGAACTATCCAGGATGATTCCTGATGTCATCCTTTGGTCTCCATAGGCATGGGCACTCAGATGACCTCTTGTACACGCTCACACATAGAGAGAGAGAGAGAGAGAAGGAAAAAATCCTGCTACGTTATTGGGGGGATAAGGAGTGCAAATGCAGGGAACTGTCCTGTGTTGCTAACATTAGTGATTATAAGCTCTGCAGAAACATGATTTAGTGGTTTCAGCACTCTATCATGTCAATGGCTCATTGGCTAGGAACTCGGGCGCCTCTCGGACAGATGCTCCTGGAAGATGCTATTGGACTGACATGCTTGGGAATCAAGGCACTGGGAAACTATACAAAGATTTCCAGTGACAGGATGGCAGGGCGTTCGCTGCCACATTGCAGCTAGAGGGCACGCGTCACAGCTGTGCTCGTGCCAGAACCGCTGTAGAAGCTGCTCTTGCACACGGAGCGGTGTCTGCGGTCACAGTGTGGTTCGAGGCACTGTCCACAGCTGTCCTGGCCAGGGAGAGGAGTCGCCTTGTAAGCCCTAGGACTTGCCCAATTTTTTGTGGGAACAGCCTTCAGCTGGTAGCCGGTGACCACACAGCCCCACCCACCCTCTTCCCATCTCTCTAGCTCGTGGCGCACTGTCTGCTTGCTGCTTCCTGTAGATCCAACTTTTTTTTTTTCCTGCTGACAGAGACTACTAGCATCAATGGACAGACCGCCCAGCAAGGTACAAAGGGAATAAGAAAGGGGCTGGTCTACAAGGAGTGGCAGCTGGCGTCTTCAAGATGGTTAGGAGCAGCCCGGCTGCTGTGTCCCCTCTTCCTTTTGAGTCTTTTTTTTTTTAACCTTGAACCCCTGCTGGTCCCTTGCAACAAATTTTCTTTCTTTTTTTTTTTTCTTTTAATGTTTTACCCTGTGGTGCTTTGGATAATTTGCTGAAAAAGGAAGACACACGATTCTTTTCATTCTTCTGAAAATGGTATTTCCCTCAGTTTTCGTTGGAAAAGAACCACATATTCAAACACTCCGTTTGAATGCATTTATATGGTAGTTCTCGGAAGGACATCCTCAGTGTTCATTCATGTTTAGACACCATTCTTGCTATTTCACAACCTGCGTGCCTTTCTGGAGAGGAATTTTGGTAGTGGCCAAGGCGCGTGTGCCATCTGTCAGGGTGACCATGCCAGCCGTGAGCCGAGGCTTCCGCCGTGTCCGACCATGAAGGGCTGGATATGGGATCACAGCCACTCCTAGTGATTTATACTGTCATCTCTCTATTTCTTCCATCTATAAAGTAAGTTATTTAGGTGAATATTAAGATTACTTCTGATAATAACATGGCGCAATTTCTGGACAGTATATAAACCTTTCTGTTTCTATCTACTTGCCTATTTATATGTGGTTTTCAGAATACATGTGTGTTCATGTGTATGTGGTGTGTGCATGTTATGCAGGTGCATATGTATGTGAGTGGAGGCCAGAAGTCAATATTGGGGTCTTCTCTGTCACCCTCCACCTTATTTTTTTGCATGTGTGTACATGTATGTATGTATGTATGTATGTATGTGTGTATACATGTGTGGAATGGCATTGTGTACAAGAGAGCACTTGAGTGTGTGTGTCTGGGGAGGCCCAAGAGTGACGTCAGGAATCATCTTGGATTACTCTGCCTCCATATTTCTTTGCTCTGGGGTTTCCCAGGCTCTGCCTTCCAGGTCAGAATTGGAGGCTGCCACCATATCAACCTGTCATTTTTCCTTGACATCTGGGGATCCGAACTGAGGTCCTATTGCTTCAGACGGGGGCTTTCACCCCTACGCCATTTCCCCAGCGCTGCCTTATTTTGTTTTGAGATAGAGTCTCTCCCTAAACCTGAAGCGCCACGTATCAGCCAGGTTGGTCGCCCAGTGAGCTCCAGGTATCCCCCACTCTCCCCACCCCCGGCCCTGGGGTTACAGACACTACCATGTGTCTTTTATGTAGGTTCTGGGGTCCAAACCCAGGTCCCCATGCTTGAACAGCAAGCACTTTGCTGACGGACGCCTCTCCCCAGCCCCCAGGATATTGTTAGGAAGACTTAAATATCCCTAAGAGGGAGATAGGTGATAAAAAATTTGTTATTTAAAGTAAATTATTTAAGCGAATCACCCTGTCACATTCAGATAAAAGATCCACGGGCACACGTCCTAGTGGCTGAGTACGGAGCCACGTTTGCCACTTCAGCCAACACAACCAAAACAGAGGAGACCGCAGCTACCAGAGCATCTGGGCAGGTTTCTGTGATAAATTTGTGTGGTTAACGGCAGCAAGAATTTCCTCCAGGTTGTCACCCTAAAAGAAAACAAACCAACAAGAGCAGTGCGAACCTCTCATCATGTCACTTGACAAATTCCCATAGCCGCAGGTCCCCCACCAGCATGGTGAGGGGGGCAGCGGTCTTGCACACACTACCCAAAGTCAGCAGTACTTCCTTTTCCATCTTTTATTTCACAGCCAACTCGGATATTGAATGTCACTCAAAGGCCCATGCGTTGAACACTTTGACTCAGCACCCACACTGCTGGGAGGGGCGCCGTGGACCTCCAGGGTTTGGAGGAGGTCGGATCACAGGGACATGCACTTTAAGGGGCTACCAGCCCCCTTTCTCTCCCTTTGTCTCTATGTCCCCCCTCACTGCCATGAGACAAGAAGCTTTGCGCCCACACGCCCTCAGCATGATGAAGCCCCAGAAGCAAGGAGACCATCCGGCCCCAGACAGGAACCTCAGAAGTTGTGCGTCAATTCAAGTCTTTCACCCGTTGTTTGTCTTTAGCATCTCCTCGTAGTAATGGAGCGCTTGTGAATGTATAATCTCCCCAAGAAAAATCCAGTATGTGGAGAGATTCTCCCATTGACTTACACTACAGCATGTGAATGAACCACCAATATGAGGGAAGAGGGGACTTGAGACTGAGAGTCGCAGCTGAGTAGTAAGAACTAATCATATCTGTAGTGATCTCCTGGGGATGCTGTGGGATGAAACGAGCTGGTGTATGTGCGACACTTTGTAAACTGTGAAGTTGTGTGCATGTGGGGAACTTGTTTTGCTAGTGTCTGAAAGCTGTTACAGAGAGGAAAGGAAGTGTGCATTTAAAAAAATGCCTAAAGCCTCATCCATAGGCATTCTAAGGTTGCATCGTAGGGTTTTTGTAAGGACTTATGAATCGTCGTGTGCTCACAGAGGCTTTTATCAAGAAGAGATTAGAAGGCTGGGAATGTTGCTTAGCTAGTGGAGTGCTTACCCAGCATGCTCCAGGGCCTGGGTACAATCCTAGCACCATGTAAATGGGGATGGTGGCACATGCCTATAACGCCAGCACCTGGGAAGTAAAGACAGAAGGGTCAAAGTTCAAGTTGTCCTTGGCTGCATAATGTGTTCAAAGGCAGCCTGAGCTACAGGAGACCTTGTCTAAGAAAGAGAGAGAAAGAGGAAGAAAGGATTTAGAGGAAAAGAAGGAGGAAGAAACTAAGAAGGAGAAAGAGGAAGAGAAGGAAGAAGAGGATGAAGAAGAGCAGCTGGAGGGGAAAGAGGAAGAGGAGATTAGAAATTTTGTCACTTAGAAGGAGAAAGGACCCAAGAAGCATTTTCAGTAGATATTGAGGTATAGAAAGATCTAGTTACATATTCAAGGTCACAGAGTTATGTAGATAGTAACTTTTATTATATACCCAATAAGCATTTTATTTAGAAATGTGACCCATCTTCAGCTAAACCAATACGTTCTCTAACCGTCTGCGCACACACCTCCTTCACAAGCCTGGACACTTGGTAATCCTAACATTTATGTCGTCTGCCCTGAGTCTCTCTGCAGAGCTTCCCGCCTATAGAGGGAAGGAACCCTCTGCTTTCCTGCTGGCGGGGGCCGCTGTGTTTCCAGGAGCCAAAGGCGGGGTCTGTGTTTCTGGGGGATGATCCGGCAGTGTGGAGCGGTTCTGATCTGTTGCCAGGCAGGCTCTGATGGAGCGGGAATGAGCGGCAGCCTGAAAATCGAACCACGCGTTAGCTTTGGTATCGGTTTTATTGGAGCTGAAACTGAGCGGAAGGACTTCGGAATAATTGGGTAATCAAAGTGAATTGAATCAGGAGGGGAAATATAAGTTCTGGCGTCAGATGGGGAGAGCTCTGACTCCCACATCTGTGGTCTTTATCCATTTTAATCAAGTCCAAATTATGTCATTAAGACTTACTTTTGTGGTGTTTACACTTGCTCAGACGTAGCCGACTTTATATTCATCTCTGGATGTCTCTGGAAACGTTAAAACCTCCTCGCTATTCCTAGGGAAATCTCAGCTAACTTGATTAGCATTTAAGTAAGTATTCAGTGTGTCAGTGTGAGGTGGGGGAGAGAGGGGTTGTTCTGCTTTGGGTCCCAGGACGTGTGGTCCAGATGTTGCGTTTTCATCCACGTACTGTCTTCAGAAAACTAGGTTTAAGTGGTGTTTCGTTAGCATTGGCTATAATAAATAGCATCCTTGCTACTAGGGGTGGGTTTCTCTTATTCTCTTACTTTTATCACTTTTGCAAAAACAACAACAGAAATCTGTTTAGCCTAATAAATGACAGCAGTGGTCAGTCCACTTCCCGTCTGCCCTTCCCAAGTACTTCTTAACTGTAACTGATAATGTGTCAGATTGCAGAATGGCATAGCGCTAAGTCGTCCATCAAGAAAATGAATGTGGGAAGTTTCTCCTTAGTTGGAATTTGAGTTCCCTTCGTTGTTGCATTTTCTTGTGTTGCCTATTAGGACATTTATTTTAAACCTCTTCTGCATCAAGCTCTATCTGTCTGTCCATCTGGCTATCTATTTCTCTCTGTGTATGCATGTTTGCATATGGGCAGGTTCGTGTGTGTGTGTGTGTGTGTGTGTGTGTGTAGTGTGTGTGTGTGTAAGTGCATGGTCCCATGGTGATATTGGGAATTGTCCTCAATCACTCTCTTACCTTATGATTTTGAGGCTGAGTCTCTTAATTAAACTTGGAACTTACATATTGGGCTAGTCTGACAAGTCAGCTTGCTGGGGAGGATTCCTAGACTCTCCCTTCTGAGGTCAGAATTACAGCATTTTGTGTGGGCTCTGGGGAGTTAAGTTAAATAATTTAACCTTTGAGCCATGTCCCTCGGCAATTTCTGTGTGAATCCCAGTGTCTTCAGTGCTTCTGTGGTTGCTTTGGTTTAGCGTTTGGTCTTCTAAGTTGGTGTTCTGTGTCCAAATTGGGGAGGGGTGCTTTAGAGTCTGACTGTTCACCCCAATAGAGACCATTGACTATTGTCTTTGAGAAATAGAGTCCACAGCTGCCTATTACTGATGTTGACATTTCCTTCCCACATGGGTGCTTAAAGAACCCAGAGTTGAGTTCCTCTGAGGTCTGCGTGTTAACCACGGGCTGTTTCGTGGCTTAATGCTTTGGCCAAGAGAAGGGCTCTGTAAGGATCTGCCCCTCCTCCTCAGTTCCAACACCCACTTGAGAAGCATTTAATTCTAGGGAAGGTTAGGAACTAAGGATAGACTTGAAGATTTTGAAGTTAAGTTGGCTCTTGGAAAGGCATTTGCCTCTGTATCAAGGGGTGTGTTTTTATTCTTTGGGGATCCAGTTGTATATTAAGAATGCAGCAGTCTCCGTTCTTTCCAAGGCCACTCACTCGCTGTTTTACATATATTTACATCTCATTTGTATCCTAAGAGCCCGAGAAGTAGAGGCTATTTCAATACTTCCCTTTATATATAAAGAAACTCAAGATACGGAGAATGTAAGTAACTTACCTAAGGTTATACAGCTAGAAAAATATAATAACAGAGCTGGGATTCAGAATATGCACACTCCACTGTTGAGTGCTGAGCCCTCAGTAGGACATCTCTATCAACCTCCCCAAGGTTCAGAGAGCATTGCAGAAGAAGGGGCAGGAGGGATGTACGGCCAGAGGGTGTGAGGCACACTGTGAAGTGCTGTGGACATGTGGCTGCTGGACCACGACCTCACTCGGAGCTGTGGTTGCCTACACAAGACCTGCCTGAAACCCAGCCTACACTGGAGGAGGGGCTCCTGAGGACCCTCCCCAACTGAAAGGCTATTGGTTGTCAGCGGCTGCTGGGCAAGGGAGGGTCATTTTCCCTCAGGGACTGCGGCTGCTGGCCACACATGCACGTGAGGACTCGATGGGTCATTTCAGCATAGAGAGAGGACGTGGTGGTGGGAGGGGGAGCTGTTAGGAGGGGACTTGAGGAAGTGGGAGAGGAGCATAGGGGTGGACATGATCCAGTTGCTTTGTATACACATAAGAAATTGCCAAGGAATAAACGAAAAACACTGTTTTTTGAAATACGCACTTTCAAGGCACGATCCAGATTCTCACGCACCAGCTGCACCGTCTCAAGTAAATATATTGTCAGTATCAGGACCGAGTGGGGTATGGAAAGCGGGCATTGTGCCAGCTTTCTGGCTGCGACGACTGCAAGACAGAGCTCACTGCGAACAGGCCCGTGCGCACGAGGACGCCGGGAACCCCCTGCGTGACTCGAGGCCTCGTTCCCACCCATTTCCAAAGAGTGCTGCTTGTCCGGGCCTGGCGATGAAGGGCTGTGATCTCTATTCGGGAGGTGGAGGCAGGGGGGTGTCCACTTCAAGGCCTGCTTGGGCTGGACAGTCGTCTGGACGGCAGGGAAACCATCTCAAAATCAAGGGGGCGTGGGGTCAGCATAACAGCGGACAGAGCTCCTACCGAACATATGTGAGGCCCCAAGTTCGATCCCTAGTCAACGATGAGCAACACCCCCCTTGAAATCGATTTCAAGGACCAGTATAAGACCATAATTTACAGATGAACAAAAAATGCACGAGTGAGGGTGAAGGAAGTCTGCTAGTACATGCCTGTCATCCCTGTGTCACTGGAGGCTGTGAGGCGGGAGATTGCCCCATTACGCCCCGATTACACAGGGAGCTTCCTTACAACGAAAACAAGCACACTCACCACCCAAAACTTCTGAACATCACGAGGTGAGTCCACTGTCCCGGAGGTGGGTCCTGGTTCCTGTTTGCTGACTGCTCATCAGCCCCCCCAAGTCCTGCAGCAGCATCTGTTGACATAGTAAATGACAGAACCCGCCGTCATCTTTCCTTCCTTATCTCTGTTTTTCAGAACTGTCTTTTTCACCTTCTTCTCTTTTCTTCTTAAAAACAGAACTGAATGTTTGCCAAACGTGGAGATTGTGCTGGTTCGCAGGAGGTCAAGAGACATTTAATAGCCTTGTTAGGAAAATGTGCCGGAAGGAATCTGTCTAGAGCAAAGCACACTTCCTGGTGATTTTACTCGTGATTTTTTTTTAAGCAGGGTTCTTCTGTCCCTTGCCATTTCTGCTACTGTCAGGTCCCAGGGCCTCTTTTGCTGCCTACAATATCTCTCCTGACGCACGCAGGCCTCTCCTTAGCAGGCAGGCTGGTTTGCATCGAATTTGTCTTGCTGTATTTACACAATTATATATCTACTGGAAGCGTGGGGACCAAATTAGACCTACTGATGTTTTCTAAATGTCCCACCATTAGAGAAGATGGGGGTCCTCTGACCACCTGGTGTTGGCTCAGGACAGACCTCCTCTGGCATCTAGCTGAGCGGAAGTCACCAGCACTTCCAATGTGGACGCACATCTTCAGGTGCCATAAGGGACTCTAGCGGTCTAGCAGGTGGGGCAGGGACATCCCAGATGTACCCTCCTCTGCATGGTGGCTAGAAACTGTACGTGCAGTCTGACCCCACATTTGCAGACCACCAGCATCCAGAGGCATTATGCTTCAAAATAGTGGATTCGATTCTGGCTTCTTACACTTCACAGCTGTAACTTAATGTGATTTCTTTGATGCTGCCTCTCTCTTCCTCTTCTTTTTATTGCTGATCCCGGTTCAAATAGTTTCTGGACATTGATTTTACCCTGGACAAGACAGGAAGTCAATATACGTGTTCATTTAGAAAAATAAATCCAGGTCATTCTAAGAGTTTTGAGATGGGTGGGACGGGGTGAGGTGTCTGTCGGCAGCAAGGAGGTGATTCAAGGGTACCCTCACCCACACGTCCAGGAGCGCGTGGCATCTTTACTCAGCAAGCAAGGCAGCTCACTTGCAAAGTTTTCAGCATTAAAAGGGCTTTTTGAAGACTTTTCTTTGTGGGACATAGGTTCCCGCCCTAGTATAAACATTTCTTGAAGTACAGAGACAGTTTACTGTCATAAGCAATTTTATCCACATTGCTGGTGCTGAGGAAAAGACAGACTTGTGGAGCGGTGGAATGTGGAGCACCCAGAGCAGTGGAGGCAGCGCTCAGGTGGCCGGGAGATGTCACTTTCTCTTTCCTCCTCTGGCCCCCAAAGGCAGTGTGCAGACCAGTCTCTAGGACCTCCTCCGTCTCCCGCGACCTCCGTCTGCGGTCGGGCTGTGTGCTCCCCAGCAATGTCTTCATCACCAAACCCCTGCTAAGGGCAGGCGATATGCAGTAGCTGATCCTGTCTAGAATCTGGGAGGTCAAGGTGACAAGCGAGCTTGCCGGCCTCCTCCCACTGAGGTGGTGTGGTTGGTCATGTCAGCTTTGGGGCGTCCGTGGGGATTGTTTTATACAGAATTGTCAAACCCTTCAGCATTGCCGCTTGCCAAGCCCTACTTTCATAAGTATGGGCACTCACAGACATGGAGACGTGTTGTGCTCTCAACCACCAGGGTCCCTTAGCTTCACACCTCATCGAAGGGGTTATGCCCGCTGACCTCACAGGTGATCTAAATGCCAACTGTGGTTCTCCTGTAAGTGCTTTTGGGGGTTGCTTTTAGTTCTATTTAATCCTTGCAAAGTATTTGCTTAAACTTTTTTTCAGGGACACCCCTTTCTTGCTCGCTTCAGTACTTCTCACTGAAGAAATGCATACAAAATCAATTTTTGTGTCTATATCCTCTTTCTTCCCCCCGTAGACTCATAGAGCAGTTTACAGAGAAATGGAAAGCCAGCCCTCGCTCTAAATTGATTTAGCTACATTTGATACACTCTTCCCTTTCTAGAATATGACTTTTCAGCTATAATAGCCCAAAAGATTGCTTTTCACACCTCTTTCATTTTTATGATCCTTTTCAAAGACTTCTTATGTTGCTCACAGTAGAACTGTCTGGTAAGTTTCAGCTGGCTTAGAAGTAACCCAGCCAAAGTGTCAGGATCTCATCAGACGGGGTCTGATGCATTTCTTCATGTGGGAAGAGAACCATCCCCAATCCCTGTTACTCACAAGGACTTTGGTTCAGAGAAATGAAAAAAGGGGTCCTGGTATTACTGGAACCAGAGTTCACATTACAGCTGCTGCTTCTGACTGACCTGGGGGGGTAACGATACCTGAACGGGAGATGCTGGCCAAGAACAGCCAGTCTGTGAGCACCAGAGGGGACTGATGGCCACAGATGTGGCCCTGGGTTGTCCAGACCCCAGGCTGAGGCAATGCCCCCACCCAATGATGGGCTGAACTCAGGATCCTGAGAGCAATGACATCCTCTAGCGACAGACGCAGTCAGCATCCCTATGGTTTACATGTAATTAGTGCTCAAACATTCCAGGAAGACCGTGTGAGTTTGGCTTCTCCAGAAAACAGAATCAATAGGAAGACATCCGTCTTTGGTCCATTTGTCTCTTGTCTGTCATTAACCTGCCTGTCTACCTTCCTGCCTACCCACCTATCCATCTATCTTTCTATCATCA
This sequence comes from Typhlomys cinereus, assembly GCA_023101885.1. Classification (NCBI taxonomy): domain Eukaryota; kingdom Metazoa; phylum Chordata; class Mammalia; order Rodentia; family Platacanthomyidae; genus Typhlomys; species Typhlomys cinereus. Next base: position 1,100,723 of record JALPQD010000448.1, on the reverse strand, counting down.
ATTTCTCCAAGAGACCCAGTAGTGTCTTAGTGGTTCAACTCCAGAGGTCAAAGGCCAGAGAGCCAATGGTACAATGGACTCCTAAGCTGAGTCCTGATCTAAAGGCAGGAGAAAACCTGTGTCCCGATTTGAAGACCGGCAGCCAGAGAGAAAGAATGTTTTCTCACCCTGCCTTGCTTGGTCTGGGCACTCGTAGTCTAGTCAAGGTGGCACAGAATTAACATCACCAAGTGTGACTTGCACATGCACACTGCACTCTGGATTGACGAGGGAGGATCAACCAGGAGAGGCTGCTGCTGAGGACTGATTGATGGAGCACACCCCTCTTCTCCTGCCAAGAACAGACAGGCCAGGGATCCCTCACTCCTGCCTCAAGGGCTGCGCTGCTTTGTTCCAAAGCATAAGCCCATTGAGGGACCCGAGGGAAGTAGGCTGGAGCTTTAAGAAAATGGGTTCATGGGATGAGATTATGTGAGTGGGCTTGTCTGCAAATTACTGTCCAGCCCTCTTCCTACACTAGCCCACTCCTTAGTGGGTCTGCTATTAGAAAGGGCTGATCACCGTCATTCCAGAAGGACCCTAACGGACGACTCTGCAGATAAAAGGTCCAAGCTGGGAACTGATCCACTGGGAGGTCGTTTGAAACGCAGCCTCTGGGCTCCGGCCGGCCTCGAAAGTTACTCTCACGCTCAGTGGGATTAGCTGTCCAAACGAAGACTCTCTTCTTCTCCCACATCCCATCTGCTGACGGCTCCCTTCCCGCGTCAGTGGCCAGCAGCTTGGTAGAGCCTCAGTCCCGGGCCCGGCAGGGAAGCACAGTCGTGTTCTGCGTGGCTAATGGAGGCAGAGGGGAGGCGGGCCTGAGCTCACGGAGCACAGAATTGGGCTCGTGAGGAAACGCTGCCGCGCTCCCTTTCTCATTCTCACGAAGCTCTCATCATATTTTTATTAGCACGGGAGTAATTTTCCTGATGGATTTGGTCATTTTTTTCTGACAGGTCTTCGGCCTTCCCTGAATATTCTCTTGCTCTGAAGGAGAATAGCTTTGTGGATAAGGATGGGGCGTGGCCAGCGGAGGGGACTCCAGTGTCAGCTGACTTGAGTTTGGTAGCAGGGAGAGGCCTGAGGAGGCACGAACGTCACAGCCAAAGCCCTGTCGCCCAGGGAGCTGGGGGCCCAACTGTTTGGGTTGTGGGCTGGTAGAAAGTGGTAGAAAACTAAGGAGTACAACGAGCTCCAGTTGGAGGAAGACAGGCGAGGGAAAGGTGTGGAGAGCGAACGTGCAGCAGGGCAGCATTTGACATCCCTGTCCGCAGGACGCATAAGTGCTGACCACTGGTGGTACTGCTGTGTGGGGGTATCGCCCGGTGGGTCCACCTGAGTAACTGGCATTCAGCTCCTCCCATCCACTCATCTCACCACACACCCATCCGTCCATTCTCCCGTCCACCCACCCATCCTTCTACCTGTCTAGTCACCTACCCATCTGTTCACTAAACCATCCATCCATCCATCTGCCATTCACCCATTTATCCACCCACCTCTCCATTCATCTGTCCGTGTAACCATCCATTTGCCCATCCACGTGTCTGTCCTGCCAACCACCCATCTGTCTCTCCATACACCCCCCCACCCATTTACACAGCACCGTCAGCCCATCCCTCTGTCCACCCAGTTGCCCGTCCTTCCATCCACTCACCTGTCTGTCCAGCCACCATCTCTCTTCCATTCACATACTAACCCGTCTCTACTCCTGCCCACCAGCCACCTGTCCTCAGCAGCACCTGCAGGATGGTCGCTGTGTGTGGTTCTCCTCACAGTGCAGACGTGAGGCTGTCACGTGATGACGTTCCAGTACCCGTCTGCTGGCACTGTCGGTGCTCTGCCCAGACAGCTGGAGCAGCTGCAGAGAAGCCCGGGGTGAGGTCTTACGGCTTCGAGGCAATGGCAGACTTGCTTGTGCTTAATGAGATCTGGCAGGATGTGGATGCAGCCCCTTCCCGCCTTCCCCCTCTGTTGTCTTCTCCCCCCAAGGTTCCTCGTCACATGACCCCTGAGCATCATGCCATGGCAAAGCAGGAAGGGAACACGAATCCGACATGTGATGAGTGGGGTTGCCCGATTGACCTTGTCATAGTCAGCACAGGTGTCAACTTGACAGTTGAGGGTTTGAGCTGTGGGCACATTTGTAGAGAATTAATGGTTGAGTTAAGCCCAGAGCAGTTGATGGAGAGACCCAGCCCATGGTGGGTGGGACTAGGCCCTGAACAGGTGAATAAAATACAGAGATGTGATTGAGGAAGTCGGCATCCTTCTGTTCACTTGGCCAGACATGGTGGTCTGGCAAGTAAGGATCGTCCGTCTCTCGGCCGTTATTTGGGAATGGTGTGGCCAGTTCCCTCGGCCCTGGTGTTGGTGTGGGCTCTACCGTCAAGCTGGACTCAGAACTGTAACCAGTAATCATAAGAGAATAAACCCCTTGTTCCCTTAAACCGTTCTTTAGTCATTTATCAGCAGCCATGCAGGAGAACTGCAACAGACCTTTACCAACTCAGGCTGTTAAAGAGAGGCAGGAACCTCAGAGGTTCAGCATCCCGCAGCAGTTGGGAAGCAGGTGAATCCTCCGAGAGCCCCATGATGCCCACTGCCGGGCTTCAGCAGGCTGTGCTGGGGGAGGAGGAGGGGTGGGCCGCTGATCCCCATCTCCACAATTGGCAATATGGGTTAGTCTAGGTGCCTGTTAGGTTAAGATTGGTGGGCTGAACTTTCTTACTTTGTAGGAAACAGAGTAGATGCCTTTGCAGGTCTGAGCACGGCGCTCAAGCAGTTCCGTTCGTTCCCTGGGAGAGAACGACACGTGCCATGCCCACAGAGGGCCCTGCCCCATCCTTGGCCTCTCCGAGCCTGTGCACCAGGCACTGACTTCTTCATTCGCTTGGCTTTGGGGCCATAGTCGCTGTCTGCCCCCTGTCTAATAAAAAGTCAATGCTGGAATGGAAAGAAGCAGGCTAACTCCCACAATGCACAGCACCTGCACCCGTCCAGCCAGCTCCTTGACGTGAGAAAAGTGTATTGAAGACGCCCTTTCTCTCTCTGTGTCCATTTAGGGTTCGATGACCCTCATGTGTGTGGTGACCCAGGCGTCCCAGAGAATGGTTTCCGGACCCCCAGCGGAGGGGTTTTCTTCGAAAGCTCTGTAACCCGCTTCCACTGCCAAGACGGATTCAAGCTGAAGGGCTCCACGAAGCGGCTGTGTGTGAAGCATCTTAATGGGACCCTGGGCTGGGTCCCAAGCGACAGGCCCATCTGCGTGCAAGAAGGTAAAGTGCCCTGTGGCTTGGGGGGAGGGCGTTGGGAGGCTCTGGAGGGTCAGTGTCAGGGGCTGGCTTGCCTGTGGGACTCCGTCCTTCCCCTCATTCAACAGTCCTTTGTCTCCATGTTCATTGGAGCAGGTCGGGTCCCACGAGGACCATTGGTTACCTGTCTGCGCCTCAGCGCTCAGCGCTCTTTCATTCCCAGGTTCCTTGTTGGAAAGTGTCATAAACACACCGTGTGGAAGCACATCCTCTGTCCAGGGCTCGGAGAACTCAGTCTGTTCCGACTCTGCTGGTCTGTGTGGTGCGCGGCCCATTCGGTGACAGGCAGAGTAGAGCGATGTGGTAGATGTGGTAGACTCTATTTCTAGAGGCTTCCTTTGATCTACTGAGGCCGTGAGGTGCTCAGTTACTTAACAGTTTGGATGGGTTGCTTGTTTCCACGCTTTAGACACATTGAAAGTTTTTTTGGGGAAAAAAAAAGCATTCATTGAAATATTTGAATGAGAGGCCACTTGTATCTCAGAGGACAGAAGGCCAAAGTTGGCAGAGGTGCGAGTCTAGAACGAACTCTAGTCCTGTGTCTCAAAGGCCCACATTTCTTTCCATTCTATTATTGACTTTATTTTAGAAAGGGGGCCTATAGCGATAATCGACAATTGTGATTTAATATAGAGTTCCTTTATGAAACTTGTAAAGCAATTGATCAGATGAGTGTTTTCATGTGTATGTGGGTGGGGTGCGTGTCCTGTGTTTGGGGGTGCATCTATACATGCAGGTGTGCACGCACATGTGTACATAGGCTCTGGAGGCCCCGGGGTGATGCCAGGAATCATCCTCAACATCCTTCCACCTCACCCCCTGAGACAGAGTCTCTAATCAAACCCAGAGCTCAGCGATAAGGCTAATCTTGCTGTCCAGCTTGCTGTGAGGTCTGCCTCCATCACCCTGAGCTGGAATTACAAGCAGAATGCCATTCCCACCCCACATTTATGTGTGTCTGTGGATCTGAACTTTGGTCCTCTCCATTGTCCCATAGCTGTTTCGCCTCTGAGTCATGTCCCAACGCCTGAACAAGCACTTTCAAATGTCTGTTAGGTGTTTTCTTATAGAAATTGCCAAAGATGACTGAGATGGTATCTTGCCCTAAAGTACTTGTTAACTAGGCTTTATATTCTGTGTGTGTGTGTGTGTGTGTGTGTGTGTGTGTGTGTGTGTGGTATTTCTGTGCATGTGAAGCAAAAGTTATATAATAAGGATTTAAGGTTCTTAAAAAGTAAATCACCGTGTAGTACATGCAAGCTGTGCTTTCTGTGAGCTTCTGTTCCACTAGAAGCTTACTTGGTTCCTGTGTATAGACTTCCCTGCCCAAACCATGTCCCAAGATTCTCAGTACTGAGGCACATCAGAGAACAATGCCAACGAGCACAGGCTTCCTGTATTGCCCGGAAATGAAGACTCTGCTCTTTGATCATCCTTTTTTTTTTTTTTAAATTCGCTGCTTGTTGTCGGGCTTTGTACCGCGGAATCGTTCCAAGAGCGGGCGGTGCCCTGAGCAGGGGCTTGCTCCCCTGCCGCTGTGCATTGTGGGAGTCCTACCCCAGCCCAGAGATGCGTGGAGGGAGCTGGGAGCTTGGCTCTTTCGCTGTGCATCCTAAAGGCAGACCCCGTGTTTCCAAAGAGGGTCTGGGGTGCATCCCAGTCTTGGTGCTGGGCTGTACGTTTTGGGAAGTTTGGAGAACCAGATGCCGCCAGCGCTGGCACAGTGGAGTGCTGATTTTCGGCCTTTGAAAGGTCTGTGTGCAGAGAGGGCCGCGGCGCCCCGAGAGTGGAGAAAACCACCACTGGCGATGTGCTCCTGTGCTCCCCCTTCCCCTCCCCTTTTCCCTCCCTCTCCCCCTCCCCCTCCCCCTCTGTTCTGTGCAGTCCATAGGAAGATGGGGTGGCACCCAGACCCCAGGAAGACTTTGTTCTGTTTTGTAAGCAGCTGCTGTTCCCTACTCAGGATTTATGCTCCGTGAGTAGTGAGAGCTGCTGAATTCATCTGTTTCCTTTGCCGAAGATTCTTGGAAGTTTAAGGAAGTTTTGTAGAGCTGACCATAATAACAGTTTATCACATTTTATAGGCCATTAAAGTTTAAGAGTGCTTTAGATTCATTGTCTCATTTGGCAGCACAGCCATACTTTGAGATGAGACTTAGCTGTGTCAGTTAGTTGAGAGTTAGCTTGACTCTTGAAAACTGAGCCTTTAGGTACACCCGTGAGGAATTATCTCACTAAGGTCATCTTGTAGAAGACTGTCTAATTGCACAATGAGTGAAGGCTCAGCCCACAGTGGTGGGATCATTCCCTGGACAGGTAGATAAATAAGCATGTTTAAAAGTTAGGGGGCAGCATCAGTCCTTCCCATTCTGCTCTGCTGTGACGTGGCTGGTCCCCTTGACTCTGGTGTTGGTGTGTGTGACTGCCTCGTTGACATGCAACCTGAAGTCATCAGGCAGAATAAGAACCTTCATTGTTTGGGTCGCGGGTTCATTCCAGCCACATATGAACTAAACAGATATGAGATGAAATTAAGACACTTTCCGTGTTCCTGATAAGCCTGCTCCTCAGCTTGCTCTGGGCATCCGTCTGCATCTCCTGGGCTGAAGCCACAGGCACGCCCACTCAGCAGACGTGCAGGAAGCTGAAGCTCAGAGAGGTCTGATCGAGTCTTCACGGTCACACAGCTGGCAAGGAAGACGCAGATCTGGAAATGGTTCTCATGTTGTCAGAACCCCAGGCCTACTGCTCCCCGCTCTGCCAAGCATCGGTGGCAGGAGGCAGGTCCGCCCAGGGCACAGTGGAGGGGACTCGCCCATGTCATATCTCCATCGTCCAGGGGCTCAAAGAGAACTTCGGTGAGAGTCGAGGAGTTATGGCAAGATGAGGGGTGAAGATCCCCCGGCCCCTCCGGCCTCTCCTCTCCTCCTCCTCCCTGAAGCCCATCCAGATCTGGACAGCGTCCAGGTTGCTTTTAGATCAACGGATTCCTGTGAACACGGGAGAAGGAGGCTGTCGCAGTGGCTGGTGCGTGGTGTGTGAACCACCCGCAGGCTCAGGCGTTGGAACTCTTGGGCTCCAGCAGGTGGCGCTGTTCTGGGAAGACTGTGGACCCTTGAGGGGGTGGAGCCTAGTAGCTTAGGGGAGCAAGGCACTGGTTCTCAGGAGGGTGCAGGCTCTGAGGTTGGAGAGCTCAGCCTCACTTCCCTTCTCTCTTGCAAGCGTTCTCTGCCCTTGATGGCGGCTGCAGCGTGAACCAGTCCCTGCTTCCGCTGCCGTGATGGACCGGATCCACCTTGGACCCGAGGCCAAGCAGTAAACCTGTCTCTCCCTGACTGCTTAGGTCCGAGTGCTTATCACAGCCCGGAAGAGTCACGGCCACAGCAGGGGGACAGAAGGACCAGTGAAAGCTTTCAGAAAGGGGAGCTGGGGATGCGGCTGGGACAGTGCCCTAGCATGCATGCAGCTCAGGGTTCCCAATTTACTCGGTTTTCTGTTCCAGACGTTAGTCTGCATTTTCACATTTACAGTGTAAACATGGTTTCCGCCGCCCTGGCTCACGAAGCCAGCATATTTCCCCCCCTGGGGGTTGCGGCCGACCTTCCTTGTGTCACGAAAGTCTGCTCTAATCAGACAGAAGTGCGTCGTTCTGGCAGGTGGCACCGTCCAGGTCAGGCGTAGAGGGATTCATGGGTGTCTCTTCCTGACCGCTCCTGATTGAATTTTTGCTTGGCAACAGGGAAGCTGAGTCTTAAAGACGTTAAGAGTTGTCCAGAGTTCAAGGATGCTTTGGTGATGGACAAACCTGTTTGAGTCTCGGGACTCTTCCCAGTCCATCCCCTACTGGTCATTCTGTCTGAGAAGCCAAGTCTTTATTGGCTCATTTAGCCCAGGCTGGCTTCCTATTTGCCATGTAGCTGAGGATAGCCTTGAACGCCTCATCCTCCTGCTCCGCCTCCTGAGATGCGCAGCCTGACAAACGCGTTTATGTCAACCAATCCCTCTGCCTTCAGCATCTCTCTCTCTTTATTTCTCTCTCTCTATTTCTCTCTCTGTCTCTCTCTCTTTATTTCTCTCTCTATTTCTCTCTCTCTCTCTCTCTCTCTCTCTCTCTCTCTCGGCGCTGTTCTCGGCACTGTGGGTAGAATGAGGCAAACATCCTCCTGCAGATTGTCCTCTCTTCCTGCCCCCCCCTACACTGCCACATCACCAGATGTCTTCCCTTCCTCACGCCAGCCCTTTGTTCCAGTCTAAAGGGCTTGCAGGGAGTCTCAGCTTTTAGCTTGGATTTGTAGAACGGGTCCTTAGGGACTGAATTTCTTCTCTGACTTTCCAAGCTGGGAAGGGTGGGGTTTCTCTGAGTCACACTCCAGGACCCTGAGCTTGGTGAAGGTGGTGGAGGGAGACACTGAGACCCTCCAGGGACTGAGAAGGCACCTCGTGGGCACTGTGCCGCAGACCCATTGAGGTCAGGGTGCCAACCAGGGCCACTGCCTTGCCCAAGCCACTCAGCTCGGGCTACTCGGGGGCACCTTACTGGGGTAAATGCCTCCGTTGCTGCTTTCGTCTAGCATGGCAGGGGTAAAAGAATCGACCTTCCGTGACCTTGATCACGCAGCACAGATGTCAGCCCTGTGTTGGTTCTAACTTTGGTTTGCCTTAAAGTGAGACTCACGGGTGATAAATTCACAAAAATTTACACCTTTGAATCCCAGCTTGGGGAAGACCAAGGCAGGAAAATTGAAAGTATGAGGGTGTGAGGCTGGACTGACCCACACCGCAAGACCCAAAGGAAGTTATCCCAAAGGTCAACTCAGGACTGCCGTTTATATAATGAGCAAATATGTGGAGTAGGTGGGAGAAAAAAATCAGCCCAGGTCTTGTCAAGGTTGTTGATTGTCAGAATTCACCATCCTTAGATACAGCCAGGCTGTGCATAGAAACACTTCAGCCCTTATGGACTGGCTCTGCTAGCTAGACAGAAGGCTGGTAGTTGGTGACGATGTGTGAGGGGTACTGCGGGTGTTCCAGTGTGTGGGTTGGGAGACTGCAGGCAGGCACTTGTACGAGGGCAGCCTTGGCATCCTCAGATGCCTTCCGCCTTGCATTGAAGTGGGGTCTTTCAACTGGCTGGAACTTTACTCATAGACCAGGCAGGCTGACTCCCCCTCTTCCAATTAGAGCGTCCAGAAATCTGCCTGTCTCTGCATCCTTGTCCCCTCCTCTCACAGTTTCTAGAAATCTGCCTGTCTCTGCATCCTTGTCCCCTCCTCTCACAGTTTCTAGAAATCTGCCTGTCTCTGCATCCTTGTCCCCTCCTCTCAGTTTCTAGAAATCTGTCTGTCTCTGCATCCTTGTCCCCTCCTCTCACAGTTTCTAGAAATCTGTCTGTCTGTGCATCCTTGTCCCCTCCTCTCAGTTTCTAGAAATCTGCCCGTCTCTGCATCCGTGGCTCCATTGCGGGGCCTACAGGTGATGCTACCACACCCAGCCTTTGATGCGGGCTTCAGGGAGCCAAACTCAGGTCCTCATCTTGCAAGGCAAAGGCTGTAACAGCTGAACCATCTCCCCAGCCTTTATATTGTCTTTTATAAGTAGGAAGCTAAATAATTGTACAGTTCCTGCAGTGGTGAGAGTGTCCCAAGAAATCTTGCTCCTGGAACAAGTGTTTGTGACAATTTGGAACGTCAGACCTGCATAGCATAAGCTTTGACATCTAAATCGACCCAGGGTGTCCCGAGAACATCTTTGGGTGCAGACAGTGGGCAGAAGCACAGCTTTCTCTTCTCTCAGCTTCCTCGTTTGGAATGGGTGCTTGAGGAAGAGGAGGACTGAGCCAGCGCTGCCGCAGACTTGAATTTTATGAAATGGGTTTCAGTGTTGGAGGGCTGCCTTGGCAGCTTCTTCTCTGTGAGGTGGAGGGAGACGTTCCCTCCCAGGCTGGCTTCTTGGAGCAGCTCTGAGAACAGCCCCTGGCCGGCTTCACTCCGCGTCACGTCAGTTCCAGGTAAATCCACAGTAAACAACTAGAGTCTGCAGGCTGTAGCAGCAGCCTGTTTAGATGCATCCTCCTGAGCAGGTGCTCGATGGTGACAACGCAGCGACGCTCGCTTCTCCCAGTCCCCACGAATGCCTCTGAGAGGCCGCACACGCCTCCACGCAACATCCCCGGTTTTCAGGTGAATCCCTTAGCGTGAGATCTTCTCGGGTGTCGTTGGCAAGTCTGTTCCTTTCAGCTGGAGAGAAGCAGAGAAGCGCTGCCTAAACGGCATGCGGGGTGCACCTCAAAAGTACCTAGTACCTACCCAGGAGCCATGTAGGATAGCCACAGCCCCCTGCTCGCATCCCGGGTACCACTGACAGCACCGTGTCCAGAGTGAGGCTTAAGGAGAGAGCTGGGGCCATGACGGCGGGAAACACATGGCACCAGATGTTTGTGACCCAAGAGCATCCCTGTCCGTGTTTTGGTGTCTCTGTAGGGAAAGACCCCTCGTTGTAGGGGGCGGGGTCTCACGAGTGCTGAGCAACGCCACACTCTCCGAGGTGCCGCTTGTCATTCATGCCCCTGTGCGCCCCACTGGGCTTTGGCCACAGCCACTAGAAGTGGGTTGGTTAGTCTGAGTTATCCATAGGACCATGAGTGGAGTTGTCCATTCCAGATCATGTACTTTGCAGGTGCTGATAAAGGTGGCCAGGACAATTCCGTGGGAAAGAAGAGCAACTACACACCAGCCCAGAACCATCAGTCACCAGAAATAACCCCCATGCTGCTCTAGAGTCCTGCCCATCATTAGTGCGTGGGTGTGCACATTAATACTAGACCTGTCCCTGGTGCATTAGTACATAGACCTGTTCCTGGTGCATTATTAGCACATAGACATGCTCTTGGTACATTATTAGTACATAGACCTGTTCATGGTACATTATTAGCACATAGACCTCTCCCTGGTGCGTTAGTATATAGACCTGTTCCTAGCTCATTATTAGCATATAGACCCGTTCCTGGTACGTATTAGCACATAAACATGCTCTTGGTACATTATTAGTACATAGACCTGTTCATTGTACATTATTAGCACATAGACCTCTCCCTGGTGCATTATTAGTACATAGGCCTATTCCTGGTACATTATTAGTACACAGACCTATTCCTGGTACATTATTAATACATAGGCATATCCGCAGTACATTATTAGCACATAGGCCTGTCCTGTTGCATTACCTCTGTTTTCCTTTCCCCAGAGACTACTGTGTTTTAAGAGCAGGTGGTGCATGTCTAAATATTCCCAGCCCACACCCCCTTAGAGCGGGACACCCCTTCCTGTCAACTCCCTTGGAAAGCACCTGTCTGTGGGGCACCGACTCTGTGTGCGTGCCAGGACCCCTGCCAGGACCTCCCTGACAATGCCTGCATAGACCTCCTGCGCGCGCACGCACACACACACACACACACACACACACACACACACTACAGTTCATTCATCAAGCACTGTTTTAAGTACTTACTAAAATACTTTGGCTGCCATAGACCTGACCAGGATTGCTATAACAGATGAATAATGATGTGGAAAAAGACTCTCCGAGCTTCCTAGGAGAAGGGCACAATGTAAGTTTAAGTGTTATTATTACATTATAAAATTTTAATTAAAAGATCCAGCTTGACTCAGAAACTGAAGCTGGAGGTGAAGTTGGTGGCTGGCTCCTTGATTCATTGAAACCTCGGGGTGTGGACCTTTTTCAAAAGCAGGGAGCCGTCTTCCTTTCTCCAGCTCCTCATATATTAAGTTGAGTTGTCTTCCACCTCCCGAGCTTCGCCCCACACAGATGGACGCTCTAAAAATGTTTTATTTAGCATGCTTTTCTTCTCAGGTGCCTTTTCTATCATCTAAAATTTCTTTCTTGTGGCTTTAGATGTGAGTTATCAAAACCCACAGCCTCTTCCCACAAGGGCGAGGATTTGCCTGTCTTCACGAAGGTATTCTCGTTTTCTGTCTTCGGCAGTGGGAGAGAGCAGAAGGGAGCCTCTGCCTGTCCCCAGGGCCGTTGGCAGAAATCACCAAAATCACCCTTCGCCCACACTCTGTTCCTGTTGCTTCTGAGTGAATTTGGTTTTTGTTCTTAAAAAAAAAAAAAAAAAAAAAAAAAAAAAAAAAGATTTCTTTAGCAGAAAAGATTTGAAACAGAAAAAAAAAAAAAAGATCCAGAGGAAATGAAGTCAGGTCAGACTGGGGCCTATCCAGCAGAGAGAAGTGCAGGAAAGATCAGCTATCCAGGTGGCGAGATGACTGGCAGCCTGCCACACTCAGGAGGATGGTCCCAGGCCCTGGGGGCGCAGGGAGACCCCATCAGGTGCGTTAGCCAGCTGTGCACGTGTTCTGTGTTGGTCCACGGTCCTGTGGGCGCTGCCATCCCATCTGTCTGTTCGGAGCCCTGGAGGACACGCTGGAGGGGGGAGCGGGGTGGGGGGACTTTAAATCACAGAATTATCAGACGAGTAGAGAGTGCAACAGCATCCGCACCTGCTCAGAGCCTTGTCAGAGCAATCTCAAAGGTCAGGCGGTGATTGGTGGCAACCTTGAACACCTCGCTGACTGGAGAGTCCCCAGGAAGCAGTTTTTCACAAGCTCACAGCCGACGCAGCTCAAGAATTAGGTTGGCTGCTTATGAAAAATGCAGGCCGCCCCCAGGGGTGTTCTTCCAAACCGCCACGGTGGGCGGAGGCCGCCTTCCCTCCTGCCGCTGTGGAGCGGTTTGGCACTGACCTGGACCAGCTTCCTCTGAGTCCTGTCCCCGCTAATAGAGACCTCGGAACCCGCGCCGGGTCTGCAAAGCCTTCTGGGTGCAGACCTGCTCCTCCTTGAGACCACTGGACTCAGCTGCCACAGCCGCTAGGGTCGTTCAATTCTCAGCCAGCTGTGTGCGTCTGGACGGCTGTCTTCATCCTCTGGCTTCACAGGGACCCCCCCCCCCGCACATGCACCATAGGCATGCACACATGCGCTTCTCCAGACTCCCAGCTCCAAGCAGTGGGATCTAAGCTTAGCAAGATGGTTCCCCGGCGGGGTGGCCCCCGCGCGCTCCTCGAGGAGCCTTCCATCAGCAGAGCATGAGGAGCTGGGGCAGAAGCTCTGCATGTCAGCAGCCCTGCAGAGCAGCATTCAAAATGCATCCTAGGCTGGGGATGCAGTGCAGTTGAAGTGGTACTCAGCACCAAAAAGAAAAAGGAGGAAGAAGAGAAGAAAGGGAAGGGAGAAGAGGAGAAAAGGGGGATCAGAAGGAGGAGCCGGAGAAAGCAAGGCTTGCCCAGCATAAAGTAATAAAATAGGCTCTTTCACATTTCTTGTGAGCTCACTTAGGGACATCTTGTGTTTCCTATCGCTTCCTCACTGTTGAAGACAGGGCGACTTTCCAGGAAGTAGAAAGTGTCTTTAAAGATAAAGTAATTAAAGTTGTGTTTGTCCAGAGAAGCACAAGGACTGTGCAGGAGATCCGGTCTATGTAGTACCTGCCTCACCAGCGTGAGGACCTGAGTTCAGATCTGCTGCATCCGTGTAAAAAGCCACCCTGGAGCCATGAAAGCGCCTGTAAATCCCAGTGTGGGGAGGCGGAGGTGGAGGATCCCTGGGGCCTTCTGGGTAGTCTAGTCAGCTCAGCAAGCTCCAGTCCAAAGAGAGACCCCGTCTCAAAAAATGAGTTGGAACATGACTGAAGAAGACAAATGATGTAACCTGTGTGTACACACATGCACATGTAAACACACAAACATGTATGTATACATTTTTATACATACATGAACATCTATGTGCACAGGACTGTGCTTATGCACATACTTGTAAACATGTTTGTACATGCACAAACCTGTGTACACACATGAACATGTAAACGCACATGTTTGCACACATTCCAAACAAAAGGAGAAAGTCGTGAAGATGGTGCTTTAAGGAGAAACTGGACTGACCCACTTCCTCACCAACTTCCATAATCAACACCAAGAGATCAAGTCTCCTGGAGAAGTCTCTGCTAATGACTAAGGTTTTATGCTTTGGGGGACTTCAGTACCCCTCCAAGTGGGCAGTCAGTCAATCATCCCTCAAAACTCTGGAAATGTTTTCGGGCTCCAGGTGAGATGGGAAAAGGGAGCTGCATCGTCAATGAATTTGCTTGTTCTCCATCTTGTTATTTCAGCCTTTTCGAAGTTTACAGAATGTAGCACACAGAGAAAAATTCGTAAAACAGAGCGATCTAGTGGTCTGTCACCAAGTGATACCAACATCGTCATCACCCAGGGAAGAAACAGGACTCACCCCCCATGCCACCCTGCCCCCACCCCCACCACCCTGCCCTCCTCCGAGACCCAGCATAATGCCCCGTGCTGGCAGCCAGACACATGTGTTGTTCCTGATCATGACGCTATTTCTGCTTTAACCTCCTTTGCCTTATTTTAGAATCCATGTACGCAGAGTTGTAGAGTAAGGAATCTTTCATATCTGAGTAGCTCTATGACATCCGTGCATATCAGGGAGAGCAGCTGCAGTTGATGGTTTTCACTGCTGCATAAAATTCTAACATCATTTGATGTTCTCGTGTTAGTGGACATCTAGTGGGGTTCTTGTTTGTTTGTTTGTTTCCACTGACCTAATGGTAGATGCTGCTGGTCTTAGGAAATAGTTGCACTGATTTACATCCCTGGGGCAAGAGTACACTTCTTGCCCTAACACTTGATGGTTTCTATAGCCAGCGTGTCGGTACATAGTAGTATCATACGCTCCTTTGGGGAGAGGGTGTCTGTTTGGGGTTTTGTTCCTTTGCTTTTGTTTGGCTTTGTTTCATACCAGGACCTCACTGGGTGGTCAGCATGGGCTTTGAGCTCACAGTGCCTGTCTGCAGGCGGCACCGCACACCACCCAGCCTCTCTCAGCTTTAACGCACATTTCCCTGGGGGCTACTGCAGCAGAGACCTTTCTGGGTGTTTATGGCCTGGCTTGTTATTCTCTCTGGGGACGTGCTGCTTAATTCACTTAACCATTTATCGATCAGATGCCTTTTCCATATTGATTTTTAGGAGATTTTATGTGCACTGGATACAGCCCTTCATTGGTTATTAGCACTGTGAGTCTGTCCCGCGGCTTACGGTTTTACTCTCCTCTTATTATCAGTGTGATAAACAGAATATTTCAACTTGAACAGGGTCAGATTCACCAGGCTTGCTTACATTCTGTGGCATCTTCGTGGTCACATTAAAAGTGCTGCTGTCCCATGATATTACAAAGGCATTTTCCCGTGTCATCCGAGAGCCTCGCTGGTTTGTCTTCGACACTGACATTCCCCGCCCATCCCTCTGGGCTTGGGTTTGCGTGGGACACAGGACAGTGGTGTCCCTCAGAACCACTGTGTGCTCTTGCTCTGTGGACCACCATATCAGGAGATGGAAGCCCACGCCCCGGACTCTGTCTGCGTGTCTTGTGGTGTAAATGACCGATTACCGTAGCCTTGGAATTGGTCAGAAGCGCTATCCCAGCAAAATTTCTCCTTGCCCAGCACCTCCAAGACCCTGTGACACTTCTGTCTGCCTTTTGCACGTTGTCACACAAATCGTAGAATCAGAATGTCAACTGTCAAAGTAAGTTTGCATTTTTGACATTACTGTATTGGATTTACAGTTAAATATTGAGGAAAATGGTTCCTTTCCAACAGAGTTTTCCCATCAAAAAGGGGGCATGGTCCCCTACTTAAATCTTTTGACAACTTTCTTCAGGAATGTCTTGTAGTTTTCTATGATAGTAGTTCTATCATTTATTACATTTATGCCCAGAAATTCAAAAAATTTTGATGCTATCAAAAAAATTTTGATGCTATCAAAGTTTTAAGTTTTGTTTAAATTTGATGTTATATAGAAATTTCTACAAAACCAGTAGATTGATTTATAATTTCTGTGAACCACGTCGTGTATTGTAAATAGTTCTGCTTTTTCTTTTTCTTCCAACATAATAACTTCACTATCCCTTTTATTGGGGCCCCCACTTTAATTAGGAATGCCAGTACAGTGCTAGATGTAAGTAAAGTGAGCATAATTGTGCTGTTTTCAATCTCAAATGTACGCCTTGAATCGTTTTTGTTCTTTTAAAAAACACATTTTGTGATAGTAAAGGTGTTTTATTTCGTTCCTGATGGTGATAGTTAGTATTATTTGTCAGTCAGGCACCTAGGAAGCCATTCTTTGAGTTCACCTGAGGGGGATTCTGTAGATTAAGCTGGCCTGTGGACAGACCTATAAAGCATTGTCTCGATTGCATTAAATGGCAAAGGAAGACCCAGTCCATTGTGCACAGCACTTCCTTGAGCTTCAGGGCTCTGAGGCCATAAAAAGATGGTGAGGATAAGCTAGCAAGCACGCATGCGCACATGCCCTCCACTAGCACAAGTGCACACATGCCCTCCACTAGCACAAGTGCACACATGCCCTCCGTTACTACATGTATGTGCACACACGCCCTCCACTAGCACAAGTGTGTGCACACATGCCCTCCACTAGCACAAGTGTACATACGCCCTCCGCTAGCACGTGTGCATGCACACATGTCCTCAGCCAGCAGGTGTGTGCGTACATATGCCTTCTACTAATACATGTGCACACACACATGCCCTCCGCTAGCAAGCATGCATACACACATGCCCTCCGCTAGCAAGCATGCATACACACATGCCCTCCGCTAGCAAGCATGTACATGCCCTCTGCTGGTGCGTGGATGGTTTGTGAGCAGCTGCTTCAAGCTCCTACGGCTCTGATGCCCCAGCATGGACAGACAGCCTGGAACCTGGGATGTGAACCAATGACACTCTTTCCCCCTAACTTGCCTGGGCCCAGCGTTTTGTTGCAGCAATGTGCAAGAACACTAAAGCACTGGTGCCTTACTGAAAACACTCTTTCTAATATCACTAAAAAATGTTGAATTTTATCAAAAGTTTTTTCACATCTATTCAGTTGATCATTTTCCCTTTTACTCTGTTCATGTTGGCAAGTTCCGTTGGCTGACCATAAATGTCAAATCACCAAGGATTCTTGAAATAAACTCAACTTTTGATGCAGTTTTTTAAAAGAAATATTGCTGGGTTATGTATTATGCCATAATACAGAGAGAACTGGCTCCCATGAGCTGTCCTTTGACCTCCAGGTGCACGCTGTGGCACACACACCCCTCCCACGTGCATGCAAAATAAATCAATAAATGTGGAAAAATCAGCCTGGAGAAGAGATGCGTAGGGCAGAGTCAGCCGGCAAGAACTGCCTGTTTCCTTCCCGAGGGGAGCTGTGTGACCCCACCTGTGTCTTCAGGCAACAGCGTGTGACTGAATCCACAATGCAAATAGCTAGAGACTCAGCCGAGCTTCCAGAGTCTTGTCAGGGTTCGATCCTCTAGGCATAATTGGCCCCTGTCTGGCTGACCTCCAGTCTATGTCTCCTGCCTGCGTTGTACAAACAGGGCATTCCAGGGGCTAAGAGATGTCTCAGGAGCTGAGGACGAAGCCATACCTTGGGCCTGAGTTAATCCATTACCGCAAGTGTGACAAACCCTTTGAGAATCTAGGTCAGAACCTGCCAGGGCTCCTGCGTCCTGCGTAAGCTTCAGTAGCCCCACATCACACTAACATGAAACCCCGCCTCCCGGCCCCGGCCGTGGTTTCCTGGGCCCAGCTAGGTCTGGCCCTTCCTCCGCCTGGTGGCCCCTGTGCCCCCCACACACAGATCTTCCCTTGTGTCTTAAGCCCTTTCCCAGCCTCTGCACCAGCCCTTCCGCTGTCTGAAACATTCCTCTCCCAGGCCTGCGAGTAATTGGATCCTTGTTGTCATTCGGGTCTCAGCTTAATAAATGCCATTTCCTCAGAGGCCCGCTTCCTGTCTGCTTGAATTAAATGAGTCCCCCAGCCAGGCCTTATCTTATCACCTTATTATGTGCTCCTCATTGTGGCGAGCCTCCCTGGTCTTTCCTCCCTCGTTTGTCTCTTAATTCGTAGCATCTTTCCTCCTTGCAAGTCTGTCGAGAGTAGAATCATAGCCTTTTCTGTCTCCCCAGCTCCGGGGGCATACCGGAGTAAATCACCAAACCAATGAATAACTGGAGGAACGAGAAATGTTTACAAATGCCAGATTCACTGGGATTTAAGTCAAATTCTTACCAAGACCTTTCCAGAGCTTCAGGTACACACATGGGTTGCGTCCCTCTGATCTATGTCCTACGCCGTATATTCACGTTGGTGGGGACAAGTTTCGGAAATGCTGATGTTGAGACGGGATGTTTTTAAGAAGTCAAATTTGGGGGCTAGAGAGATGGCTCAGGGATTAAGTTTCTGCCTCGAAAACAGAAGGGCCTTCAGATCCCAGATCCACGTAAAAACACCAGGCAGAAATGGTCGTGGTCTGCACTTCCACCTCTGGAAGGTGGAGCCTGGGAAACCCCAGAGCAAAGCAAAAAGGAGGAAGAGTAATCCAAGATGATTCCCAAAGTCACCCTTGGGCCTCTACAGGCACACACAGTTCCCTCTGACACACACACACACACACACACACACACACACACATTTTTTTTTAAAAGTCTAATTTGTTTTCATATATACCCAACATTTGAAAGAAGAGTAAATCTTACAGAAAATCAGCATATCTTCCTGAAAATTCCCTGGCCTGGCACTGTGCCTGCCCCATCCCTGAGGACTGTGTTCTTCAGCCTACCGATTAGACCAGTTCCTCTGCACTCAGCCTGTGTGTGTGACACACTCAGGACCTCCCACCCCTTCCCTTGCTCGCTGTCTGTACAGGGTCCCTGTCGTTAGGAAGAGAACGTTACCTCAGTAGCAACAGTGGGGTCGGTGGACAATGATTGACCAAAAGGAAGCCTTTTATTCCCTCGAGTTCTATCCTAAAAACGTCCATTTAGGCCTCATGCACTTGACTTTCAGTGTAGATAAATGCTTCTTATAGTCTTTGGTACTGATCTATTTGATGTGACTTTTCAAAATTCTGCCTGACTGGATGAATTTATACTGTAGAAAATTGTGTTACAAACAGTCCCTGACTTATCAACGATTCAACTTAATGATTTTTCAGCTTTGCCGTGATGTGAAGGCTATGCATGTTCAGTAGAAAGTTGACTTCACGTTTCGAATTTTGTTCTTCCCTGCATGAGTGAAATGTCACATGATACTCCCCTTCATTGCTGGGTGGTTGTGGCCGTGAACTGGGGTCCACAGTCCTCCAAAAAGACAAGAAGAGAAATGAGCCACGCTCCACAGTGTACTGCGTAGCTGAGCTAGGAGGCCTAGGAGTTGGCTGTACTAAATATATTTGCAACTTTGTGTGTGTGAAAGTAAGCGTGTGTACCTGTGTGGGTGGACACAGTGCGGGCCAGAAAAGAACCTTGGGTGTTAATCCTCAGAAACATCATTCACCTTTTTTTTCTCTTTTTTCAGGTGTGTTTTTGAGGTATGTTTGCGTGTGTATGCATGTTTGCATGTGGGTGAGAACATGTGTGTGTACCGGTGTATGCACACACAAGTGGGCCTGTGTATGAAGTCCCTCCTCTCCTGTTCTTCCACCTTATTCTTTTTGAGGTTGGAGCTCTGATTTAACTTGGTTGCACTATTATGAGGAGTCCGGCCAGCCAGCTTGCTCTGGGGATTCCCAGGCTCTTGCTCCAGGGGCTGGACTTTCAGGTGGACACCCAGGTCCACCCAGCATGGCTAATGTGAGACCTGAATTCCAGTCTTCACTTTAAACGGAGTTATTTTTGAAACAGGGTCTGTGTAACCGTTACTCTTAACTATTGCTGTGAGAGAGCACCCAAAGTCAAACAACTTAAGGGAGAAAAGGGAATTTATTCACCTTAGAGTTCTAGAGGGAAGATATAGTCTTTCACGGCAGAAATAGCATGGCTGGCTGGCCGAAGCTGGAAACAGGCCACACCCATCTGAAAGGCTTCCTAGAGAGTCTCTCTTCTCCTTCCAGTCTTCTGTTCTGTGACTCCTTTTATCTGGTCCACTACTGGGAGGTTCCAGTGAGATCTGGGGAGGTTCCGGTCAGATCTAGGCTGATCTTGTATATCCAAATAATCTCTCCAGGTGGTCTCAGCAGATCTTGCCAGGTATGGTCTCAGCAGATCTTAATTAATTCCAGGTGTGTCAGGTTGACACCCAGGATTAACTGTCACCATCTCTCACCGGCCAGGACCATTTGGCTAGGCTGGCTAGTCAGCAAACCCCAGGGACACTCCTGTCTCTGCCGCCCCGGAGCTCGGATTACAAAGAGGACCTCCGCACTGGATTCCTTTTACGTGGGTTCTGGGAACTGAACTCTGCTCCTCGTGCTTGTAAGCACTTGGCCCCCTGAACGGTAACTCAAGGAGCACCTGGATTTCTGTGTGAAGCTCCTTCGGCACCGATGGAGGTTACACAGCCTTCTTTAGGCAATGAAGGTTCTAGATCCATTTCCTAAGGGAGGGTCTGTGATAATTTTCTATCCCAGATATTTGCCTGGTGTGGGGGGGGGGGAGTGACTGGCACATGTTGTTTGTGAAAAATCAGAGACAGTGGTTCATCTTGAAGCTTGCTGCAAGCCTTACCCCTAGGGCACACCTCCATCTCTCTTTTCTGGCCGACTTGAAGGCTAACACTTTGCCACCTAGTTACTATGTAGCCCCCCCCCCCAACTTGTGAACTGGTGTTGTGTCACTCTCCATGAAAACACTCCTTGGACTATAGTGAATCTATCCTGGGGTTCAGGAGGCTGGCACCCCCTCCAAGCCTGGCTCATGCTCTGCCATAGGCTCAGCACCCTGTTGATAGAAACTTGGGGTCCTAATTAGACATTTAAGGCATTTCACACTTAACACGACAGGTTGAGAAATCTCCCTTAGGAGCAAGAAATGGGTGCTGGTGTCTTGGCCAGCCAATGTCCACACATCTATGATATCCAAATCGACATTCTGTCTATAGACTTTATTCTCAAAACTGGAACCTCCTGACTATGGTAGTTAGTTCTTAAACACATCCTAAGTCAGCCTTGAAAGTAGTTGTTTAGACATATAAATTACTGCCACAGGAATATTTACCACCAGGATTTTGCAGACAGATGCCTTGATAAATGTGTTTTTATTTGCCGTGAATAATTTCTGCCGAGTGCCTTTGAAAAAAGCATAATTCACATTTTCCATTAAGAAGAAGGCAGCAGCGGTGTGCAAAGAGCTGTCAATTATCTTCTGAATCCAGCCAGGGCCATTCTGAGGTTGATTTGGGAGAAATTCAGTTACTTTAGCAGGAAAATTATTAAACATGAACAGTTAGAAAAACCCTAACTGTGTTGAGCAGATGGCTCAAGGTTTAAAGCCTGACAAGCGAAAGGACTTGAGTTCAGATCCCCAGATCCTGTATAGAAATGGTAGGTGGATATGGCGGCAGCCTGTAATTCCAGCCCTGGAAGGCAGCGCTTGGGAAACCCCAGAGCAAAGAAATAATAAGGCAATCTAGGATGACTCCTGCTGCCACCCTTGGGTCTCCACGAGTACACACACTCACGTGCCTTCTTTTACAGGCACGCACACACACACACACACACACACACACACACAAACATGCAACAAAAATAAAAATAATGAAAGTTTAAAAAAAAATCCCTTTCCATAACCCAATACAAAAAAGTGAGAGGTCCCATTGAAACTGGAAATAGTTCTCCAGCCAGGACTCTGCATGGAACTCCAGGCGCCATAGGAAGGCCGGATAATAGTGGTCCCCGGGGACCCCCAGACAGTGCTGGAAAGCTGGCTAGCCAGCTCCACAGCTGCGCGTTCTTGGGCTTCTGGCGGAGCTACCAACGTTGCATTTGTTGCCCACTGCATTTTTTGGCCGGGTACGTACTCAAATCTGGGGATTGGAACCGATAGCATAGTGGATGGCACTGGCTCTGTGCTAATGGTGGTGACAACGGCTGAGAGAAATGTGCCCCGGCCCCAGATGACCTGTTCAGTCAATGACCGGCGCATCTCACTCCCCAGATTTCAGACCCTCTTCTCCCGGGAGACCAGCCTGAGTTTGACCCACTGCGGATGTATCAGATTCCTGCACTGTTATCAGTAAATCCAGCCCCAGCTCCATGGCTTCCCAGATGGGCCCCTCGCAAGCCAGTCGAGCCCTCAGCGTGGCCCATCTGGACAGTCGCTGTGCCCTCCTTTCCGGCCGCGTTAGAGCTCTCTGGGCCCAGGGCTTGAAAGGTAAGGTTTCCCAGCTGTTTTACACATCAGTGGACCTTAGGAATGGCTGAGAAACCAACAATCTTTCAAGTTGTTAGAGAACGATTGGGTGAAGTTTCTAAATTGCTAAATACTGTACTTAGATTTTTTTCTTTGCTTGAAAAAAAGTTAGGAACCATAAATTTTGAAAATAACCCATCTATACGTCCTACTTCCAGATTTAAACCCGGAACCATGAGCAGGGTGGGGAGTATAGTCCAGTGGCAGAAGACCTACCTAGCACGCCCAAGGGCCTGGCTTCTATTCCCACACTTTGAAAACGAATGCATAGGTTTGGGGCAGTGGCTCTGTGGTTAGAGTGATTGCCGTGCAGGCAATCCCACAGAAAAGGCCACGGAACTCCAGCTTCAGCAGTAGAGACAGGGAATCCCCAGAGCAAACGAGCTAGCCAGACCAGCCCTATCGGCCAGCTAGATGGAGACCCCCGTCGCCAAGGGATGGATCGAGGATGATTCTCAGTATAAACTTTGGGCCTCTGCATGCAACCCCACATACGTGTGAACATACATGTGTAAATACACACACACAAACTGAAAAGAAAAATACACAAGTGAAAACATTTGGTGCATACGTGTCCGTCAGGGATGGAGAAAGACATTGCAATCAGTGGGACTTAAATTAGTTGTTGGATTAGTGGAGCGGGGGTGGCGGGGGGGGGGGCAGAATCTCAAGGAGACCGTGACGCAGGGTGGACCATGCAGGAAGCTGGAAGCAGACACAGTTAGAAGCAGATGTCTATCTTCCACCGGCCCTCCCCTTCTTCCTCCTCCTCCTCCTCCTCCTCCTCTTCCTCTTCTCCTCCCCATCCTCCTCAGCCTTCTCCACCTCCTCGTCCTGAACACACACAGTCAGCTCCATCAGAGGACATAATGCGCTTGGCTGCCATGAGACTTGGGAGGTTGGCAAGAGCGTGTGCTGTTCCGGTGTCACTTTAAAATCATGCGTGCTACGTGGGAAATGCCAACTGTGGACACAGTGGCAGCTCAGCCCACGTCTTCTCCTCGAGCTCTGCCCCCCCCCCGCCTGCCTGATTGGCCACCAGTGGCCAGCCACAGGCCGCACTGGGTCGCACAGACCTGAGACACAGCCTGCTCTTGTCATTCATTCATTTCCAAACTCATTCAGCAGATCAGCCATGCAGTTAAAGTGTCACGGGTGGCAAACAAGGTAGGGCGAGGGGCTGGGTCCTCTGTGTCCCTCTTCCTGTTACTCCCATGACACAGGAAGTGCAGCTTGTTCTCGTCACCAGAGCCTGGTGCGGAGAAAGACCCCATCTATCAAATTCTGGCGCAATCGAGAGCAGGTCTGAATGGAAGAGCTTTGCCGTAGAGCGGTGAGCATTTGCCTCAGTTTCTCTTCCTGTTGCTGTGATAAGACACTCTGGCAAAAGCGGTTTATTCTGGCTCGCAGGTCAAGGTACAGACCATCGTGGTGGGGAAGGCAAGGCGCAGAAGCTCGGAGCAGCTGGGCACATGCCATCCACACTCAGACGCGCACGGGAGTGAAGGAGTCCCTCGCTCTAGGAGTGCAGCCAGCCTCTTGGCTGGAGAACGGTGCCCACAGTGGGCGGGTTTTCCCACCTCAATTAACGTAATCAAGATCCTCTCCTTCAAGCTCGCTCCAAGGAGCTTGTCACTCCAGCCAAGTGGACTCTTGTGCTAACCCTCATACCGTTTTAAACTGCAGACCTAGCGTTTACCTTTTCTACAATTGCAGATTGCCGTATGCCTCAAATTGAAGATGCTGAGATTCATAACAAGACGTACAGACACGGAGATAAGTTAATCATCAACTGTCACGAGGGATTCAAGATCCGCTACCCTGACCTATACAACATGGTTTCGCTATGTCGAGATGATGGGACATGGGATAACCTGCCCATCTGTCAAGGTATGGGACAGGAGCTATTCTCACTGGCTGTTTGGTTGATTGTTGTGTGTGCTTATGTGTGTTTGCATGTGGCGGGGTACGCATGTGTGCAAGAAGGCACTCAAGTGTATGTAGCTATGGGGGTCCAAGGACGATACTGGAAATCATCCTGGATTGTTTTTCCACCTTATTGCTTTGCTCTGGGGTTCCCCAGGTTCTACTTTCCAGAGCTGGAATTACGGGCCTCTGCCATGTCCTCCTGGCATTTTTTGTGTGGTATCTGGCATGGCAAAGGCTTGAACCACTGAGCCAGGTCCCCAGCCCCTGTCAAGGTTCTCGTTTGGAGCTGTAGGTGTTTCTTCAGTAGCGTGGATGATTCTCTAACAAGTGGCAGAGGTGATGGTGGAAAGAAAATAGCACCCAGCCTTGGTTCCGCCCTACGTTTTGCTGACTGCATTTGGAGTCTCCATGGTCATGTTAGGGTGACTTAACTCCATACACCCAGGTTTCCAGTAAAGGTGAGAAAGACCTGGCTCTTTAGCACATTGGATATTCTCTTTCCTCTGGAAAAATCACAAGGAGTTTAGGAAGCAGGAGATGCATGCCTGGTTTAGAAACACAGGGTGAGCCATTGGGTATAGACCGGCCATCACAGGGCGTTTATACCTAATTCACTAGTGAGAAGAGTATAATAGGAAGCCCATCTTGAAGAGGCTGTCTTCCCTCCATAATGCCCTTTTTTATAATGCATGAAGAACAGAAAAATAATCAAATTCAGATTTCTTCCAAATCACACAGCGATTCTTTATCCCCTTGCCATTTTTTTTTTTAATTTGCCCCAGCCAATGTGCATCGAGGGCCCTGTTTGTGAAAATAAACCTTCGAGTTCCCTGAATCCCGACTTGATTTTTTTTTAACATGTGACTTGGACCAAAGGACCAAGAAACCGATGCATAATTCATCGTCTGAGGGAGGAGGAGGGCGAGCGCCCCAGAAGCGCTGGCGGTGTTAAAGTTGAGATGAATGTTAACTGTGTGCTGGAAATCGCAGCTGGCAGGCTCCAGTATGGCTCTGGATGCCCCATCATAAGAAATAAATTGTTTTCTTACACGAGAGCGTAAGAGTCGTGACCCCGTGGAGGAACAAAGGCCCTGGTGTGGGGACAGAGACAGCAGGCGCAGCCATCACACCGCCTGTCCTACCCCTGCCGACGCGGGCTGTCCTGAAGGAGACAGTTTATCTACCTGCTCAGAGACAGTTTGCAAAACAAGCCACCGGCTCCCGGGTCGGGCTCTCCATCCAAATAAACTGCATTAACCGCTCGTTCGCTCCAAGTCTCCATCACTGTCAAGTGCGGGAAAAAAAAAGAAAACTGCCTCCCACTCCAGCGGCTTCTGACTGTCCCACTCTGCAAGAATCCATTCTCTGCCCGCGCCCTTTGTTTCCTTCTGGGTCACGATGTGCTCTATCTGTGCCACTAAATGCCCTGGGCGCCTGGGCCATCGTCTGCTTTCTCAGTGACTGTTCTCGGCACATCTTATGGTGGCCAACCTGTGTGCTTGTGAAGAATTCAGAGACGCTTTGCTTCATCGGACCACCCCACCACCAATCTCCCCATGGGACTTCTGTAGGTGGGCCAATAAGAGCAAGAGAAATGGGTGACCACGGTCTCTCTCTCTCCCCCTCCCACCCCTCTTTCCCTCTTCTGGGGCTCAAACCCAGGTTCTCACACATGCTAGACAATCTCTCTTCCACTGAGCTAAACCCACAGTCCTCTCTTTACTTCTTATTTTGTTACAGAGTCTCATTAAGATGCCCAGGCTGGCTTTGAACTCACTCTGCAGCCCTTGCAACTAGAACTTGCCATTGGTTTCCTTACAGTTTGCACAGATACTAACCCTCTGCTCGGGAGTCACAATTGGCAGGCTCTCTGTAAGCACTCGTGCGGCCTTACACTGCTTATACTGGTGTAGCTAGGACTATAGGCTCGTGGCACTGGGCCGGCCCCTGGCTGGCCACCCTGAAGAGCTGTGTCTCTTTGGACAGTGCCACCTGCCCTGCTATTATTCCTCCTCAGAGCCCCTACTGAATAGAAGATGTGCCCCAGCCTGTCCTGTGCCCTCTGTTCTGTAGAGGAGGTGCCCGTCCTATGCCCTTCTGAGCAGGAGGCAGAGAACCCTGCCAGCGTTCAGCCGCCTGGCTGGCACAAAACGGGAAAGTCTTCTGGGTTGCTTTAGTAGGTCTGGCACCTCTCCCAGCCCCCTTGGGTGATGATCATTGGCTCTTAGAGAGACATTTCATTCTGTAACTTTTATTCGCACCTATAGATCCAGGGGCTAATGCCTGAGGAACCTTCTCTCTATTATCTAGAAGTGCAAATGGAAATTCCATTGAACCACTGAGTCGAAGCCCGTTTTCCACTGTTGGATTTAGGACGGGCTGTCTCCCCTCCAGGAGTGAGCATATCTTTCCCTCTCAGCTCTGATTAGCTGCACAAATTATAGCCCCTGCCATCTGCTCAGGAGGAGCCATGATCTCGGCGGGTACTTTATGTCTGGAGCGCAGTCCACATGTCTCCTCACTGTGGGTCAGAGTCCGTTTTTATCTGATAGAGACCAGCTTCTCCACACACCTCGCTTAGGCTACCACCCAGCCGGGGAAGCATTCTGGAACTTTCCCCTGCTCATGTTAAGGTGCTTATTTTTCTCTCTCTCAGTTATCCCTTTACTTTGGACATGAACATGGTCAGTTTTCAGCTTCCAAACGGTAATGGCAACGGGACTAGGCAGAGGGTTCAGTTGGTAGCACGCTTGCTGTGTGAGCACAAGGTCCTCCATTTACCCATGTAAATTGCCAAGTATGACAGCAATGCACTTGTGATCCCACACCTGAGAGGAAAGAGGGGTGAGCTAGTTGTTGGACTCACTGGCCAGTCAATCTGGCTGAATCAGCGGGTTCCAGAACAGGAAGAGAGAGACCCTGTCTCAAAAAACAAGGTGGCTGGTATCATTTCCCGAGAAGTGATAACCAAATGGTATCTAGCCTCTGTACACATAAACATGTGTACCTGTCATGCAGCATATGCACACACACACACACACACACACACACACACACACACACACACCCATATAAGCAGTGTAAGGCCACACGAGTGCTTACAAAGAGCCTGCCAATTGTGACTCCCAAGCAGAGGGTTGATATTTGTGTAAACTATAATGTTGCAGGTGCTTTTCATGCACACATTCTCCTTCAGTCTAAGGCCACAAGAGTGTGTAAGAAAAATGCTGGTCTAGTCCATTAGATTGCAGGAGAGCCTTTGAGAGAGCAGAGCTCAACGATGCTGGTCTAGACCATTAGATTGCAGGAGAGCCTTTGAGAGCGCTCAACGGCCATATGGCCGCAGTGCACAGGGGTACAGCACATTCCCCGAGAGCGAGCAAGCACTGGTGTCGCTGAGCGCTCCCCTCACTGTCGCCCCTCTCCCGTGAACAGACAGTACCTGCAGTCCCTTGCTGAGAGCCCCCACGCTGCAGGGTATGTAAGCGGAGGAGGTGCAGGCATCTGCCGCTGTGCACGGGACCCAGCGTCTGCACGTACCTGTCACTGGACAAGAAAGCAAAGCTCTTCACGCTGCGTTACCCACTTTCCCACAAGCTCCCCACCAGAGGCACACCACCTCTGCAGTGTCATCCTGCCCACCTGTGACATTACCAAGCCAGTAACATTCTACCACGCACAGCAGAATTCTGTGTCTTGGGGACATTCTAACCGACTGCACGGGCTTCCCGAGCCAAAGGCAGCAGGTATTTGGAAGCGGGTTTGTAGCATCTGGGGCTCCCGTGTCCTCCAATAGCACACAGTGCACTGCTTGGCGCACGAGCCCGCATAAAGCCGTGCTTCTCTGAGGCATCCTATTGGCACCAAGACATCAGCAGTGCAGAGACCTGCTGAGGCAGAAGCCCTGTGCGTGAGCGACAGTCTGTGTCCTTCGAGCTCACCGCGACACCCTCGAATGGAGCGCCAGCACCCTGCAGGCGTCCTTGTCCATTTCATATAAAACATATTCTCAGGAGTCCAAAGGTGCAGAGAAGATGCTGTTGCTGATCTGAGTCTGTAACAACCTGTCCAGGTCGCTGCCAACACCTGCCAAACCACTGCACTGTTGGTTTCCTCTTAGGGCACCTCGGTGGTCTTCAGCCCTGATAGCACCATAAGGTGATGTGCGAACTTTTAAAGCACCTAGGGACCCCCAGGTCTCCCAGGCTCTGGCCCTGGAGCCTGGGGACCAGGGGTCCTCAGTTACCCTTCAGGTGATGGTGACATGGGATCGGAGCCCCTGGGCACTACCTCACCTAACCCCTTACCTTCCCATAGAGATGCCATTTCAGACACGTAGACGGATATCAGTGCGTGCATCGCCCAAGTGCAAGCTTCTGTTTTTGCAGCAGCAACGGGGCAGCTTTAAAGACTTGCAATGTTTCCTTAGCCATTCCCAGATGCGAAAATGGTGCATTGAAACCTTTCCCTTCTCCTTGCGCAGGCTGCCTGAGACCCCTCGCCGCTTCCAACGGCTACGTGAACATCTCTGAGTTCCAGACTTCCTTCCCTGTGGGGACTGTGATTGCCTATCGCTGCTTCCCGGGATTTAAACTCGAGGGGTCAGAGTACCTCGAATGCTTACACAACCTTATCTGGTCGTCCAGCCCACCCCGGTGCCTTGCTTTGGAAGGTAACACATCTTAGCCTTTTGGAAGTTGTGTTTTGGATGGTCTTCTTGATGTCTTGAACCCTACATATGACTGGTGGTAACTTTTGGTCCTAAATACGACTGGTGGTAACTTTTGGTCCTAAATATGGCTGGTGGTAACTTTTGGTCCTGTCATGAAGTCAGACTTAGTCAGGAGTGGAGGGGAACAGCTAAAAGAAAACGTTGCAAGCATCCAAGATTGGACTGTAAAATATTGCATAGTCAAGTGAATGTCTTGCAGACTGAATTTGCTCTGTACCAAATGGAAACAGATCTTAGGGTAGTGCCATTCCCTGTCACCCCTCGTTTTATTGCTGTGTAGATGTCTCCTCCATGTTTCCATGCATTTATTGCTAGCCGTACATGTTTGCTGCAAGTAGATTCTGCCTGTCTTTATGAAATCCACGTGGCTATGGAGTGTGGGTCACAAAGACCACCTGGTGAGGGGAACAGGACTTCCCATGCCAGAATCAAGGCAGTGCCCCAGGGTTCACTGTGTGACGTCTTCTGCCAGGCAAGTCAGACATGTCGGATCAGACTTCATTTATTTCAGGTCGTGGGATTATACATTATGTGCTTCTTGACATCCAAATCAGTAAGTGAGAGAAGAATCCCTATGAGCAAAAAACATAAATAAAAAAAAAACACATTGCTACAAGAGCCCCTGCAAATCTGTATGTAGCCTCATTGGAAAACACCCAAAAAAGGGGGTCATGAGATATAAAGGTGCTTGCTGCCAAACCCTGAGTTCAAGCCCCAAAACCCACATGGTAGGAGGAGAAAACTGACTTCTACAAACTATCTTCTAATTCTCTCTCTCTCTCTCTCTCTCTCTCTCTCTCTCACACACACACACACACACACACACACACACACACACACACTTTCCTAGCAGCTCTGACGTATGCATGTCCATAGGAAGAGACAGGATGTACTCAAAGCAATTAGAGAAAGGATTTTTAGAGTTTTTTATATCCTCTTTATTTGGGAGAGAGAAGAGATGCCTATGTGAATGCATGGCGCACAGGAGGAGGTCAGAGGTCATTTCTAGAAATCTCTTCTCTCCTTCTACCCTGTGGGCCTCCGAGGAGCAAACTCAGGTCCCCAAGTTTTCAAGCAGGCGCTTTACCTGCTGGGCTGTCTCACTGACCGTAGAGAAGACTTTTATTTTGAAAGGAAAGGACAGACTTGAAGAAGATGTGGGAAATGGGGGGGGGGGGGAGATTCCAGACTGTGCCATTCATTTTGCCATATTCCTAGGCTAGCAAAGCCCACATTCATCCCCATCCCATATCCATCCCAATTTTCCTAAAGGACTTGAGCCAAAGATAGAAGTGTTAACTAAAACATGAGACATCCTGCTACATTTGAATTTCAGATACAAACAATATTTCAATAGGAACAGGTCTTAAATATTATATGGTACTTGAGTGTGCGTGCGCACGTGTGTGTGTGTGTGTGTGCGCGCGCGCGTGCGCACGCGTGCATGTGTGTAGAACTGAGTGTTTCGACCAGTCTAGCCTCAGGAACAGGATCCCCCTTTGTTTCCAGCGCCTTGGCCTTTCTCTTGGGGGGATATTGCTGGCAGCCACGGTGCCCATATGCCTCCAGGAAAGGAGCCTCGTTTCTAGTCCCTGGAGAGTTTTTCCCTGCTCGCATAACTAGAAATCTAGAGTAGTTTAAAGATATCATTGTTGTGATTTTATCAATTTAAAATGCCATTTTCAAATCTTTTCAAAAGTGGCTTCACTGCGCTTCAAGTAGTCGGGTTCCGCCTGGAGAATACGATGTGGAGAGACATGAAACAAAATGTAGCTTCCAGAGGCCACACTCTAGGGTTATGAACAGGGAGACGTGGCAGCTTCAGCTTGCTGGACATGTGTCTTGTTTCGACCACCTGCCTCGGCTCTGGTCACCGAAGGAGCTGGAGACCCAGGCTGACAGCTGCCTGCACCAGCAAGACCACTTGGTGCCTTTTCCCCAAGGTGTTGTTTTTAAATAATGGTTGTTGCATCCTTGTTTTCAACACATCGCCCTTTGGACTATCTAGTGGCATTTGTGAGCCCTTTTGATGCAACACTGTCTCAGTATAAAAGCCTCAGCTGTGTACGCTGAGAGGCAGCGCAGGCTGAAGATCTGCTTTCCTCGGGGCTAGAGAGAAACCAGGTTCAAGTCAGCAGGGAGCAGATCCTGTGTTGTGCACCTGTTTCTTGTGGCATGCACCTGCTTTTTGGCAGGCCAAGGAAGGAGGAGCAGCTGAGGCCAATCAGGAGTTCGAGGCTGCCCTGAGCAACTCTTGAGTTAAAATGCAAGGTGAAGAAGGTTCCTAAGAAAGTCATGAGGCACCAAGTTACTGGCAGTTCTCCATTCTTGCTTTAATGGTGGATATATTATTGCAAAGTCAACAACATGGACCAACTGTCCCTGGGGAATCTACCCCCTTAACATCACCCACACTCTTTCCAGGCTCTTGTGTAATTTGATGTATCGTAACGATGTCGTGAGCTTCATGCCCTGTGCTGTGGAATCGTGCACTCCTGGGTGGTGGGCAGCAGTGTTGTGCAAGTCCTTCTCTAGGAGCCTCTTACGACGGTCTCTTTCCTCCTCCACTCCAAGTCCACCTGTCACTCAAGGTGCATGCGGCTGCAGCAGAGCTCAGGCAGCACGCGGAGCGAGAGTGCCCGGCCTCAGACTGGCGGCTTCGCATCCCGAGTGACCTTCTTGATCCCTGTGCCCTGTGGCCAGCGACTTTGTCTTCGTGTCCTTATCCACAAAGTGGGGCGGTGAGGAGTGGCGCAGTGACTGTTGGCAGAGTGCTGGTTCAGCACGTGTGACGCCCTGGGTTCAGTTCCCTGACGCTGTATAAACCAGGCACAGCAGCACATGTCCTTGGAATCCCAGCACTCAGGAGGCAGAGGCAGGAGGCTCAGGAGATCAAGCCCGTCATCAGCTGCGTAGTGAGTTCAAGGCCAGCCCAGGCTGCATGAGATCTTGTCTCAAAAATAATTTATGGATAAAATAAGATCTAGGGAGAAGACATGGTGATTAAAGCTATTGACTTCACAAGCAGAAGGACCAGAGTTCAGTCCCAGGAGGTAGAGCCTAGGAACCCCCAAAACAAGTAGGCTAGCCAAACCGACTCTGACGGCACGCTCTGGGTTTAATTAGACACCCAGGCTCAAAAGAAGAAAGTGGAAGAACGATCAAGGGTGATTGTCAGTGTTGTCCTCAGACCCCTATATGTAGAACACTTATGTGCCCATTTACCGACACATATGCACCCACTCACATGCAGAATGCGTACCACACATGTGTTCACCCTATTCACACATACATGTGAGAATGGAGGAAAAGAAAGGTTCCACAGGCATGTGGAACGAGGGGGATTCAGTGCCACAGAGCTGACATACTAGGGAGGCTCCTTGCACCTAGAAAGCGTTAGTTAAGGATCCACTGTACCCCTAGACTAACTAAAGAGTCACCCTGTGTAAGGATGGTGCATAAAGGGTTCAGGCTTCAGGACATACACATTGTGACGCTATTTGGGTTCCACAGGTGCTGTTTTTGCTATGTGCACAGTCTTAGCTATGGTGATAGAAGGCAAATCTCAGGAAGAAATACCTCACAGTTATGGTCGTCACCATGGATTTCGAGAGTGAGAGTTGTCTTATCAACTTCTTGACCGGAGTGGTGGTCAGTCCTCTGAGTGTCCCATCCGGCTATGAACCAGCTCAGGCTTCTAAAGGCTCGATAACAGCTGCATATCCGGTATACAGCGGGGGTGAGACTTGAGTCTGGGTCTTTGTCACTTCAAAGCTGTTGGTCTTAATCACCAAGGTACTTGCCTAATTAACTTGTTCTGATTGCTTTACAACCCAGCAGGGAAATTTCGTAATTTATAGTTATTTTTAAAGAGTCAAAGATGTAAAATGATTGTTGTATGGGAGGGATTTGTCATTCAAGTCTAACTGTCATCCCTGAGACCGCCAGGGACCGCGAATCTAGAGGGAAGCTCTGCTGCACGTTGGTGGCTGCCACCCCATAATGCCACCAGTTACAGTGGAGCCTCGTTTCCCTCAGTGAACAG
Organism: Typhlomys cinereus; assembly: GCA_023101885.1. Lineage (NCBI taxonomy): Eukaryota > Metazoa > Chordata > Mammalia > Rodentia > Platacanthomyidae > Typhlomys > Typhlomys cinereus. Next base: position 1,068,368 of record JALPQD010000448.1, on the reverse strand, counting down.
GGCAGGGAATTCTGGTCCCCTTTACAGACTAGGACAGTAACTCATTGGAAGTTGGCATGACAGGCATAGAGACCCTCCACACCTGGCACATAGAGAGCTGAAGCTTGAGTGACAGCTGGGAACCGTCGTCAAGGCCTGTCGTCATGAGGAGTTGGCCCTTTGGAGAGTTCCGGGGACCCAATGAGAGTTCCAGGGACCAGTATGAAAGCGTGGAGCCTCCATTTTGAGGCCTTGAACCAAAACGTGAGCAGCAGTTTGCTAAGGTGGATGAATGTCTGCATTTGTGCCCAGCAGGCGCTCTGCAGGCCTCTGCAGTGGCCAAGCTCCTTGTGGGTCTGCGTGTCTTCCCCATCAGACTGTGGCTTGTTTCTTTCCTTCTTCAGAGAACCCTCCTCCTTGCTGAGGCTGACGTGTGTACACTGAACCCAAGAAATCTTAAAGAAAAACCTTTGGTAAAAAAACTTCTGAATGCTGAGAATTCCACTTACTTTGCCAGTGGTGTTAACTGAGCACTTGCTGAGTCCAAGCGACACTGATGGGGCACTGGGGAGCTGCAAGGAAAGAAGGGAGCGGGGTTCCTTATGTACAGTCCGCGGGCTAAGAGGGAGGGCAAGGAGATGAAGCTCATCACCTGAACCTAGCGCCGTTGCTCCTGGCCCACGTGCATGCACGTGTGCGCGCGCACACACACGCATGCACGCACATACACGTATAAGCAGACACACATGCACACGCACATGCACGCACACAGCTGCTTTTACTGAAGGCCGCATAAGAGTGTCTGCATTCTTGGACTGGGAGAAGGACGGACAGGTGATACCACAATTGCTAAGTGTAATTTCTACCCGGGGATTTGTGGCTCTTTGCCTATTTCCCAGGAGACCAGACAGTGGAATTTTCTTCAGCGCTTGAGCTCTGGGAGCTGTGACCCTCGCACGCGTGGAAGGACTGTGCGTTTAGCTGCTCTGTGGAGATTCCCCATCTGTGCAGTGCCTTAGCACGTGGGAAGGGCGCTGGCCCAAGGGCTTGAGGCGGTGGGGGGGGGTGGAGGTGACGTAGAAGGATATCGAGGAGCATAAGACTAGTAATGAACTGACCAGGCAGTAGGTGGTGCAGGGGAAGAAGTGGGCACAGCTGAAGAAGAGATGAGCTATGCAAAGAACACGGTGAGCTGACTGCAGGCCATGTGTGGCTGCAGAAAGGACTCTTTCTCCACAGGAGGACGGGCCATCCGATGGTCTGTAGCCAGAGCATTCTCTTAATATTTGACCTGGATGGTAGGTAGAGCAACTCCTAGCAAAACCTCTCCCAAACGTCAAGTTAAAAACAGCTGGGGAGATGGTTCAAGGCTAAAGCCTTATTCTCCCAAGCAAAAGGAACTGAGTTCAGATCCCCAGATGTCATGTAAAAAAAAATGCTAGGCAGATGTGGTGGTGGCCTGTGAGCCTGGCCCGGGACGGTGAAGCTGGGAACCCCCAGAGCAAAGCAATATGGAGGTGCAGTTATCTAGGATGATTGCCAATGTCACCCCTGGGCCTCAACAGGCACACACACACTTAAGTGCCTTCTTATATTCTCTCTCTCTCTCTCTCTCTCTCTCTCTCTCTCTCTCTCTCTCTCTCTCAAAAAATAAACCAGCAGAGATGACACACACAGGCGGAGAGGAGGTGGGGGAAGCATGAACTTGGAGTCTGAAGCTGCGGCTTCCAGGTCATGTGAAGCGTCTGCTCTTTCCTAGCTGTTGAGCGCTTGTTCCTTTAGAAGGAAGGGTTCTTTTTTGCCTACGGTCCATCCGGAAGAGGAGGCACGATGGCAAAAGCATGAGGCAACTGGTCACAGTATATCCAGGCGAGAAGCCTGTGGATAATGAGGCCACAGCATGCGATCTCAAGACCTGCCCCCCGCTCCCCGTGACTTGCTTTCTACAGAGCAGCTCTGCTTTCTGCAGTTTCCATAGCCTTCCAGAACAGCACATCCTGTTAGGAACCAAGTGTTCCAACACAGGAACCTACCGGGGGACATTGCACATTGAAACCACAACCTTCTGCCATGGCCCCCATAATGCAAAATGCATTTAAATTCAACTTCAACACTCCTCACAGTCTGTAACCGTGAGGCCAGTTTGTGGGAACACGATTCTGTGGAGGGCAGGAACGAAGCTGCTGGTCACATTACACGTGCTGTCAGAAAACCTGTTTTCCTAACTCCTGAGTTAGAGGACTTTTGATCTGCAACCAGGCATTTCAGTAAATTCCTAGCAATAAAAAGAGGGATAGGGAGTAACACTAGAAAGGAGCGAACATTCAGTAAGATGAGACTGTAAAAAGAAAGTAAGTAAAACCAGTGCTATTTGCTGTTTTAATCAAAGGCCTGTGAGATTTTCTTTTCCCTTGGCTGCTGAGGAGTGTGTGAGATCCAGGGTCACCACTGTGCAAGGTCTCTGCCTCTCTGGGGGTTCCCACACTCATTTTGCCTCTGGTGAGACTCACTTTCCATGCAGATTCAGAATATTCTGTCAGCCATCAAAGTTGGTGGTTGGGGGATACGTACGCAGGGATATGTCATTTCCTCTGCGACCACTGAGAAGGGTTTCTCAAGTGGTCTCCCATCCTTAAAAGACCTAGGTAAGACCAACTCTTAAGACATTTGCCTTTTTTCCCCCAGGGAGTTAGCTCCTCCAGGCTCTGCCTTTGGACAGTGACGATGCCATGTGGCCAGGATTCTCTCATCTTCAAATTCAGAATGCTCCCAAATGATTCCCCAGGCCCATTCATGTCCCTAGCTCACAGGGACAGAGGTGGCGCTGGGACCCGTGTCAGATTCCATCATAGGGAAACAGCGGTGTGGTTTTCTCAGAACCTGTTAGTGCCCGGGGAAGCCTTTCAGGTCTGCCCTTTATAAGAAAAGGAGGGAAAATAAGAAACTACAGGACCTGTTTGTCCAAACGGGAAACAACTTAAAAGGTTCCAATTTAAGATCAAAACTCAAAGCCAGAGAGATGTGGAGGGCCCCATCCCTGAGCAGTACTTTGTTCCCGAGTTGAACACATTCAGGTATAAGAAGTGATTGACCTAAGAGACGCCTGCTGTGATTTCTCCCTCCAGGAATCCTGCCTTCACCAGACACCCCTGGGGTCTTCAAGGCAAATCCTATGCAGGGAACAGGATTCTAGGGGTAACGTCAGATAAGAAGGTCCACTTGCCTTTTGTGAGCAGAGGGCATCCTGGGAAACTATTGGGGTAACCAGCACCCAACTCAAGATGTTGGGCAGGCCAGGCAGGTGCCCCTAGCACCTGGTTATAGCTCTAGTCCTTTGCTTTTTAGGGCAGAGTCTCTTCAGGTACCCCAAGCTGGCCTTGAATTCACCATGTGACCAGGTCTGGCCTTGAACTTCCAGTCTTCCTGCCTCAGCCTCCCAAAGGCTGGGAAGCCAGGCGTAGACTGCCGTGCCCAGCGTCATGATTGTGAATTACAGATCCTAGAATATAGCGTGTTGAAGTCCGTGGATGGTACAAAGGTACAATCTCCCCATCCTGTCCATACCTAGTACCTCCTGCATACAGAAGAATGAGAGGATCAGCCTGAACTTGCGAGGCTGGGGCCTTGCAGTCTGGAAGTATCCATCAAGGTCCTCACAGCCAGCCCACGGTCTGGTATTACCAGGTTGTCTTGTTCCATCTCTTCTCTCTGCCTCACTAACATTCCTTTCAATTAGAGAAAGAATGCAGGGGTCTGCATGTGCCTTGGTACACAGGTGGAGGTCAGGGAACAGCTTTCAGGAACCCGTTCTCTCTTTCTACCATGTCCAGGTACCCTTCAGGTGGCCAGGTTTGGGCACAGACACCTTTACCTACTCAGCCATCTTGCCAGCCCCTTCGCCAACATTCTTGATAGGAAGAAACAATATTCCGAATATCCTCAACTCTTGAGCAATTCCTTGATGAAAATGCTTTGCTCCTTCCTGCCGTCCCAGCCCTGTCACCTGTGATAAGTCACACCCCAAACTTCCTTGTATCTCTTTGTCGTTTGCTGGGGCTTCCTCCACCTAAATTGTGGTGGTCTCTTTATTCTGTGATCGCCTGTCCCAAACACAATCAGGACAAGCGATCATAATATAGACTGCACAGGAGCATGGGGGGGGCCACGGGACGGAACTGATTCATGTATGCAAGAGATCACTTGCGTGTGTGTGTGTGTGTGTGTGTGTGTGTGTGTGCGCGCGCGCTTGTGTGTGTGCATGCAAGAGAGCACTTGCATGTTTGTGTGCAAGAGATCACTTGCGTGTGTGTGTGCTTGTGTGTGTGCATGCAAGAGAGCACTTACATGTGTGTAAGAGCACGTGTGTGTGTGTGTGTGTGTGTGTGTGTATGTGTGCAAGAGAGCACTTGCGTGTGTATGCTTTTGGAGGCCCAAGGGTGACAATGGAAATCATCCTGAATTGCTCTTCCACCTTATTGCTTTGCTCTGGCTTTTCCCAGACTCTGCCTTCCAGGGCCAGAAATACAGGCCACTACCATATTCACCTGGCTTTTTTTTTTTTTTAATGTGAGATCTACGGATCCAAATTTGACTCCTTTTGCTTGGGAGGCAAAGGTTTTGACACTAAGCCAGCTCCCCGGCCACAACAATTTTTTTAGCAAGGGAAATGGCAGAAGAAAAACCACATTTCAGTCCTTGTGTCTTCTGGACCCATACTTCCTAGTGACAGTGTCCCCGAGGCCCTGCAGAACCCAGAGACCCTTGGAATATTACGTTCTGGATTCCGACGTAGCTCTGTCCACATCTCCCAGTGCAGAGAAGAAGGGGAACGTGGCCTTTCCGGGGCTCAGTGCTGATATGCGGGATCAGTTAGAAATGGCAGCATCCCCTGACTGCTAGAGCACACCAGGAGGCAGTGGAGACGGGGGAGGCCTGGAAACCCCTTTGTGCCAACTCGGCCTCCTGGGGCTTCCAGCTCACTGTCCAGCCATGAGTTGCCCCCGCTAGGAGTGGGCTGCCTGTCACGTCTGCTCGTGAGGGTCTCCTGGGTAGTAGACACTCCTCTGGCCATCTTGCTTCAGCTTCGCGCTTTTCCTGGGAATCACGAGTCTCTTTAGGGAAAGGAAGCAGGCTGGACGGCTGCTGTTGAAGCCCCCCACATGGTCTTCCTGCTGCTGCCCCCCTTGGCAGCCTGGCTCCCGCTGATTCTGTTCCAGAGCCCACCGGAGACAGCCTCTTCTGTACCCAACACTGTCTCCTGTCCGTGAACTTGTTTTGCATAAAGCTTTTGCAGGTGGTTGTCCCCAAGCTGCCCTGCGGGCGGTGGAAGACTCCGTGGGCGTTTCTTTCATTGCTTCCCTCCCTCCCTCCTTCCCGGGTCAGGCCACGGCTCTGCTGATTAGGATTCAAGTCTCGCTCGCCTCCGCTGTAGTGATAATAGCAGTGACCCACTTGCCACCCAGCCCCTCCCCCCAGGCCTCCCACCCTCTGAGCAGACCATCTGGTCAGGGCGCGGTCCCCATTAGCCTCTCCTGGCCCTTTGGGCTCCCCGCAGACTCCCCACCATTGCAGCAGCAGCAGCTGGATCCAATAGAAAATTGAATCCGCAGAAAGTGAAGGAAAGGGCAGCCGGTGCCTTTTCTCGCTTCTGCCCCCCGTAGCGCAGGGGGCCTCCGTTCGCAGAAGGTGGAGGCAGCCTTCTGACCACTGCCTGCCCCAGGCTGCCCTTCTCTCCACTGCACCTGCCAGAGGCTTCCACGGGCTCGGGTGCTTTGGAGCGACTGTCCTCAGGGCCTGCAGGCCCAGAGAATTCCTCAGCAAAAGAAGAGTCCACGGAGCTTTGTTCGGCTGCCGCCATCCAGATCTCTGTGCCCCATGTGTACACCGTGCATTCACACCCAGGATTATTTGAGGAATTGCTAGTGCAAAAATCCGGGGGCGATTTGGCCTTTTGGCTGATTTGATTGCTCTATCCTTTGAGATATAATCCTGCTTGGCCTGGAAGTTGCCATGTAGCCTAGGCTGGCCCCTAATTGGCATCAGTCCTCTCAAATCTGCTGGGATTGAAACACGCACCACACATGGCCACAAGATCTGAAAAGCGTGCCCCCAGTTCCGCCTCCTTAGGAAGCTGAGACTACAGAAAGGGAGGATGATATGCTGGGTTGACATAAAAATCCCCACCTCTCTGTAGACCCCCTCTCTGTAGACCCCCCTCTCTGTAGATCCTTCAGCTGTGTGAGCAGGTGGCTGACTTGTAGCCTAATTAGGAGCCTGACAGGTACCAGCCAAGGTCTTAGGGGATTTCAGGGTCTTATAAAACAAGAGGAATCTTCTCTTGGAAGACAAATGTGAGCTCCCTGGCCCCGGAGAGGAAATCACAACTCTTTGGTCTCCTCGGCACCAGCTTTTGCAGCCCTGTTCCAAATACACAAAGGTCAGTTTGCGCACAACTCGGGTCCGGACCCATCCATTAGCAGGGGACCTCCCCCTCCGCCACCCTGTGGTTTGTAAACTGGCCCTGCGTGGAAGACAACCACCTGGCCTGGCCCCCTGGAGGGGTCTTGTGTTCACGGGAAAGGCAGAGAGAGAGAGCAAGCATCCCAAGAGTGAACTATCCCGGTCCCGTTCCCGCGTTCTCTCCTGCATGACAGCAGTGTAATAAATGTAATAAATTATGGCGAGAGAATCTCACCTGCCTCACGCACCCCAGTGCTCAGCAATCGCCAGGCTGGACTTTGTTTTCTTTTCACTGAGTGACCCGCACAGTGACACCTTCCGTTTCGTGGTCACAGTTCGCTTTTGTTCTCCGAAGAGATTTTGCCCTTGTGTCAGAAGACCCTTCCTCCTTCTCCTCTTCCTCCCTTTCTTTCCTCCTCCTCCTCTCCCTCCTTTCTTTTTCTCTTCTTCCCCTCCTGTTTCTCCTTCTTTTCTTCCTTCTCTTCCTCTTCCTCCTTTTCTTCCTTTCTTTTCCTCCTCCTTTCTCTTCCTCTTCTTTCTCTTCCTCCTTTCTCAGCCACTATCACTATCTTTTTCCTTTATATTGAATCATGAAGCATTTTGCCTCCCCCAAAGACCTTGTTCCTATTTTTCCTTTTATTGAAATTTTTATTACATTTATTTATTTACTGTGTGTGTGTGTGTGTGTGTGTGTGTGCGTGCATATGTGCACACATGCTTTGGCACACATGCGGAAGGCACAAGACAACTTTCAGGAGCTCGTTGGGTTTTTAGGGGTCAAATTCAGGTCCTTGAACTTAGCAGCAAACATCTTTACCTCTGAGCCACCTTGCTGGCCCTTGTTCCTGTACAGACCCCAGGGTCTCTGATTTGCTGCTCTTCCCCTCTAGGCTCGTTTTCTCTCAAATGTTACAACTTTGTACTTGGCAGACAGGCCTGCGTCCTCCCTCCTCCCTTCTCTGTGCATCCTGTGTCCACGAGACGGAACCCTCGGTGGGGCCTTCTGAACAGTTGCCGCCCTTCTGTCTAGTTGGAACCATGTGGCCACCAACCCTCCATCTCTCCTGGACTTTGACAACTACCTAATTTTTCTCTTAGCGTCATCTAAGCGAAGAATTCCAGCTGAGGTAAGGAGCAGAACAGGTGGCTTTCTCCCACAGAAGGGGAAGTGACCACTGTTTTGAGCAGAGTCTCCCACCAGACCCTCAGACGGAGCCCCCTCCATGCGCTCAGAGATGGGATCCCACTAGGTTAGAGCCCACTCCGTGAAGACCCCACCCTCTGTTCTCTCCTGGGAGGATGCTCTGATTAAAGCAGGTCCATGTCCCTTCCCTAGTCCACGGTCCATCAGCAAATGCATCTCCCTCTAGCTCCGCGATCCCTTCCTGCTGTAGAACACGCCGCAGGCAGGCACACTGGGATCTCTGTTTTCTGAGCCTTAAGTGCCCAGCACCTGGGAGATGGAACGGAGAAGCCTAGAAGCTGTGACCAGCAGATCGAGCCCCTTGTATACGCCAAGGAGACTTCGCGCTGCTTGGGACGTGATGGCCACTACAGATGGGGGTGTCCTCATGCGTGTCTCTCAACGCTAGGATATCTTCTCCAGCCCTGTGCAGGCAGGATTTATTTCCTCCTTCCTCTCTGGGAAGTTGGAGGACTTGTATTTCATCATAATAAAACCTCTCGCAGTCACGTCCAACGCAGGGAGTCATAAATCCTCAGTGTCACTGCAGGCCCGTGTCTGGCTGCTAGAGCCATGTGGGGTCTTCCTTCTTTGTCATTTCCTCTTTCCTTCTGCTCCTGCCTTGGTCCCTCCCCACCACCTTTCCAAACCACTGTCGAGTCTCCTTCCTCTCTGCCTAGACATAGAAGGTGCTAGAACAGCGTGCCTGTCCCTGTCTTTCTTGGCCTTGGTCATTGGTGTGTGTGTGTGTGTGTGTGTGCATGTGTATTTGTGTAGATGCATGCACATAGTGTAGAGGCCAGAGGATACCCTCTGGTATCATTGATTCCTCAGGAGCTGTCCTCGTTATTTTTTGAGACAGGCTCTCTCATTGGCCGTCTTATAGGAGCTTACTGATGGGGCCAGGCTGACTGGTCAGAAAGCCCCCGGGGATCAGCCTGAGTCTGCCTCCCTGGTGTTTAGATCGTAAACTACACCCCTGGCTTTTGTATCCAGGTCCTGAAGATCAAACTCGGGTCCTCTGTGTGGCCAGCGCGTCACGGAGCTGTCATCCCAGCAACTGTTTTGAAAGACAGAGACAGCTGTGGTTTGTCTGATGGCGTGTGAGCCCGTGTGTGTGCACTTGGTCCCCATCTAGGATGCTGGTTTGGAAGGCCGGACATGAGACCTGTCCTGGCAGGTGTTTAGGAGCAGGCCCGGGAGGGGGGTCATGACTGACTCCACTTCCTGCCTAACCAGCAGCTCCCCCTGCGCCCACCGGCCACTCTCCTGCCGTGCTTTCCACATCGTGATGCGCCGCAGCCTCTGACCACCGGCCACAATAAACCCTTTGTCCCTCAAGTCGTTCTGTCAGCTGTTCTGCCACAGCAGCAAGAAGGCGACCTACTGTGTAGCCCAGGCTGGCCTTGAACTCAGGATCCTCCTTCTCTTCCCCAAGGGCTGGGTTATAGGCAGCCCTAGGTCTCCTGACTTTCATGTTCTTCTGTAGAAGTTTGGTTTTATTTGGTTTGTTTTAAATTTAAAAGAATAATCTTTATTCATTCTTTCCTTTCATTTATTTATTTGTGTGTGTAATGTATGTGTGTGTGTGTGTGTGTGTGTGTGTGTGTGTGTGTGTGTGTGTGATCAGAGGGCACTGTGTGTCCTTGTAAAGGACCAAGGGTGACTGCAGGAATCATCCTGGATGGTTCTACTTCTATTTTGCTTTGCTTTGGGATTTCCCAGGCTCCGCCCACCAGGACCAGAAGTGCAGGCCACTACCCTTTCTGCCTGGCATTTTTACATGGGACCTGGGATCCAAACTCAGGACCTTCTGCTTTCAAGGCAGAGTCTTAACCTCTGAGCCATCTCTCCAGCCCTGGTTTGGGTTTTGTAGATTTTGCCCTACTCTAGGCCACGCCCAGCTTCCTCTAATGTGCACTTGGGTCAAGAAGTGCCTTTGTCCAGAGCTCACCTTTGCCCGGGAAGAGAAATCCAGGCCTTTAGATGAATTCTGGCCAGTTTGCTCAATGATGGGTTGGAACCCAACGTACTTTCTTTCTATCCCATCTCTCCCAGTGATGGGAAGAGACTGGCACTAAGCAGATAGAAACAAGATTGGCTAATTTTTTGAATGCAGTCAATTATATTGAAGTTCAGATTTTCAGAACGAGTTCTCCTCTCAAGCCGCACAGGGGAACAACTGTACCTTACATCAGATTGTATTTTCATATCATAAATGTCTCACTAGTTGACTTTTTCGAGTTGGAAAAAGTAATTTTGCAGAAAGCCAAGAATTCTATAAACAGCTGAAATAGTGTTGGAGAGCAGCCGCCCTGATTGACATGCGTAAAGACACCGTAGTCCTTTGCTTTAACTGCAGGGAATTCTCTCCAGAGCAGGAGGGACCCCCAACTTGGTGTTGCTAGCACCTCCCAGAGAGAATTCCTGATATCTTCTAATGTTTGAATGTGCTTTAGGTTTGCATGTTTGAATCCTGTAGCTTGTGTTCGTGTTTGGAAAGGCTGAGGTACCTTTAAGAGAGAGTCTTGCTGAAGGAAGGTACGTCACAGTGCGTGGGGCTCCAGGTTTGGAACCAGGCTCTGCTTGCTCTTGCTTTCATCCCTCGGCCGGGGAGACGTGACCCAGACTCCTGCTTCTGCCTTCAGGATGGTTCCCTCGTGGAACCATAAGACACATAAATACTGTTTTCTCCCCTAAGCTGCCTGTGTGAAAGTTCATCCCTCAGCAAAAGAATGTAACTGCAGTGCCTTTCAGGGAGTAGCTGGGGCCCGGGACTGGGGTTCAGCTCCGTCCACTGCTGTGTATCTTACGGTTTAACCACTTTCAAGGGCCGCAACTGATTGGTTTCTTCGTTGGAGGGAATCCCAGCGTTTACTATTCCAGACAGACATTCTGACGTGAGCCAGGAAAACCTCACCTCTGTGTCTTCTGCCCCGGGACCTCAGTGGAGGGGTGACTCATGCCCCCCTTGTTCCCCGCTGGACGATGTGCTCTGGAAGAAATCGCACAAACCAACCCTCTGGCAGCTGCGGGGGTAGACGTCTACCTTTCCTCCAAGACGATAGGACCTGCCTGCTCTCTGGTCTCCGTGGGCTGCCGTAGCCCTCGGTGTCCTCTCTCTGTCTTCATCGTCTCTTCCTCCGTCGGCACGTGGCAGTCCCCCTCTGCCCGCATTCTTGTGTCTCTTGTTGGGATTTAGGGCCCGCCCTGTGCTAGTTATGACCCCATCCAAAGTGAATCCATCTGCGGCACACCCCGCTCCAGATATGAGATCATGTTCTCAGGGGTTCAGGTGGAGACTCTGAGGCACAACGGAGAACACACAATTCAACCCAAAACACACGTTCCCCCAATCCCCCCCCAGCTCAGCTCTAGTCTCGCTTCCGGGGCGAAGGGGCTGTCCTCACACGGTCCCAGCATCCCTTTGGATTCGCACAGCCCTCTCCTGAGCCCGCTGAGCCAGGCGGGCGTTAGGATTCTTCTAGCTCGTCCTCTCCACCTCCTGCAGGCCTCGGGACTGCTCCAGACTCTAACCCCACTGTGCGCCATGCATGTCTTAGCAGACAATTGAACCAGTTGTTCTTGCCAGGCATGTTGGCTTGTTCCTGTAATCCCTGCACTTGAAGATTGGGGTTTGAAGCTGGCCTGGACGATAGGGTGACTTCAAGGCCAGCAAAACCCTGTATCAAAAAAAAAGAAAGAAAGGTCTGGAGGGAGGAAAGGAATGAAGGGACGGAGGAACTATTCACACGTGGGCTTGAGAAGCCTTCCTGTGTCCACTAAAAGCCCTGTGGCAAGGGTCAGGAAGGACAGTAGCGAGTGCTTCCACCCAGCTGTCCATTCACATGATGACCTTGGACAAACACCCTGACCTTCCCGAGCGTCCACTCCCTTCCCTGCACCAACGAAGCAGTAACGGCCTCCGCAAAGTCCTTGCGGAGCTCGAGTGAGCTGAGTGGGCACTCAGCCCTCAGAGTGGACGCTCGTCAGGCGTGGCTGTGCGGTCGCTCCTTGCGTTTTATCTCTTCAGCTCATGATGTGGCTAGAAATGGTGACTGTCCCCCTTTCTAGAGCGTCTGTTCTCAGGCCAGGCACTTCTGCTGGCTGATTGGCAGATGTTACTTCTAAATCTTACAAAAAGCCCAGTTAGACAGACATCACTCTTCCTCTTTCTCAGGCGATGGAAACTAATGCGTAGAAAGTGAATCGATGAATGAATAAAAAGAAAGTAAAATGCCCGGGCTCCTGTGGCTTCTCCGTGTCTGAGCCAGAAGACCTGGCAAATGGTCTCCCATGTAAAGCCGCCTTGGGGCTTCCTCACGCCACGGATCGGTCCCCTCCACGTTCCTCTTATCTCCTCCCCCGAATCTTCTTCTGTGCTTGTCTCCAAGGTTCCTCGGATTTATTCAGACATCAGAGCAGCATTGTACTCTTCAGAACAGCATGAGTTTTTGCAGAACACAAAGAAATACTGACGCTTAATTCTAACATGCTTCCTTGAAAGCCGTTTCAGTAGCCTGAGATACAGCTATTTTCTATGTGTACTCTACAACCACGCCCAAAAATGTGGGCGTGCATATGCACATGTTTGAATAGGATCAGGCATTTCCAACTGTTATCCACTGACTTGTTATCTTCATTGACTTGTCTGATAGGACTTGCTATCAGGTAAGAACAAGGCACCAGAAGTTTAAGAAAAAAAAAAAATCATAGCACAAAAAGTCTTCGCTTAGGAAGCTGAGACAGGAGGATCAAGACTCAGAGGCCAGCCTGCGCTTCCTGAGATTCTCACCTCCAAAAACCAACAAAAATCTTGAGATTCCAGACCCACGCCATGAGAGCCAATCCAGATGAAACGCAGTGGGCTGCGCCTGCAAAAAGACATTAAAAATCTGAGGGAGACCAGTAGGGAAGAGATTGATTTCAAATGCTCCCTCACCTGCGGGCTTTCCGGTCTGCCTTGGGGAGCACTTTCCCCTGCCTCACCTGGAGCCCCTGACTTCTCTCCCTTAAAGAAGTGAAGATGCTCTGATTTCTACCAGGAATTCCTGCCGGGGCAGATTACACGTCAAAAAAGCTTCCCAGACTTCAGATCACTGACAGCGCAGATGCCTGACCGTGTATCTCACCTGGCAGTGGCTGTGTCTGCTCTAGGTCTAGCTGGGACTGCAGGGAGTCCACATCGGCCTTCTCGGAGTCCAGAAACACACATCACCTTTGGATCTCAGTCCCAGCCTCTCCCGGCTGCAAAACCTGCAGGTGTAAATGATGGGTTCACACCCACCCCTCCTGCGCAGGCTCCTCCGCGGCATCCTAGCGGCTGAGACACCCTGTGCGCGGCGCGTTGCCTCTGTGAAGCCTCGCTCTGGTTTTGCCAGTGGAGTTTCACAGTTATCATCAGATGCACGCCTTATTTCTTCAGGGACACCCTGATGCCGTGGCTCCCAGCTCCAAAGCAGATCCGAGCCCCTCCCTGAGGACCGCCGGGTCATGTCGACCTGGAACTTGATCTGTCAGCACATCTCAGAGCAGGAAAACACCGTGTCCCGTCTGCGCTGGAAACGAGCAAAGCCCAGCTCATGGTCATTTGCTTCCTTGGGCGGACACGTTTATTGGCCCTTCTGAGTTGTTGCAACAAAAGTGGGAAAAGCAATGTGCTGTATAACATGTATTGATTTTTCCCTGAGCTGAGAGCAATGTTTCAGACGTAGTCATGGAAACAGCTATGACTTTAGCGTGAGGGTTCTTGGAAGCTCCTGGCATTAGCTAAACTTAGAGTGAACTTGGGAAGAGCTAACCCAATAGCAGGTTGTTGTTTTTTTCCTTTTCGTATGTGTGTTTGTGGGTGCATGCGTGCATGCAGATGCACATGCCCGTGTGTTCTCACACAAGTAGGGGTTACAGGTTAGCATCAAGAGTCTTCCTTCACCACTCTGCCTTATACATCCAGGCAGGGCCTCTCAAATGAACTAAGAGCTTACCAGTATGTGCTGGTCCTTGCCAGTTTGCTCCAGGTGTCTGTGCCTTCTGAGTGCTGGAATTACCAGTGAGCTGCTGTGCCCATGTGGCATATATGAGGATTCTGGGGATCCAGTCTCTGGGCCTCATGCTTAGACAGCAAGCACATTATCTACTGGGCCATTGTGCCAGCCCACAAGGGCGGTTTTGGTTACTAGAAGCCAGCAGGACTTCTGAAAGCAGAGGTTGAATATGTCTGTGCATATGAAGAAGCATTTCCCGCGCTGACTCCTCTCTGCACCTCCCAGAGATAGAGCGAGCTGTCTGGAGATGAGGCCTTCTTGACGCCCAGAATCATGACTCTCCCGCCACAGCCTGTGCGTTTCCAGGCGGCTGGGGCCAGGTTTGGGCATTAAACACCAGCTTCCTGGCTCATCACCACGGAGCTCAGCTGCAAAGTATCCTCCTGCTGGGTGGGGCTGGGCGGTGTTTCCCACGCTGCACTGAATGTGACTCTCCAGGGCATCTTGCTCAACGTGACATTTCTGATTCAGGAGCTCTGGGGCGTGGCCAGAACCTGTGCATTTCTTAACGAGCCCCTAGCGCATTCCAAAGTTGAAGGTCTGCGGATTGTAGTTTCCATAGCAAGGACGCAGTGCAAGATGAAAACCTGGCTGCTTACCAATTCGCCTGCCAGGCCCGCCAAGCATTCTAAGCCTCTATCCCTGGCAGGTGGAGAGCAGAGGGGTGTTATTGCAGCTGCAGGAGGGTGGGCTTCTCCACTCTGATTACTCATTAGAATCATCCAGGGAGTTCTTAAGAAATGTCCAAAGCCAGGGCTCAGCCCTGATCAATTAGGCAGAGCTCTCCGGTGATTCTAACATGGAGTCAAGGTTGAAGAACCACTGGCTTAAGGCACTGAGACTCTGCTCTTAAGTTTGAGACACTGCTCAAACCCAGCTTCAATGTGGTGATGAGGGTGAGTGCTGGTTGTGGAAATTACAGTGGATATGTGAAAGATGCACGCTGAGCTGTTTCACACAGCAGATTCATGTCCGATGCTTATTCCTTATGCTAAGTGCATATGGTCGACTGTGGTTGTAAGGAATTCCCAGGGATGGATTGTGGAACAAACAAAATAGAAGTCCATGTGTGTGCGATGGGTTGGGGCTCCTGTGTCCTCCAGGCCTGGTTTCTTTGGTGGTCATTTCCATCCTGGTCAGTTAGGAAGAGGTTCATGGATCCAGCCTGGACTCATGGTACCAGCTGGTGTTTGCCGCTTTTATCTCAATCCATTGACCAGAACCCAGAGGTCCACAGGGCCCTGGGCAGTGTGAACTGTCAAGATATCCAGGAAGAAGGGGACATGTGAATCGTGATGAGCATCTACCTGCCCTGGGAGGTAATGGGGGTACATCTCTCTCCGGCCTGGGGAACCTCTGGGTTCTGTGAACCTTGGGAAGAGAGAAGAATAGAAGCATGCAGCTCGTGGTTCCGCAGAACTTAAAATCACTGGAGACTACAGGTTCCAGTGTTCTGCATTCTCCTCCCCACAGACGCCTGCGTGAATATCCACAGGGCGCGTTGACAGTTTGGAAGTCTCATTCTCCTCTTTTGCACAGGCCAAAAGCTACAAAGTGGGCAAGGGTGGTAATGTGTGCTGCTCCACGTTACATCAATCATTCAGAAGATGGAGCGGTCAAAGGTGGTAATGTGTGCTGCTCCACGTTACATCAATCATTCAGAAGATGGAGCGGTCACAGAGCAGCGCACCCCTCCTTTGCACCCCTCCCTCGCACCCTGGTCCTGCAGCTGCTCCGCCCCGTGCTCAGTTCTACTCCGCCTGCGCACTCGGCCTCCCCACTCGTGGCGCGAGCACATCTCCTCACCTCCTTGTGCCTGCACGCTTTCAGCCCTCCCCCATTGCACCATCAATCTTGTCCTCCACGTTGGTTCCACTTCCACCAGCGTAGCACAAGATCAAGAGCTGCTGTATCTGCGCTGCTTTTCTCCAGGTTGCCAGTGACTTCCAGGGGACCCGGCCAACGGGCTTCTCTCTCTTGTCATCTTCCCAGCTTTCCAGAGACCACTCGCTCATTCCCAGAACACTTTCCTCTGAGCATCTGTGGAGTGCCAGATTCCAAGCTAGGACCCCCTTCCCTTCCCTCCTCTCTCCTAGGTGGGCTCAGCAGCCCCGTAGCTGGATGTTCGTGACTCCTGAGCTCTAAGTTACCCCTGACCAGGGTAAACTTCTCCGCAAAACAAACACCTGGCACAGTGAGTGTGCCACCATCGACCCAGGTCGGAAATCTGGGAGTCACTTGTGGCTTTTCTCCCAGAAGCCCCACCCTCCCCCAGTTCATCTAGCAAGAAAAAAAAAACTGTTATGGAAACAGAGCTAGAACATTCAAAATATGTTCTAGTACGTTCCTTTCCAGCAGTGTTGGCTGCCACCTCCTGATCCAAGCTGCCACGGTCCCTCTAACAGCCCCCCAGGAGAGCGCCTACCCCTCAACTGCTGCCCTCCTCACAGAAGTCAGAGCTGGCTTTTAAAACCATGCCACAGGGGCTGGAGAGGTGGCTCAGGGGTAAAGCCTCTGCCTCACAAGCAGCAGGACCTGAGTTCAGATCCCAGATTCCATGTGAATACACCAGGCAGGAAGAGCAACGGTCTGCACTTCCAACCCTGGGAGGCAGAGCCTGGGAAACCCCAGAGCAAAGCAAAAAGGAGATGGAGCCATCCAGGATGATTCTTGAAGTCATCCTTGAATCTCCACAGGCACACACAAACACACAAATATAGTAATGAGTGAATGAAAACATGCCAATCCTTGCTCTTCTAGGAGGCTCACCCTTGATATTTCTGACAAAATCCCAAGTTCTTACCATGGGGCCATTTTCTCCCCCCCCCCCCCCCCCGCAGGCTGTGCAGCCCACTGCTCCGTCTCACACAGCCAGCAGCACATGCCCTTCCTGGTCTCTCTGTATTGTACGTTCACCATGTGCCTTTGTAATGGGACCGCGGCTTCTCATCTTGGTAGCGAACAGGACATGCAGTTTGCCAATTGTTTCCCACCATGTGGCCAGTCGAGCCTTGTATAATCTACGATAAAAATGGATCCTTGAGAAAAAAAGAAGTGATGAAGGCATAATCCTAGTCCTGTTTTTAATTATTAACTTCAACTGTCGTCAGGTTGCATTTAAATAAATGGCAGTTGAAAGCACCCAAAGACAGATCGATTTTGCTATTTATTTTCTTGTGGACTCGGAGCAAACAGCTGCTACCCAGGTGCTGGTCTGGGGTCCCGCCAGGAATAGGGCTGCTGTAAATTCCAATCTGGAAGCCAACTCCTAAGGGGCCCTCCCTGAAGAGCTTATTTAAATAGACCCTTGCCCCCCACACACACACCCTGCTCCCGGTACCCTTAGACTCCTCTCTGCATCTTGGGAGTCCTGGCAGAGATACCGTGGCCAGATGTACCACGGGCAGTACCTCAGCTTGTACCATTGCTTCCTTAGTGGGTAATTTCTTACAGCGCTAATACAAACACGCATGTTTCCTGTCGGAGGGGAGAAAGGGGGGGAAATTGCTCCGCTACCAGGAGCATCATCAAACCTCCATCAAGGTTCAGGAGGAGTCTTCTGTCCAGGTGGGAGCAGGGGAGGCTCTTGGATGTAAGTAAAGAGAAGCATGCACAGTACTGAGGAGAATTCGAGGTCATTGTGGAGGGCGGGGGAGTGCTGGGCTTCACGGGACAGAGGAAGGAGCCAGGGGGCATCAGGGAGGTGGGCCCTGGGCTGGAGGGAAAGGAACCTGCCTAGGAAATCCCCCAGGCATGACCCCAAGGAGGTGGCGCTCCCTTGGGGAAACTGCAGTCTTGATTGCAGGACTTCTGCAGGACATGCGGAGCCAACACATGGCAGACTGAGTCCCCCCACCTCGCTCCATCCTCTGCCCCTGCTTCACTCACACACTTCTGTCAGGTTCCATGAGTGACAGACGGGGGAGGAAACTGTTCAGCGGCCACTTAGGCGAACAGGAGTGTTCCTGTTATCTGAATGGAGCCCTCGCGCCCCTTTCCCTCCTCCAAACAAGGACAGAGCTTGACAGCTGAGGGTCAGTAATGACGCTCCCTCCCCAGCAGGCCCCCTCAACACAGCGCCACTCAGATTCTGCCCATGACCACACAGGACCTGGACTGTGAGCTTCCCGGAAGCACTAACAATGCTAATCATGTGCAAAGTTGCAAGAAAAATGTGAAGAGGTGCTTGGTGAAAGTTGTGGGATCACTGTCTTGGGGTCTTTATGTGTGCGGGTCCTTATGTTCAGGAGTTGAAGACTGAAGCCAGAGACGCAGAGAGGGTTAAAGCAGAGTTATTAGAAGAGAGAACAGGAAGTCGCAGCCTCCAGACTTGGAGCGCCATGAGGAACGATGGCGCCAAAGGGGCTGCCAGGGTCAGGTATATCATACTCTTAGGCCCAGGAAAAGTGGCTTTTCCTCGTGGGTTAGCTTCAGTTTCTACACAGCTAACTGGAACTTTTGGTCCTCTACATCTCATGGGTCTGTTCATATTGGGGCCCAACACAGTTGATCTTGAGCCCGACCTCCTGATAGGGCTCAACTAAAACAGAGAACTAATCTCCTTCCTTTCATGAAGGTAGGGTGTGTTCCTTCAGGGTGAGACCCTGGGGTGACCTTTCAAGACCTTCGTAGATTGCCCCCTCTCGGCTGCCCTAGCACTGCCCGATCCAGAGCCTCAGGGATTGCTACATTAGGATTTTGTTTTTCTAAGTTTATTCATTTGGGGAGTTAGATTTTTTGTTTTTAATTAACATATATTCATTATACATATTAATGAGTTCTGTGATCTTTCCATACATGTGTATAGAACATATTTTGATGTTTATTTTCATAACCTTCTTATCCCTGTTGACCTACTGCTGATCCCCTTCCTCTTCCCAACGAGTACCCCTTCCATTGTCATGACTTTTCTTTCTTGCTGCGCGTGTGCGTGCAATCGTGTATTTATGGGTATGTATATGTATGTATGTATGTGTGCACGTGTATATAATATCTACATACCCTATATGTATGTATGTATATACATGTGTATATATAGGAATGTATATGTACATATGGATGTATATATGTATATGTGTGTGTGTGTGTGTGTGTGTGTGTGGTTACCCACCACAAGGCTGCTTATGAGACCATTTAAGGGATTATTTACAGAAGCAAGCTGACGGTGTTCTAGCTGCAGCTACCACATGCAGGGCAAAACGTGTGCAGACGAACATTTGCGCTTAAGGAAGCCCGTCTCCGTCTCGTGCTGCTACGGCAGAAGGAGAACTGCGGCCACAGGCCGGTGAGAGGCGGCCACCTTCTCCTAGCGTCGGGGGCCACTCTGCTGCAGCCCCGGAATCCTCCTTGAGTGAATTACAGCCAGTGCCTGTCTGGGGAGTCACGGTTCGGTGATTCTTCAGCTCATCATGGGACCTAGGGATCAACGCGACAGTTTCAACAGTCGCTCATTCCTCAGGCCAAGTGAGGAAGGAGAAGAGTGCTTCAGACGACCCCCTGGCATCTGCTCGTCCGGGGCTCCTTTCGTGACGTGCTCCAACCCTCGAAACAAGTTGCGGTGGTTCTCTAACGCACGGTGGGCCTCCGGGACGTGAGAGGCCCACAGTTGGGAATGCCTCCGTGCAAGCTGTAGTAGTCATGGGTTGGTAGTGGAGGTAGCAGCACTGATGGTTGATGCGTGCACGCGGAGCACTGCAGCCCAGCGCGTGAACGTGCACGGCCATGGTCGACTCTCGGGCCGTGCGAAGTTGAGCATCTCTTGCAAACTTCCAGAACGTCTCAAGTCTCTTCTTCCCCTCCCCCCTCCCCTCCCCTCCTTTCTTCTCTTCTCCTCTCACTCTCTCTTTAATTTTCTTGTGTGTGTGTTTGCATGTGTGTGGGAGTGTTTGTACATGAGCACATATGTGTGGAGGCCTGAGGTTGATAACAGAAATCACCCTTGATTACGCTCCCACCTTGTTCTTGGGAGCTTGGGCCTCTGATTAAGCCCAGAGCTGACAGATTGGACTAGTCTGGCTAACCAGCTTGCTCTGGGGACCACCAGGCCTCATCTTCTGGGGCTGAAATGACAAGCAAGCCGACATGCCCTCCTGGCATTTTAAATGGGATCTGGGGATTTGAACTCTGGTCTTCTTGCTTATGTGGCAAGCTCTTGAGCCACTGATCCATGGTCCCAACTCTAGTCCGGCCTTTCTAACTATAGTCCCTGGGCTATACCTCCTAGGCCCTGTTAAACCCCTGTTCCAGCCTCTGTTTCTAAGAATTTGACTTGTTAGTCTCTGCATCCAATTGAAGTCATAACCAGAAGTCATACAGGTATTTTCTTACCTGTGTCTTTTGCTTATTTCATTGAGCATAATGTGCTTTGCGGTGTCTACATCGTTGAAATAGCAGGGTTTCATTTTTAAAGGCTGAATGATATTCCATGGTGTGTATCACATGTAGCTTACCCGCTCGTGAGATGGCAGACACCCCACGCATCATTGCCTACGGCGTCTCCGTGAATCTGCATGTGCACCCTGGAAGACTCAGCGCTGTGGGTTGGAGACCCCCAGGCAGCCATATGCATTCTCCTGCATTCTCCAAAGAACCAGTGGATAGAGAGAGGGGTAGGAGAGGGCATGGGCGAGGAGGAGCCACGCTCTTGCACCCCTGAACCTCCAGAGCACTCTTCTCCATTCCTTCCCCTCACCAATCTTTTTTAAAATTTATTTTCCTAGTTTCACAAACATATTGAGCATTTATCCCTGCTTACCTCCTTCCCTCTTCCCCTCCCTCCATCAGTCCATCCCCCTCACTCCACTCTTCTGTCTATCCGCTTCTGTGGACCCCAGGGTTCCCTCTGGCTTGTCTACTTTTGTGGGGGTTCAGGCCTCTGTGGCATACCAAGTGGCCCCTCTTTGGGCCGCCCCCTGATAGGCGTATCCCCTTCACCCATCTTGCTGGCTTCTGCGGATGCCCTGAGGCCACCAATTGAAGAGACATGGAAATCCAGAGCGTACTGGCTCCGTGCCTTGGGTTGTGCTGTAGAGACCCTCCAGCCCAGGGGACACTCGGGGCGGCAGGGAGCTCCTCAGTATTGAAGTGAGAGCCCAGCTCTGCCAGTTGCCACCCGTGGGACCCTCCCAGCAGCCACTGCTTTACCGCACACACCCTTGTGGGTACATCCATCTCTGGGTCCTCGAGCACTGTGTCCCAAGCAGGCTGCCACCTACAGGCCTCATTTCTTAGGCTTCTTACAGGAATCCCCCCCACACCTGTTTTCCTTTCACTGTCCGGCCTGGGGGCATCGCCAGCTCTAGCTCCCACAAGATGTACCCCCATGGTCTCGCCTTCCACAGAGAACCCCAGTAACCCCTCCAGCCAGCTGGCCGGCCCTGTATCACAGTGCTCCTGATTTGGAAGCCCCCTCCTCACTCCTCCACCTCCCGAGACCTCATCATGTCCCCTCTCTGAGATACGAGACCCTGGCCGCCCCCATCAACCCACAGTGGAGGGGGGTAGCTGTGCCCTCGGACACTCCTGGTTTCTCGAGGACCCAGGACTCTGAGATAAGAAAGGTTGCTCAGCGGCTCTCGGGGACTGTGAAGTTCAGCTCTGCCCCTGTGTGGGGCAGGCCTGAGCTTCCTGTCACTCTCTGTCGGCGTCTGTTTATCTCCATCTTTAAAACACTAACAAAAAATAAATAAATAAATAAATAAATAAATAAATAAAACACTAACGAGATCTGGGGCTGGGGAGATGTTCAGAGATGAAAGCCTTTGCTTTATAAGCCAAAGCGCTGAGTTCAGATCCCCAGATCCCAGGTAAAAATAATGGCTGGAAACATCAGCGGCCTATAATTCTGGCCCTGGAAGGCAGAGCGTAGGAAACCCCAGAATAGACAAGGAAGAGGTAGATCAATCCAGGATGGCTCCGAGTGTCACCTTGGATCTTCATAGGCACACGTACCGATGTACCTCTCTCTCTCTTTCTCTTTCTCTCTCTCTCTCTCTCTCTCTCTCTCACACACACACACACAGAGTAACAACATCTAGATTGCAACATCGCTTGAAGATGGTCCTGAGATCCACACTGACCAGAGCATTTGGTTACCCCTACGAGTCTAAAGTTAGCTGACCTTGTCTTAAGTTTCGGCCTCGGTTCTCCATGGTTTCTAGGTATGGATGTGCCGCCAGCATTGGCAGACTCTGTGGTTTGATCACTTCCTGAAGAATGCTTGTGCGGCAGTGCACAGGAGAGAGAGCTTTGTGACAGGAAGGGAGCCAGCAATGCAGTGGGAAGGTCAACATGAAGGTCAACACAGGTTTCCAAGTCAGCAACTCTGTTACCGGACTGGATGAGGGGTTACTGGGGTTCTCAGAGAAAGTGAAACCGTGGAGATGCATCTGGTGAGAGCTGGAGCCAGAGATACCCCAGGACAGAGAGTAAAGAGGAAGCTGAAGAAAAAGTGTGTGTGTGTGTGTGTGTGTGTGTGTGTGTGTGTGTGTGTGTGTCCAGGTTCAGAGATGGAACCCGTCTCACCTTGGGACCCAGGGCTGATCTCAGGATGGGGAACTAAAACCAACCTTCTTCCCCTAGAATTCTGGATATGAGTCACGTGACCCCATGACGTCATTAAAGGCAGGACAAGCTTCCACTTGACCCCGTTAAGGTCGCACCGTGTACTGGCAAAAGCAGAGCTAGTTCTCCTCAGCCTCGCCTTCATTATCACTGGTGGTGACTGTGTGGGAATCCAAGCCTGGTTCTGGGTGCAGAACTGGGGGGATGTTTCCATGCTTAACACTGATCGAACTGCAGCAGGACAGGGTGGATCAGGCAAGGCCACAGCCCCCTGATTTTGCAGTTTCAAAGTACTGCTGCGGTCAAAGAAGCAGCCTTGGCATAGCTGTGCCTCGGTAAAGATTTTGTCCGGACCATCTTAATTTTATTTACTAGGTTGCCTTGCACATAATAGCATGCATTATTAATAGAGTAGCTGAATACCGTCTATTAAACAGGCACACTCTTCACATTGTAAAATGAACCTCTCTTTTATAATGTACTTTACAACACTGAGTCATCCACACATGCGGATGCCCAGCGTTTCCTTGCAGACTTCCACAGAAGCATAAAAGGAGTTATTCCTGGTTCTACACCACAGTCTATGTTTTGAAAAAATAGCACATCTTTTTTTCTCCATGCATATATGAGTGTGTATATGTGTATAAGTGGGCACTTGAGTGTGTGTGCCTGTAGAAGCCCAAGGGTGATCCTAGAGTCGTCCTGGGGTCATCCTAGATTGCGCTACCATCTTATTGCTTTGCTCTGGAGTCTCTCCAGGCTCTGCCTTCCAGGGCTGGAATCACAGGTCACTGCCATATCCATCTGATGTTTCTAACAGGGGATCTGGGATCTGAGCTCAGGTCCTTTTGTTTGCGAGGCAAAGGCTTTAACTCCTGAGCCATCTCTCTGGCCCTGTAAGCACATGTTTAGTAAGACCGCAGTCATTCAGACCCGTGTTGCATCTTGAAGGGCCCCTCCAGGATAAGCCTGAGGTTCTGAAACTTTTATTCTCCCTACTGCCCAAGTCTGTCCACTACCTCCAATGGTGAGTCACGGCGATTTCATCTGCCACCCGAGGCCTTGTGAGCGCTACAACCACGGGACCGTGGTGGAATTTTACTGCGACCCAGGCTACAGCCTCACCAGTGACTACAAGTACATCACCTGCCAGTACGGAGAGTGGTTCCCTTCCTACCAGGTCTACTGCATCAAGTCAGGTGAGTGGGGAAGCCGCACCCCTGGGGGAGGCAGGCCCTGTATGGGCTGCATCACACGGTGTGCACACACACACACCACACATACACACGCCACACACACCACACACATACACATACCACACACCACACACACACACACACACCACACACGCACGCACGCACACACACCACACACATATCACACACCACACACATATCACACACCACACACACACACACATGCACGCACACACACACCACACACACACACACATGCACGCATACACACACACACACACATACACACCACACACGCACACCACACATACCACACACATATCACACACCACACACACACACACATGCACGCATACACACCACACACACACACACCACACACACACATACACACCACATACACCACACACACACACCACACACACACACCACACACACACACCACACACATACACACGCACCACGCACACACTATGGAAACACATCACTGTGGATATGGGAGGCTGGCTTGAACCCTGCTGAGAAGGTCAAGAACGTGAGCCTGCCCATCCCAGGTTCAGTACACTGACCTCTGAGCAGCACCCAAAGGCCCAGCCTTGGTCCCATCCGTTGGCAGGGTCGTGGGCCCATGAATGTGACCAGAGTCGTGCACGTGACCCCAGCCCCTGAGCAGAGCCACCAAAGGGTGCTCAGAATAGGCATGCTGTTGGCGTGGGTGACAGGGGTATCGGTAGCAGGCTCTGCTTGCTGCCCGCCCTGCTTGCTGCCCGCCCTGCTTGCTGCCCGCTGCGCGTGGTCTTAGGCACACCCGGGTAGCAACCCCACGATGACGACCTGGACACCAGCACGTGTCTCTCCGTCCCTCCCGCTCCTGCCCCGTCTCTCCAGCATTGCGGCTGCTGCAGAGATGCCGCGCGCTGCTTTGCTGGACGCAGTGTGTGAGGGAAGCACCTACTGACACTGAGGCCTGGAGAGACTCCCCGAGGGTCACCTAACACCATCTGGGAGTTTTCCTGGGTGCATGGTGACTCCGTTGAGTCCCGTGGGACTAGGAGGCATGTCATGGGTAGCTAACGTGCCAGACGAATCCAGGGAAAAAAAAAAAGCAGGCAGGGACCTTGATGCCCGTCAGAGTCGGGGAGTCCCACGCGTGTCTTTGTTCTCTCTCCCGGCAGAGCAAGCGTGGCCCAGCACCCCCGAGACCCTCCTGACCACCTGGAAGATCGTAGCGTTCACGGCCACCAGCGTCCTGCTGGTGCTGCTGCTGGTCATCCTGGCCCGGATGTTCCAGACCAAGTTCAAGGCCCGCTTCCCTCCCAGGCGAGTGTGGTGCGGAGAGACAGGGAGAGGACGCCTGGTGGCTGCTCGCGCCCCGGGCAGACGGCTCTGGAGCTGGCACAGTGCGGGGGTCCTCCGAGCACCTCCTGTGGCTGTCCACCTGCTGGGGCCCTGGAGGGTGACTGACACAGGCCTAGGGAGAGGTCAGGACCGGGCTGGGCCGCAGCAGTCAGCCAGGAGCTTCCGCAGGACAGTAGACCTGCGGAGCCCGCTTACAACAGGAAACTTGTTTTTCCCGAAGGGGCACAACGGTGCCCAGGTTCCGTCGCACCACCTCTGATAAAGGGACGCGACTTGGGGGCGGAGCAGAAGGCTTCCAGAACCCACGGTTTCTCTCTTCCCTGCAGGACAGGACCCAGCACTGCTCATACCTCCTCGGCATGTGGGGAGGGAGAAAAGTGGCAGCTGTCCTGGAACATCGCACCTCAGGGACAGCCTCTCCTCACTCAGCCCTGTCCCCCCTGCCTGGAGCAGGAGCCCCAGTGGGGTCACACCCAGCAGGCACCTCCCAGCCACAGAGTGTGCTGAGTGTGGGGACCGTGCACAGGCTCTGAGACCTAGAGGCCTATCAGCGGCCCTGGCCCCACCCCCGCACCCCTACACCCCCACACCCCGCACAGTGGCCCAGGAAGGGCTCCAGGCCTCAGGAAGGCCGGATGGCCATCTGCACAGGCGCCCCCTCCCTCCCGCACGGGGACACTTGCTCCTGCTCTGGCTCCCTATTGAGGTGCCGGAACCTTCTTTCCTCTCAAACCTGCCGGCTGCTCTCTAGGTCTTCAGCATTATTATTTATTAATCAAGGGACCATGTTCTATCACTGAGCAATTTCAGTTTCTTAGGAAAGGCAAAGCATTACAAAGAGAAGGATAGACTATGTGGCTGTGATCTATGATGCATTCGCGTACTTGAAAATGGTCTGCAAAGCCATTTTTCAACATGCACTTGGAAGGATTTTCCAGAAAGTTGACTATTACGGTTTTTAGGTATCTTCTCAAAACTCACTCGATGTTCTCACTCCTCTGAGTATTTCGACCTTTACTACTCTCTAGCTACTCGGGGAAAGTGATCTCATGTACCCCAAGGGAGCACAGGGCTCTCAAGAGCAAGCCAAGAACAGAGTTTGTTTTCAAGGTCCCAGGAGTAAAGACTCCACAGAGATGCTTCCCGTTGGGGCTGGATGGGAGCCAAGCAGCCTGGTTAGGGCTATGTAGTGGGAAAACTAACAGAGCCCACCGAGGGGAGCTGGAAAGATAGCTCAGCGGTCGTGACAGCCAGAGGACGGAGTTTGGATCCCCACATCCCATCTGAAATGCTAGATGAATATGGCGGCCACCTGTAATCCCAGTCTGGGAAGAAACTGGATGTCCCGAGAGAAAACTGTCTAGCAGGACTAGTTCCAACAGCGAGCTCTGGTTTTGGTTAGAGACCCAGGTTCAAGAAATGAGGTGGAAGAGAAGTCAAGGATGATTCATGGTATCACACCTCAGGCCTACACACACACACACACACACACACACACACACACACACACACACACGCACTCATGCATGCCTATGCACATGTATGTCTGCATGTGCAGACATGCAACATGAAAAAGGGAAAAGAAAAGCATCTTCCAGTTAACCAAGAAGGTGGTTGGAGTAAGAAGAGAAGGCGGCTGGTGTTACGCAGACTGACGGGGGGAAGTTAGTCCTGGGTTCGTTCACATCGCATCGAGACCAGCTGTGTTCCCTCCTCCTGCTGCCTGCTGGGGAGCATGAGCCAGGGTGGTCTCTGGCTTCTCTGGGTGGGCTTTAAGTATGCCAAAGCAGGGAGTCTTTGGTTTTGAAGTCAGCAGACTCTCCCCACTTCCACTGCAGATGCTGCCCTGTTAGAGGCACTCAGGGATTGGGGGGGTCTCTCTGCCCAGATGGACGCCTCCTCTTCCTGCCATGCTGCCCACCGGACCTCAGGTCCCAGCTCCAGGTCCCACCCGAGGACATAAGCTACGGAGCCTGGGCTGGCTGCTGCTGCGGGACCAGGAACCGGCTGGTGGTCACTGGGCGCGGGCAGCGATTTCCCGGAGGGCTTGGGGTTGGGCCCGGCGCCACCTGCAGCCCTCACGGCAGGTGTGTGGGCCCTTGGACCACCGGCAGGATGGCTGGAAGGACCCCTAGGCTCACATGCAGGGCATGCCGGTCAGCAGACGCCTAGTTCAGAGCCTGCCTCTTCGTCTTAATGGTTTTCTTTTTTTGTTGGCTTGTTTTGATTAGTTTTTTTTCTGTCTTTTCTAAAATGAGAGGGGTTTTTTTTATATACAAATAAAAATTTCAAGCACAGACTGGCCCTTGTGGGCACTTAGTATCCACCCGTCCCTAGGATGGAGAATGTCGAAAGGAAAAGCATGTAGCGCGAGCCTGCGGGGAGGGGCCTGCCTCCCACGGCGTGGCGTGGTCTCTGACGTCCCGCTGTTCCTCTGCACAGGGGGCCTCCCAGGAGCTCCAGCAGCGACCCTGACTTCGTGGTGGTGGACGGGGTGCCCGTCATGCTCCCGTCCTACGACGAAGCCGTGAGCGGGGGCTCGAGTGCCTTAGGCCCCGGGTTCCTGGCCTCCCTGGGCCAGGGCTGCCCCTTACCCGTGGATGACCAGAGTCCCCCCGCATATCCCGGCTCCGGGGACACGGACACAGGCCCAGGGGAGTCAGAAACGTGTGACAGCACCTCAGGCTCTTCTGAGCTGCTCCACAGTCTGTACGCGACTCCCGTGTGCCAGGGGGGCAGCCGCCCTGCCCCTGATGCCCCTGATGCCCCTGATGGGATCTCGAGCACGGCGGGGGAGGTGGCATCTGCCAGCCCGAGCATCGACATCGCCGACGGTGAGTGTTTGCAGGGCCGCACCCCAGCCCCGACCCGAGGCCGCCTGTTGGCTCCTCACCCGCCTGTGCTTCTCCCCCTCTCTCCCTAGAGAGGCTGTGAGCAGACCAGGTGCGCCAAGGGGCGATCAGAATCTCATGAGTACCGAGCCCAAGAAAGGACGTTTCGGGAGCCCAGAGGGGCACCAGACCCTAGAATGGAAGACAAGGTGGGCATCACTTTCGATGCCTCTGTATGATGCGGGGTGTTGGTTGCATTTTCCCCTCGGTCGGGTGAGACTTCTGAGAGTGACTCTCAGGAATAGATCACACCCAGGCAAAGATGTGTGGGTCAGGCCTGAGGTGTCCCTCCCCGGGGAAACGCACCACATGTAGAAGTTCTTTACCCAAGTGAGAGATGCGCCTGTCACGAGACAGAGCAGGTCGTGGCTGTGCTGAAATAGGGAAAGCTTATCCAGTGAGTCGGGGTGCCATTTCCCAGTGTCACGCTACATCAGGAGCAGCTGGAAACAGGGTCTCCTGGTCCTTAGACACCCCAACCCCCTTCCTGCACTCCAGCCTGCTCTCCATCCATGAATTTGTAACTTTGGGGCCTAACGCTGTTCTCCTTACGACCTGGAAGTAAATCCCCAGTTGTTTTCCAACAAACAGATGCTGTATGTGGGAGGGGAGCTTGGTTTATTTGATCTTTTAAAATACTTACTTATAAGACAGAGAGAGAACATGGATGCCGTGAGGAGGTGAGTTCTGTCCTTCCACCGCGTGGGCTCTCGGGGTCAGAACTCACAGGTGCCTTTCCCGCCGAGCCATCCCACTAGTCTGGTTCATGTGCTTTTTAACCCATTTTCCCTCTTCACTGATGGCTGGAGGCGGAGCTTCCTTGACGAGGTTTTCAATTCCAAACCGTGGGGTGATACGAAGCAAATAACCATCCGTCTCTTCCAGAGATCCCGCTAATGGAGGACGACTCCTAACTGGTGAAATCTCCTTCGTTTCACTGCCCCCCTGGGGAGAAGCTGCTTTGGACCTTGGAGTGAGGCCACAGGAGGACAGAGCTTGGGGAACGGGGGGCGTTCCCTAATGATCGATACGAAGATGGTGACTCACATCGTCCATCTCCTATGTGGCCGCGGGTGGGACAGCGTCCCCTGGCAGCACCGCTCAGTGAGACCCTCTGGGGAACAAGAGGCAGAAGGGGGCACCCACACACACACCACTCTCAATTAAGGTGTGTTGACTGTGTGTGTGTGTGCGCGCACGCGTCGTGCTACACAGCACGGGACAATTCCACACACGTTGCTCCGAATCACACGTCCTGTGGACTTCTGTTGCAAGTACCCCCCGCCCTTCGGAAAGCATGTCACATTATGTAAATTCGCTTCTACACTCTGCTCCAAACCATCTGGGGACCCCAGATTTGGACAGGCCAGTCTCAGATCCTCTCTTGCGTTCTCAGTAACGGACGGGCTCTTCTGGGACCCTCGGACCATGTTCCTACATCTGGACGGCTCTGCTCAACGCTGGAGCTGGCAGTTGTGAGGAAGTAAAGACAAGCCGAATGCACTTTCTGGACATTCCTTCAAGTGTTTGTGTTCACGGAATGGCGTGGATCCTCGGCGCGGGGTCAGCCTGTGAATTTACATGCGGGAAGAATGTCTTCAAACGCACCTCGTGGTGGAGAAAGTAACCCAGGCGGTGTTTGGATTTGGCATTTCACCAAGACTCCACGCGCCCTGGGCGTGGCCATGTCCTCTGCTGGTCGCCATGTTGTCCCCACGCTGAAGCTCACTCACGCTTTATTTTCCACGACAGAAATTGTTTCTGTAAACGTCGTCTGCTCCCAAAGAAAGTGTGGGCTGGATCCTTTCACCTTTCCTTCCTTCCTTACCCTGCAGAGTCTGAAGGTTCCGAGCCACCTGCCCTCTTGCTTTGGGGCCATTGGCATGGCTTGTCTGCCCGCCGTCCTGCATTCTTGCATTGGGGGGGTGGGCCTCACGGCACCCGCAGGCGTCACGGCCAAGAAGTCGATTTAAGAGACAGAGGTCTCAAGTCCAGACGTGTCTCTTCAAATACAAGGTCGGTCGGTGGAGTCGAATCCTTTTCTTCTCTGGGTTTTAGACAAATATAAAACAAAACTCTGAACCATAAAAATCACTGTGCAGACTGAGCAGCGAGGGGCTGGAAGCTTGATCGGGTCCTGTTTATCTTCAACACAGACAGATTAAAAATTTAAAAGAAAATGAAAGCTTGAAGCGTGACTTTATTAGTGGTGTGGACTCAGGAGGGCGGGCAGGGGGGGTGACAGTTAATCATGGGCGGTCTGAATAAAGCACGGAATTAGGAACGCGCAGCTGAGGGAGACGGGGCAGCCTCACCCCACCGGATGCACAGCCACATCGCCTGTGGGGACCCCCAGCAGTGACAGTGATGCTGTGTACACAGTCACATAATTGCAGATTGCTTGAGTGACAGCCCTGCTCTGCCCCTTGCCTAGCTCCCCATCATCAGCCCTATTTATTCAAAGGAGCTGATGTGTGGTGAAGCATCCAGCCCTGGTGTGCAGGTGTGCAGGTGTGGGGGGGATTAGGACCACTGTGGGCAACCTTCACCAAACCTCAGCTTCGCTCTCACCTCTCCCCCCTCAGGTCCCAGAGACTTCAGGGAGAAGCCTCCAGGTCCCATGGGGCAGGCGGAAGAGGCTTGCATAGCTGTCTTCCTGCAGCCCCGCCCCTCCGCCCCGGAAGTCTTAGAGCAGCCCACCCATCTGACCTGCTGGCCACGTGCAGGGCTGCGGGGGCCTGGGCGTCAGCAACACAGCACCACAGACGCCAAGGGTGTCTGCATGGTTCTAAGAGCAGGGCCGGTGGAAGGCAAAGTCTGTATAACTGCAGTATCAGACGACGCCCAGCCAAGGCACTGGGACCCCACCCCTTTGTGGCCACGTCAGGTGTTATTTACAGTGATTATTTTAGCACTGGTTGCTTCTGGCAGAACTTTCTTGAGGTTCCAAGCATGGCATGGTCCCCACTGAAAGATTTTAGAAAATATTCTGTGCGGAGTGCGTGTGTGTGTATATTGCGTGTGTGTGTATATTGCGTGTGTGTGTATATTGCGTGTGTGTGTATATTGCGTGTGTGTGCATGTATGTATGTGTGCACCCACCACTGCACGTGTGGATGTCAGAGGACAAGTTTGCATGTCAGTCCTCGCCTTTGTTTTGAGGCAGGTTCTCTGTTTGCTGCTGTGTATGCCAGACTTGCTGGCCCACGAGCTTCTAGGGACTCTCCTGTCTCCAGCCGTAGGAGCCACTAAGATTCCCAACACGCACTACTACACTTGGCTTTGCATAGGTCCTGGGGATTTGAACTCACATCCGCATGTTTGCACAGCAAGTGCTTTACCCACTGAGCCATCTCTCCGGCCCTGAACTTAGCATTTCTTCTCCGCATCTCTAGAGGTCCTCCAGTGGGAAGCAGAATCACCTTTCGCATGCCCCCTCAGAATGGAAGCAGAGTCGGCCCTATCGGGAATCGGGGCCTTGGCGGGGAGCACCATGGCTTCCTCCTGAGGAGGGACGGCCTTTCATGCCAGGCCAGCTGAGGCAGCCGCCTGGACGCTCCTTCAGGGTCTGCACGGCAGGACTTGCTGGCCGACTGCTCCCCCTGTGCACAGAGAAGCCGCATGCTTCTTCACACTTCATTTCCATGTAGCTTTTCTTAATTGCAGGGTTGTGATTTGCCTGTGTGAAAGCTTGAGGTCCTTTCCCACCTAATTACACCCGGCCCTGGCAGCTGGCACAGAGACAAGGCTGCCCCTTAGTCCTGCGGAAATGGCCCGTGGCTACCGGCAGGCCGGGGACTGTTAAATGCAAAGGCTCCTGGTCCACACACTGCTGGTTCCAGGCTTCTCCCATCCTCTCCTCCCTCTGGGCCCGACAGTCAGGCCTCCTGCCTTCTTCTGGCCCCCAGTCTCTAGCTGCTGCCCCCGAGAGCATCCTGGGAAGATGGCGGCTCATGGGAACTAAGCACCTGGACACGGCAGGTATTTAATACACAGCAACTGCTGGTCCCTTGAGAGTAAATGGGTGGCCATCATCTTCGTGTCCTGCACACATACCTGGGTGTCTCTGACCAGCTTTGGTCCCTTCATGCCCCAGGATACTTGCAGGTGAGGCTAGTTCGGTGCTTCCCGAGACAGATGGACTGATAGGAGCTGCACCTGTGTTCTGGGCTCTTCTTTCCAGGAGTCCATGCCTGGCTCCCTCGCTGGGCGACATCGACGCTGCGTCCTGACCCGGCCCGCCTCTGTCGAGGGGGGCAGGAGAACCTCAGAACTCTTCCCCCCAAGGACTCCAAGGACTCCGCTCATCACACAGGCAAGCCCTGTAGATTATCTCTAACCTGCTCCCTTAATTTTATTGTCTATTTTGGATCTGAAGCATAAAAGTTAATGCCCGTACATTTCCAAGGTGATAAAAGGGGAAAGTCCACGGTAGAGGCACCTGGTCCAGCAGGCAAAACAGGGCCCTGGAGAGCGTTACTGACTTGTTAGGAGGGCGCATGCTGGGCATGGTGGTACTAAAATCGTAAAACTTAATGCAGAGAGTATGCCTTACCGCGCCCGTGATGAACTGCCGTGCCGGGCAGTCCTTGCTGTAGTCCCCAGGTCCCGCCATATATCACTTTAAGAGGCCAAAGGAGCAGCCCCACCACCCGAATGGGAGCCTTGGCTGTGGGTTCTGAGCTCCTGGGGGCACCGGGACTCTAGCTCACCGACCCTCCACATCCCCCAGAGAAAGATCTCTACCAGCAGATGCAGAATTTAAAGGAGGGAGCATCGTGTAGCAGAGCCCCAAACTGTTGCAGTTGGTGTGTTACTGATAAATTCAGTCAAACATCTTAGGGGAGCAAAGAGTTTTATTCTTGCTCACTACGGCTCATAACCCAGCTGGGCAGGACAGTTCACACCAACGCCAGGAGACAGGGGAACTGGCCACACCTATCTGCAGGGATTGTTGAGAGGACAGGAAACCTTGCCTGCCAGACTGCAAGTCTGTCAAGAATCCTGAAGAATTTCAAACACTGGGCCATCTTACCTACCTGCCCAGGCAACGCTCCCACCTGCCTCGGACTGGGTGGTCTCGCATCACTTAGACCCCGTCCTGCTGGCTTGCTCAGGGCTCCCTGAACCACCAGCTCTTCACAGACATGCCCAAAGCTCAGCTTCATCCGTCAAGTCAGCACTCTGTATCTAACTAGCGCAGAAAGAGACATATTTTCTACCTGGAGTTGTGAGAAATAATTACGCCTACTGTGTGCGGGCCGTGTGTTGCTCCCTAGTGGGACGGGCAGCAAGAAGTAGAAACAAGCGGCCAGAACCGGGAAGCTGAAGCCATCCGCCCTCCATGGGGGCCTCCGCCGAGCGCTCCACCAGAACGGCTGCCAAGCTTGCCGCAGGCTGCAGTGGGAGATGGGGTGGGCAGACATGCCAGGTAGAAGAGCTGGGTGGCTTTGGGAAACGGAGCTGGATAGCAGGCCTGTGGATGAGGGGTAGAAGAGGTGGGGAATAGTTAGTAAGAGCCTGTGAGGGTCTGGGGTCATTCCAGGCAGGTTAATGGTTTGCCTGAGGGGCAAGAGAAGCCATTGGAAGGTTTGAAACCAGAATGTCCCCTGGAGCGAAGTGGGCCATGTTGTCAGGGGCTTTGCAGGCAGATTTAATTCTGTGAGCCTGGGCCCCAGAGGCAGGCCGAGGGATCCTTCAGGCCCCCACTTTCCCTAAGTGCTCAGGGAGAAGATGAACATGGTCTCAGCGGCTTTGGGCTCTAACAATAGAATTCTTCTGGTCTTGTTTGTGGTCTTGTTTGTACTCCAGAATCAGGCCTCATCAGCCGCAAGCTATCAGTCACTGCCCGTTCCTGCACGCCCTCTACCCCCACCCACCTCTGCCTGACACCTCAGCCCACCTCTTTTCTTCCTGTGACACCTGGAACTGAGGAACAGCCCACCCTAGCCCCCTTGGGAAGGGGTCTACACCCTAGAAACAGGTGTTCTTGCTTTGGGAGAAGGTGGGAGTTGAGAGACACTGTCTTACAGCATTTCTCTGGACCTGGTTGCATCTGGCCTGGGGTGGGGAGATGCGGGGGGGACCCTCTGGGTCCATCTTTGTGTAAAGACTGGGGCACCTGAAGGCACTGCTTGGCCCGACCTGACCGGCTGGATGAAGCAGACAGATTAGGGAGCATTTCCGGCTTAGGGGTGTGCTGTGGGGAAGTAGGAAGGAGGGAGGAGAGTCGCAGGCTGAGGTGGGCAGACCCTGCTTCCCATCCATTTCACTTCCTGATGGTGTGACAAGACCTCTGTAGGGACTGAGGTCTTTACTGTTTTCAGTACTGAGGGCTGAACCCGGGGTCTAACTGAGCTGCATCCAAGTCTGTGCACCTGTGGAGACCTAGATTGCTTTATCTTCTTACCGCCTTGCTCTGGAGTTTCCCAGGCTCTGTCTTCCAAGGCTAGAATTTCAGGCTGCCACCATTTCTGCCTGGCATTTTCACATGGGATCTGGGTATCCAAACTCAGGTCCTTCTGCAAAGGTTTTAACGCCGGAGCCATCGCCCCAACCCCGGGCCTATCTTTTGAACAGGCTTTATTCATTTGAGAACAGCTTTAGGTTTGCAGAAAAGTTGCCCGGAGAGGAGAGTTGTCCCATAAACCCAGTTTCTCATATTAATACCTTACCGAAGGGTTGACTCAGCTCTCCATCTAGTCTTCACAGGGTGCAGTCCTCTGGAGTTCCTCTCTGAGGTCTTTCGTTTCATTCATCCTTCCGATTAGCTCGCTGTGCTGAGATCCTGGAGAATGTAATCCTTCCAGTCGGCCTTCTTACTCGTGCATTTAAATCCTCTCTACTCTCCCCTACCCCCACCCCTTCTCCCATGTCTTTTCATTCCTGTGCTTTCAAAGGAAAGAACTTGAGAATCCATCGTTACATGCTTGTTGGCTCTGGGAAAGGATATGAGAAGCCAGGAGTGTCCTAGTGTGGCCGGCCAGACAAGGGCTCTAGGACAAGGGCTCTAGGACAGGCCATTCCACAGGGTCCCTCACTGCCCCGGCCTTGGGCAGGGTTCACCTCTTTCTTATCCTCCCCTCATTTGGTCTTTGGTTGAGTTTTTTCACTAATGCCCTGTGCACTCATAACCTTCGCAACCTGTGACTCCAGGTCTTCTCTTGTTCTATCCCTCATCAGTGTTTAGGGAACATCCGCGCATCCCCATGCGTCTGATGCTGAGAGTTCTGGTGGATGAGATGTACGTGGAAGGGATCCAGGCATGGACTACAGGAAGCTACAAACCACATGATGTTACACAGACAGCCCTGAGTGTGAGTGTGTGGGAGGGACAGCAAAACTCCCCATGGTGGCTCCTTATGCCCTTTGGGACACAAGTCTCCACCCACCACAGGGCACCCTGACCTGCTGTGGTGCAGCTCCGGCGTCAAAGGCCTTCCTTGTGGGTGGCTGTCGGGGAAATGGACGCGGGCTGTCCGTGGGAGTGGCCTGCAGGCTCCTCCCTCCAGCACCAGTCCTGGAGTCACAGCAGAGCCGAGGCCCGGGAGGGATGATGCTCCCTGCCGTGCCTCTCCGTCCTTCAGTCTTGTGGTGATTTCTATCAACCGCTTCAGCATCTGACTGCTGGCTGTCGTGGGTTTAATCACTGATCTAGGGATATGTCTAGCATGGACACAGAATATTCTAGTCCACGGCGCCCACCTCCCTCACTTCCGCCAAGCACCGTCAGACCAGCACACAGGGCTGACAGTGAATTAGTGTTATCAACTCTGCAATCTGGGGCACGAGGAATGGGCACCTGGGCAGGGCTGCTACTAATTCAACCTTTAGGCTCTCAACTTGGCTCTGGGCGTAAGTCTCAGTGTCGTCATTTATACAAGCACAGTTGGGCGTGATAGGTGACATTTAAGCTCCTCGTCTTTGTTCTGTGCGACAAGGACACGGATGATGCCTGTTTCAGAGTTTACCGTAAGGATTAAGCAATGACGGCATGGACTAACTCAAAACTGACCCGCGGCCCGCAGGTTCTCACACACCAGAGTCTCTCCCCCGGGATTCTGTGACAGCCACGTCTCCCTTGAAGATGAGTTGAGCCAAGGGCATCTTTGACTCTGTGCCAACTCTAGAGTGCCCTCCACAAACCTAGGAGGCCTACGTCAAGGTAGACGTGGTCCCTTAGCGCCTTCAGAAGACAGGAATGGGCTGCAAGTATGGCTCAGTGGTGCTTGCTTAGCATACATGAAGCTCCGGGTTCAATCCCCAATGCTACATTAAAAAAAAATTAATAAAACCTGTGAGATCTTACGCAGCAGTAATCCCAGCGCTTGGGAGGTAGAGGAGATGGGGTCAGAAGTTCAAAGTCATCTTTGGCTACATGGAGGGAAGAAGAAAAAGTGGCTGTGAATTCTATGTGGCTGCTGGTCTCATGTGACAGGCTGTTTCACACTAAACTTCTTTTCTAAGCAGAAGAAATGGACTCCAAAATAACAGTCAAGATAGAGTATATTTTTTATAGCAAATACAGAAGCATAGTTGTTTGTTAGTGTTATCAAATACTGACAGAGTGGCCGTTTCGTTGACACTTTGTGTAGTGTGACGATATTCTAACAGCTGTGACGTCACTTATGACCACATCCTCTTTTCCATACTTCAGCGGAATCAAAGAATGCTCCTGTTCTCATAGTGCCCTGGCATCCAGCCTCCGTCCCCGGGCAGCAGTGTGCCCTGCCAGCTTCAGAGGAAGCAAAGATCCCCTGTCGCTGGCTTAGGTGTTCTTTCAGCTCCTGCCCCTCTGGGGTTCAGCCCCTGTGATGCATCTTTTAGATCAGGTGACTTCTGCAGGTCCTGGTGTCCCCACCCAGTCAGCGTGAACTTGTCAGCATCGCCGTCAAGAGACCTGTCAACACTTTAGGGTGGAGCATCTTGATGGCCTCCATCTTGGGCTGTGAGGCCAGTTTCGTCTCTCCTGACCCTAAACTTGCTGAAACCTGGTATTCTAACCAATAGGATAAAATGCACCCTTAATTGAACATTTAGGTATTGACACCTTATCATAGTTAAGTTCCAAAGAAACTTCTAGTGCCACATAGCACATTCTGCCTCAGCAGAGTACTTCTCTACTTCTTGCCTTCTTGCCCCCTTCCATCCTGAAACCATGTAGCAAAGACCAGAGGGGACATCTGAATTGCCTCAAGGGTAGAGACCAAGAGTGCTACGCTGCACACTACAGTGCCTACTGAAGCATGCCATGCCCACCGAGAATTATGCAGCCCACTTGCCCATACTGCCAACAGTGAAAGTGTCAAGTTAAAGAGCGGTATCCTTGTGAATTCCATAGATATCCTAAAGAATTGACTATGGAATTGACTAATATCTCACAGCTAGGATTGATGCCCTTTGACATTCAAGTGAGATGTGGGGCCTTGATCAGAGTAATATTCCTTTAAAAATTATACATATGAAAGACAGAACATGCAACATTCATGCCATCATGCTGGGTAGAAGTCAGTGGACAACTTTCAGAAGTCGATTCTCTCTGTCCACCCCGTGGCCTTCTGGGAATAAAATCAGGCCCCAGATTTGCAAGTACATGTCTTATCTACTGAGCTAACTTGCTGGCCCTTCAGAATAATATTCCTAAATGTATAAAGCAAAATAAAATCAGTGAATCACATTGAGACCCGGTTATAAAAACACTTTTAAAAATGGATATGCAAGATAATTGTGGCTTATGAGTAATATGGGGCGACAGGGTCTGCTGTAGGTCTCACCATCCCACCATCAGTGCGAGGGGGTGACAGTTGTAGAAGTAATATTTTGAATTGTAGAAAATAGGAATATGTCAATCAGCAGAAAGGAAATAAAACTGATACTCTTAACCCTAAAAAAAGAACATTTTACTTCTTATCTACAAGCACTGCTATGTGATATGAAAATATTTGCAGTTTCTTTAGATGACAAAGTCACAGATACAGCTACGGTGTAGGCGAGCTAGAGATGAGAGCGAGAGAGAGATGCACGTGAGTCTCTCACAGGCCCACAGAGCCCACGCATTCTACCTGCGCCTAGGTTACTGCCTGGCATTTACCCCTAGATTCCCAAGACTTGAGTTCACACGTCTTCTCTCTGGATTCAGAATAAATACTGTAGGGACCTAGAGCCGCCCCCTCCCCTCCCCCTCCCCCCTCCCCCCCGCCCAGAGCAGCTGGGTTTGCAGTCA
This sequence comes from Typhlomys cinereus, assembly GCA_023101885.1. NCBI lineage: Eukaryota > Metazoa > Chordata > Mammalia > Rodentia > Platacanthomyidae > Typhlomys > Typhlomys cinereus. Next base: position 1,030,473 of record JALPQD010000448.1, on the reverse strand, counting down.
CATGAAAACTGTAGGGATTTGTTCTGTTTAGTTTGGGGAATGAGACAACCCAAGTTCCTGTCCCGGTTCCATCATCCAAGGCGATGTGAGACGGGGTGCATCGCTTAACCTTTCTGAACCTCAGTCTCTCCATCCATGGAATGGGGGGAGCAGCACCTGTTGGCAGGTTTTTTGGGCGCGTGAAGATGGCAAATACCCGGTGCAGTGCGGGGCACGTGAGTATGTCTGAATGTTGCCGTGGCCATCATTCTCAAGGGAAGTCGGAGCGGAATCATTTTCAGCAAGATTCATTTGACAGCCATGCGATTTTTCACCGATGAGGTGCCAAACCTTTTCTGTTCAAGGCCCTTTTGCCCCCAGAGAATCACAAGTTTCATACAAGTATGCCTGTTCCCTGCACACCTAAAGACGGCCAGCTCAACCACCAACAACTGTGGTTCACCCACAGACTCAGGGCAACACGAGGCCGTACGTGCTGCCTGTGTGTGAGGCACCGTGGGTTCTCACAGGTGATCTGAGCGGCTGCCTCTGACTGTCCCAATTCTGAACAGAACTCTGAACCTTAACACATGTGGACTCCCTGCTCAGCCAAACGTTCCTGAGCCTCTGAGTGGACAAGGTCGCGACCGGCAAGTGTGTGCACATCTCGTAGCCCTGGCTGAGCATCACATCACCAATAAGGACCTATCCCGGATGGATTTGAATCAGCTCTGGGGGCTCCTTCTGTGGGGTCCCTTTTGTGAGTCTTGGACCTTCAGCATTTTCCCCCTTTCTTGGGAAGTTTCAATGAGACAGCTTTCCCTACATGCATCTTGTCATGTTAGGTGACAGAAGGGAGCCTTAGTCTCATGGCAGCACCTCCGGTGCAAGGCTGTCTTTGTGCAACTTCATGCAAGTGCGTCTTCCCCGGAGTTGTCAGTATAAACCCAAACGATTTAGGGGAACAAGGAGCTTTCGTGCCAGCTTGCAATTTCACGTTAGAGTTGAGCGTGACGGCAGGAAAGCCCTCAGCAGAAACCAAAGGAACTGGCCATGCCACGTCCACAGCAGGCAGAGGGGCGAGGGCCAACGCTGTGTTTTAGCTGGCCAGCTTGCCACGGACGGAATCAGCTCTCTCCATCTTTATCCATCTGCCCGGGGAATAGTTCACCCACCACAGGCTGGGTCTTTCTAACCAATCAGGAAAGCAAGGCAACCTCCTGTAACTAAATAACTCCTCATAGGCGTGAGTGTCACAAGAGGCCTACATTAAATTTGGAGACAGGATCTTAAGGTCAATTTGGTTCCTTCCTTCTTGAAACCTTCACTGTGAGGGGTCATACTGGATTTCCCATTTGTGACGGGCTGAGGGTCTGCGTCTCATATATTGACACCTTATTAGTTGCTTTTCTTGTTGCTATGGCACAATGCCTGACAAAGGCAACGTAAAGAAGGTTTCTTTTGCTGTTGGGACAGTTTAAGATAGCATACAGTCCATCATAGCAGGCAAGGCATGATGTCACCTTGTGTCTGTGGATAGGATGAGAGAGAGAGAAAGAGAGAGAGAGAGAAGCTGCTACTCGGTTTCCTTTTGTTTTTAACTTGGTCCAACACTTGGAATGGTGCTCCCACATTCGGGTCTTCCCTGCTCAGTTAAACCAGTTTGGAAACACTCTTACAAACACCCGAGGTGCGTTTCCATGGTGATTCTCTATCCCCCCCATCAATGAAGATGGGGAACCCCAGTACATGGGGCCTTGGGAGGTAGTCAGGTGAGGAGGGTGCAACCTCTTGAGTGGTCCGTGACCTTGGGAGTGGTCCATCCCTTTAGAAGCACACAGCGTGTTCTCTCGCCCTCGGTTCACTATGTGGGGACACAAGATGTCAGCTGTGTGTAACCCAGAAAGGTGCCCTCACCAGAACCCAGAGCCCACATGCTGGTACCTTGATGTGAAGCTCCAGCTCTCTAAAACTATGAGAAATAAGCCTGTGATGTTTCTAAATCTCCCGTACTTTGTCATGGCAGCCCAACCGACTGGGATAATGTGGGACACGCCTCTCACAGACATCCCAGGAGTCCTCTGGGAAATGCCAGGCAGGGTCGAAGGGCCCTCCGAGACCTCCACAGCCCTCAGCCTGGGCACCTGAGGTGCGCTTAGCCCCTCCTCTCCACATCCTGCACGTTCTCCCTGGGGAGGAAGCAGCATTAGGTCACGTCAGTTCTACGGAAGCAGGAGGCACTGTCGCAGCTAGAGTCCTGCAGCTAGAGTCCACTCCCCGGCCTGGTCCTGCAGCAGCGCCCCCTCCCGTGCCTTGCTTCCCCCAGCCTGTGGAAGCCCTCCCTAGCCACGGCTCCACTTGCCTCCATCCCAAGAGGAGAAGTCAGAGCAGGACCCCACCCCACTCACTGTGACCACTGTGACCACTGTGACACAGATCACGTGGCCACAACGCTCCTCAACCCAGGATCAGACCAGCAGAGGCAGACAGGGCAAGGTGGGTTGTGAGCCACCCAAAGGAGGCCTCGACCACCCAGGAGCTTGAATAAGGGAACACAGGACAGAACGGTCACAATATTGCTAACCACAAGCACACACATGCTGGAAGAAACATGTTTCAAGGGACCAGTGATGAAAGGAAACATATGGTCATGCTTTCCAGAAAGGTGAAATCATCTTTTCATTCTCCCAGCAGTAAAAGGTAATGCAAAATCATCATCCTTATCCTATGAAGAGATCAAAAAGCACCCAGCCAATGCATGTAGCATGAAAAGTATTACGGATATATGGCAGCAGATGATCCCTAATTGTTTTTAAGGTGTGCTATTGAAGGATCTGGGGAGATGGCTCAGTAGATCGAGCATTTGTGGTACAGGGACCCGAGTTCAAATCCCCAGCAATCTCATAAAAGTCAAGCGTGGCGACACAAGGTATAACTTCAAAGGGAGGGGGGCGATAAAAGCTCACAGATTCTGGAGTCTCACCGTCTGACAACCTAGACAAGACAGCTTCAGGTTCGTGACACAAGGCACCTGAGGTTCTTTTAAGGATTCTGCATGCAGACACATGCATGTGTGTGTGCATGTGTGTATACGTGTGTGAACACATATATATGCATGTGAATGTGTGTTCTCAGCTTTTTGAAATATGTAAATTGTGAGTCCTCATTTGGAATAAATGCTCGTATTTGCATTAACTTATTATCTATCATTTTGAATCTTTCTTAAAGAGGGTTCACACCCCCAAGGCTCTGGGCTCACCCTGCCTGAACAAGTAGTGGGTGAGTGGTCTTTGCCAATGCAGTGGGTGGTCTTTGCCAGTGCCTTGCTGTTCTGTCTCTTAGTCTCTGTAGAATTCGAGTGTGAGCAAGGCAAGCCTCTGAGGTCAGGGTGACGACCCAGCATGTTCACTCCATCTTCTCTCTCTCTCTCTCTCTCTCTCTCTCTCTCCCCCTCTCCCTCTTTCTTACCTTGGGGTAGATGAAGAACTATTCCAGGAACCTAAACAGTGAAGCCCGTAATAACCATAACCATAATGAATAAAATGTGCAATACAGCGAGCCTGCCTGAGCCAGTTCCGCCTGCGGCCTCAAGCTCCTCCCTCCACACCCAGCCGTGGCCCGGGAGGCATCCGGGTTGAGCATCTCTCTAGTTTATCTGCTAGACAACAGGCTTCCTCTGAGGAGGCCAGAAGTGCTGATTCCGAGCCCTGATTCCGTCACTAAAAGCAGGAGCTGGAGCGGAGCTCTCCAAGGGCTCTCCGGGGGTCTTGGTGCCAGTTGTGCCTGCTTGGTGTGCCCAGCATGACCACAGGGCTGACACCAACGCCCAACCAAGTGCTTAGCTCCCGGTTCTGCGGTGGGCAGAGACAGACTGTGAGGCATGCTGAGGGGCCGGTGGGCTGCCCCCTGTGAAGATGGCAGGGGACACAGAAGCCTCTGGGGTCTGCAGAGCTTTCTCCAAGTGTGCCAACAGGCGGCAGAAGCCCACTGGCTACTTTCCAGCTCAGGGCTGGCCAGGGCCACAGAAGCATTCGAAAGGCAGAGGGTGGAGTCAGCAGAAGAGAGCCCTCCCCCACACCCAAGCTGGCCACAACCTGGTGACCACATGGGGGACAGATGTGACACCCCGACCTGCGCATCTGCACATCTGCTCTGCATTCCGCTCAGCCCGCGCCCATCTGACGGGCACAGCAGCCTCTCCATTCTGTATGACTCATGCTGGCAGGGCAGGAAGCTTGGCTCCCTGCCAAGTCCTGTGCCACCCCCCCCCCGCCTCCTTCACAAGTCAGGGTGCCTCTCGGAATGCTGATGGCCGCTCTTCAGCTCAGCCCCTCCTGCGTGCTGCTGGGAGGTCACAGGGAGTCCAGCCGGCCTGGGCCGGCTCTACCGACTTCTCTTCAACCCCACAGTCGGGGCACTTCTGAGGGAAGGGAGCTATGGGCTGCGAGAACATGACCCGGGGAGGCGAAGACAGTTTCCCTGCTGACTCGATTCTCTGGGCCTGTTTCCCCACAGAAGATTCCGCCGGCTAAGACAGGCTCTACTGACGCTTCCTTCATGTCTGCAGAGGATCCAGTCCAACCCTAGGGGTGTGACATTACACAGAGAGGATTCTGGAAGCTTTGGTGCTACTGGCAGCCCAAGGGGACAAAGGACTTGAGAAAGTGTCACACATCAGAAGGGCAACTCCCCCCTCCCACTGTGGCCTAACCAGGAGGCAGGTGTGAGGTAAAGCCAGGGAGCAGCCACAGGGCATCCTTCTGTGGGGGGGGGCATCTGTGTGAATGGCAGCAAGAGGGTGGAGGTAAGCCAGCCTCCCGGTGGTGAAGTGGTTACACTGAAAGGTCTAAGAGAGTACTGCCTCTGGGGCTGGGGATATGTCTCAGACGTAATGTGCTGGCTTGGTGTGCAAGAAGCCCTGGGTCATGCAGCACCGCACGAACTCCGTGTTATGAGACAGAGCTGGAATCCCAGCGTCAGGAGGTGCAGGCAGAAGGATCAGAACTTTACCCTTGGCTACAAGGTGAACTCGAAGCTGTCTGAGCTCCATGAGACCTGTCTCCAAACCACACACACAAGAAACCAAAGCGGGAAAGGTAGAGGAGCAAACCGGGAGGATTCTGAAGCACCAAGTCAAGACGGGGTCAGATGTGGGCACTACCAGCATCTCTGTCTCTGGGGTCATCACAGCACACCGTCCGGCCCTTAGAGCATGCCGCCAGGGGCTAGCTGCAGCTGCAAGAAGGACAAGGCAACCTTCAGGCACGAACAGCCGGCCAGCGCCATGCCCCCAGGAGCAGGAGCCAGCCAGCCGATGGACCAGGAAGGTGGAGAAGGCTACGGGGTGGCAGGAAGTGGGGAGCAGCCCCCAAAGTAGAAGGCCACAAAGAGCTTACCACTTCCCTGTGTCTCTCGTGGATGGAGTTCTCTCTGGAAATTCTCCAAAACTGCACAATAAAGTATCCTGCAGGCACCTCCTTCGCAGAGGAAACCTACCATCCTTTCTTCTCCGTCCCTGCAGCAGTGAGCCTGTGGCTAGGAGGGAACAGCGAGAGTGGTTTCTCCCCTCTTCTATCACTTGCTTATGGCTGTAATACTTATTCTCTTGCGCCCCACTTGGACTGGGGCGACGAGGTCCTCCCTGCATTCCCAGTCTCTCTCCCAGAATAACCTTTCCAAAAAGCACAGACAAGAAAACTACACTCTTCTGAGACTTCTTGTCTCCCGGATAAAGGATGCCTCGCATAACCTGCTGTTTTGACCTCTCCAGTTGCCCCGCCTCTTGTAGAGCCAGACGCTGGCTCCTGCTGTCAAGAATGTCCTGTAACGTTACAGCACTGCCGCTGCCCCTCTGGGTGTCCTGCTGAACTCTCCTGACCACTCCCCACTTAGGGACCCACATCCAGAGTCCTTCTGTTAGCATAGCCCAGCTGCATCATGGGAGTGCATGCTCTTTCCTCTAGGATCTGCCGAGGTCTTCTCCCAAATGCTTTTTGGATCCAAGCAAAAGCCCAAAGCCAGCTACACCTCTGTGCTGGTGGAATGTGGGTGGATGATTCTCGTGGAGAATGAACCATCTTCTTTTGCTCGCTAGACATTTATTTTATACTTTTTCATTTATAGAAAGTAAAAATTGTTTGCATATAGAATGAAGACATGATCTCCTTTAGGCAAAACAAATGCATTTAATTTTGAATGAATCACGGCAAAGAAAAAAAAAACTGCCAGCAAGCTGAGCACGTCCCAGCGTGGAGCAAGGTGACTGGGTGGCGTGGAAGCTGCTGGAATTGGACCTGTGGACTCTAGGTTCCTCCTGGCCCTTCACTCCACACCCTGTGTGTGCCACCAGAGAACATCTGCCACTTAGCCCTCGGCGTGTGTCAGCCAGGCCTGCCTCTGAGATGGGCAAGGTATGGGGGGCAGAGTCCTGGCATAGCTAATGTCCTTGTTGGTCCTCCATCACAGTCAAAGCCTAAAAATGGAGTCTGTGACACAGCTCAGTGGGTAAAGGTGCTTGTTCGAAAACTTAGTGATGTGATTTTGAACCCTAGAAGCCCATGTGGTTGAAGGAGAGAACCAGCTTCCGAAGGTGTCCTCTAACTTCTACCCACATGTGATGGCACGTGTGTGTTATCCCCCACACACACATACAGAGTATGCTGTGTCCTAGAGACGGAACCCTACCCCCTGCCATGCGGTCTGCTGCCCAGGTTTGTGCAAACCAATCAGATGTCGGTAACTCAGAATCCCATGGACAATGACCTCCGCGTGCCCTGCAGGCGCTGAGACCAAGGCTCGTCTCTAGGGCTCTGAGGGATGAGGGAGCAATGCGAAGCAACCAGCTGGACAGGAAAGGGACTGAGCGCTGGGGTCAGGTAAGACCGGACAGGGTCCCAGGCTGCCCGGCCAACCGAATGCCAGCCCACCGTGCCTGCTTCCTCTCAGAGTGGACCCTCCCAGAATGTCACAAGAAGCAGCTTAGACCCCATCCCCAGCCCTTCCCTCGCCGTCCAAAGAATGGGGTCCATCTCCCCGTCTCGTTTCATATTCCATCACTGTAATAAATACCTGACCTGTGGATTTAGAGGAGCGATGGGGATTTTTATCCATGCTCTCAGTTCTGGAGTACAATGTATCGTGGCAGAAGAGCTACTCACCAGCATCGGGAATCCAGGGAACCGGCTGCAATGTATCCCTGGCAAAAGCAGGGAGCAAGGACCAGTGTGGATAGCTTGCTGCCGCTTCCCCCAAAATGCTGGCCAGCGGGCTGCATCTTGTGCCCCTGCCCGTGGAGTAGTCCCATCCACGGTGGGCTGGGCCTCCCACTTCAGTCATGTAATTGACATGCTCGGAGGTCTACCTTAATTCAATAATTCTTCATAGGCGCATGAGGCAAGTATCCAGCAGACAGCTGAAACCTAATGGCACCTCTGCACATAGCAGTGCCTCACCCTCCTCCTCCTCCTCTTCCACATGCTCCACATGCCACCCAAGCTCCGCTACTCTGGAGTCTTCAATACCCTGTCCTTGGAACACCTCCCCCCATGCATCCATTACACCTGCTTGACCTCTGCCTGAGACCCTCTGGCCCCCCTCTTCCTCTGCCAATAATTCTGTTCAATGCTGAGTTTCAGTTTACACAAGACAAAGCAAGGGTCCTTCCTGTACTCTGGGCTTAAAACTCTCCTCCCTCGTGAGGCCTCTCTGTGCCACCACCTGCCCCTCATGGTCTCCCTCGCTGAACCGGAAGCTTCTAGAAGGAAGCTGCCAGGTCTGTCTCCACCATGCCCATACTCACAGTGCTTAGTCTGTGCTCAGTGGAGGACGCATGCTTGCATGAGTGAATGGTCACGTCTGGCAGGAATGCATTACAAGTAGCAAGACATGTGCACAGATTGTCTAGAGGGTATTCGGGGCCTGGTTCAGACTCCACACATTTGTCTTTTCCAAAAAAGTAGAGGGTCTGTACTCAGTAACCTGACTCTATGTGACCTGTAATAAAGGTCCCCAAGCCTTGAAACCCTGAGTTGAATCCCTGGAGCATCTGTGTTGGAAGGAGAGAGCAGATTCCTGAATGTTGTCCTCTAATCTACACATTCTCTCTCTCTCTCTCTCTCTATCTCTATCTCTATCTCTATCTCTATCTCTCTCTTCCCATGTGTTGTGGCATGAATGTGTTTTCTCTCTCTCTCTTTGTCACACACACACACACACACACACACACACACACACACACACACACACTTTGAAGAACAGAGAGACATGGTAACTGGGTCTGAGCCCCTGTGTCTGTCCTATAAAGACCAGGGTAGAGGGGGTGAGCGCCCCTGTATTTCTGTTCAGGCATGTCCCCTCCTCACCTCCTCTGTCCCCAACTAGGAAGTAGAACTCAGAAGATGTGCACATCATTTCCCTTGAGGAACCCATAGGCGGCGAGACAGACACCGGGATGTTCTCTCTGCTTAGTTCAGACATCGTCCATCATGGCAGGGAAGGGACGCAGCAGAGACATGAAGCGACCATTGCATCTGCAGTCAGGAAGCAGAGAGAGATGAATGTCCAGGACCCCAGTCCCGAGAAGAGTGCTGCCCGCATTGAAGGCAGGTTTCCTCCACTTCAGTTAACCTAATCTAGCAAATCCCCTAGGTACTCCTGCAGGCTTGCCTCTTCGGTGATTCCAGACCCCATCGAGTCGATAATCAGTATTAATCATCACGGATGGTAAGTTTTATGTTACATGCATTTTACAATTTAAAAAATACTTCTGCAAATTTTGGAAAAATCAAAGACTTAGTCGATCCTTCTGAGGTTGTGCCTGGAGACAGAATAGCTGGATGTTAAGTCAAGAGCGAGGCAAAGTCACAGGCAGTTTGGTCAGAGATGTCTGCTGGTCGCCCAGCTGGTAAAGTCAAAGCCCCAGAGTCACCCGCATTCTGCCCAACCGTAGTGCAGCGCATTCAGACGATTGCAGCGCACATGTCCCAGCGCGGCCGTTCAGTCCGGAGCCATCCATGCCAGGAACAGCCAATGACGCCGCAGAGCTCTGGGCTCTGGCACCAGTCACATCCGGCTGAATTTGAATCTTGGTTCTGCTCTTAACTAGCCGTGTGACCTTCAACGATCCCTTTAAACTCCTTAAGCATCACTTTCCTCATTTGCAAAATGCAGAAGCAGCGACATCTTCAGTTCCCATGGGCAAAGGCTGGAGGCGGGCCAAGAGCTTATCAACAGAACGATGATGTACACATCCAGCCAAGGACACTGGGCTGCCCTCCACGGCGGCTTCATATTCAGGATAGAAAGCCTTCAGGAAAAAATAACAATTATTCTGTAACAAACATGCAAAGACCTTTTGCTCTTGTCATTTTTCAGCACAATGGGAAGAACATTGATGTCACATTTGCACAGCATTAGGGATTAGCAGTAATCACAAGAAGAAAAAGGATACAGGAGGACTGCGTCAATACAAGCAAATGCTAAAAACAATTATGCAGTGACTTGAGCATCTGGGCTAGAGAAATGGCTCTGGGGTTAAAGCCTTTGCTTTCCAAGCAAAAGGACCCAAGTTCAGTTCTCTGATCCCATGTGAAAATACCAGGGGGATATAGTGGCAGCCTGTACTTCTGGCCCTGGAAGGCGGAGCCTGGGAAACCCCAAAGCAAAGCAATATGGCAGTAGTGCATTCCAGGATGATCCCTGATGTCATCCTTGGGCCTCCACAGGCGTACACAGTGCCCTCTTCTGCACATACCCACATACACATACATACCCACACATGCAAATATATATATATATATATATATATATATATATATATATATATATATAAAGACTTGAGCATCTGTAGATATTAGTATCTGAAGAGGGTCCTGACACCTATCGCCTTCAGATACTATAAAAGTTCATGGTCAACTTGATGGGCTTTAGAATCACCATGGAAACAAAACTCTGGGTGTGTTTGTGAGGAGGTTTCTAGGTTGGGTCAATACGAGCAGGAAGACCCCCTCCAAGTGTGGGTGGTGCTGTGCCGGAGAGTCCAGGGGCCATGAAGAGAGCAGAGCAGGCCACGCAGCACCTCCCTGCCTCCTGTCTGCACTGCCACGTGACCGGCTGCCTCACTCCCACACTCCCGTCCACACCCACCCCACGATCACGGACAGTAGCTTTCGAGGGTGAACCTGGTCACAGAGAAGACAAGTGCGGCAGGGATGGACAGCCTTCTGTGACACTGTCCTGTGGACGAGCCAAGACAGGAGGGTTGCTTTGGGCTCTGTTGGAGAACAAGATGGATACTGAGGAAAGACTGTCGTGTTCAGGGGGACGATGGTTAGAAGGAACGAGCAGCTGGGGCAGACACAGCCGTCCCTCAGCATGGCTGCCCTTCGAGCAGGACGCTCAGTGGCCAGAGACTTTGGTGAACACACTTGTTCTGAAGGATCGCATTCTTATGAAACACAAAACTGGCCCCAGGTGGAGAAATTAGAACAGGGGTTTCCTTAAGAGGAAGGGGGCCAGGGTGGACTGAGCAAAGGCACAAGGGAACTTTCCAGAGAGGAGCTTAGATTTCACAATAGTTTACTTTTTTTTTTTCAAAACTCAATCAGTGTGTCTTTAGGACTCAAGCACCCCATTGTGTGTACCTTTCACCTCAAAAGAAAAATCTTCTCTGACATTGAACTCTAGTTAATGATTTGCATGCTCAATTTAAGGGAGGAGTGTACTAGTTTGTAACTTACTATGAAATAGATGTGAAAATAAGGTGGATTCGTGGATGCACTGGGGAGGGGGAGATGTATAAATAGGTGGGCAGATTAAGCATCAAAGTTTAGTAAAATGGATGGAGGAATCCAGGTGGTGGGATGCAAGCTTAGGGATGGGTGGTCTTACAACGGCTGCCTTAGCAAGTATGTGCTGAGAGCTGGGCTCAGCCCCAGAGTCCTTGATTAGAGAGAGGGCAAAGGTCCTTCTCTGCAGCAAGGGAAGGTGTTCAGAGCACAGGAAGAAGGAAGATACTTGGTCACAGAGAAGACAAGTGCGGCAGGGATGGACTTCTGTGAGACTGTCCTGTGGACGAGCCAAGACAGGAGGATTTTGAGGGGTGGCAGTAGGTTTTGTCCCGGAAAGACAAAACACAAAACGGCACCAGGCACCTTGGAGGGCACAGACCACTGATTCTCCTGCTCCGGGTAAGCGCAGAATCATTGATGAGACTGCACAGGGCTGGATCCTGAGAGTGATCCTGGAGGGCTGGACTGGTCACGGCCTGGTGCCACCCGTCAATCACAGACAGTGGCTGGCAGCAAGATCTCCCTCACGTCATGGGACGTGAGTGCGAAGTAAATGTCCTCCCCTTGTGCCGAGAAGCCAACTCCACACCAGGACGCACAGCTCAGCAAGCCGGCTGTGAGCCGAGTCAGCCCTTCACAGCCTTAGGCACAACAACGTTCTTACTACCTGTAATCGTTGCCCTCTGCCTCTGCCTTAGACCCGACGCTGAGAAAACATAGTGCTGCTAGCTATAGGGGGATCAGGCTTTTTTCTACTTCAAAATATTTTAGAGGGGTTGGCAAGATGGCTGAGTGAGTAAAGGCACCTGTGGGAAAACTGGCGAACTGAATTTGATCCCTAGAGACCACATGGAAAGAGAACCAACTTCTGAAAGCCGTCTTCTAATCTACACACACACACACACACACACACACACACACACACACACACACACACACACACACTGCAGCATATTCTCTTTCTCTCTCTCTTTCTCTCTCTCTCTCTCTGTGTATGTAAAATGGTGAACTAAAATATTGCTAAAGTGGCCTGAAGACCAGGGATATAGTTCAGTTGGGAGAATGCTAACCTACTATGCACAAAGCCCTGGGTTCAATCTCCATAACCGGGGCTGGAGAGGTGGCTCAGGGGTTAAGCCTCTGCCTTGCAGGCGGAAGGTCCTGAGTTCGGATCCTAGACCCCACGTATAGACGCCAGGCGGAAGCGGGGGCGGCCTGCGTTTCTGGTCCTGGTAGGGCGGAGCCTGTGAATCCCGGGGCAGAGTAAACAAGGAGGAGGTGGAGGCGTTTCATGGTGGTTCCCGAATTCACCAGTGGTTCTACACATACGTGCATGCACGCACACACGCACACGCACACACACGCACAATTGAATAAAATAATAATAATAAAAAATTTTTAAAAATCTCCATAACCAAATAAACTGGACTTGGTGGCCGCATCTGTAATCCCAGCACTTGGGAGATAGAGACAGGTGGATCAGAAGTTCTAAGTCATCCTCTGCTACATAGTGAGTTCAAGGACCGCCTGGGGGCTGCATGAGACCTTCTCTCAAAAATAAATTGAATTCATAAACTAACAAAAGTATTTGGGGATAACTAGTTCTCATTGCATACATTTTACTCCTGCTGTGAGACAGCACCCAAAGTCAAACAACTTGTGGGAGAAAGGAGATTTATTCAACTTACAGTTCCAGAGGGGAAGTAGATAGTCTTTCACGGTAGAGATGGCACGGCTGGCTGGCTGGCAGACTTAAGTCACAGCAGACCTCCACATGGCTCCAGCATTCCCGGAATGTCTCTCTACCTATATTCTGTGGTCCTTTTTATATGGTCCATTACTGGGAGGTTCCTATGGGATCTATGGAAGTTCCCATGGAATTTAGGGCAGTTATAATCCTTTCAGGTGGTCTCAGTTGATCCTTCCAGGTGTGGTCTAGCCCATCTTAGTTAATACCAGATGTGTCAAGTTGACACCCAGGCTTAACTATCACACAGTCCACTCAAAATTCAAATTCCCTGTCTCTTCCTCCTTCTCAAGAGCAGCCATTCCATTTGGCTTGGGTTTCAACACGAGAATCCCAGACAACAGAGAAAGGTCGGTCACCCTAAAAATCTTCATGTAACTATTATCAAAAGTATTCATTCTGTTCTCCAGCAGCTAGCGAACTCCGCATCTGCTCATGCATTTATTAGCTGCCTAACTTGCCTCTTCTGCGAATTGGCAATTCATATTCCTTTACCATTTTCTTACTGCATTTTAAGTTTGTCTCTTAAAAATGCAATTAATTTATAAAGACTCTTTCGATGATTTAAGAAATAGCCACCCGCTTATTTATTATGTTCTGGAAAATCTATTTTCTAGTCTGTTGTTTGCTCATAAATTTTGCTGATAGATTTTTCTTGTACAAAATGTTTAGTTTTCACACAGTCAATATATATGTATTTACTTTTTCTCTCAATGCTGGGAAATGACCTAGGGCCTTGCAAAGTGTGCTACTGATAATTATGCCTCCAATCCTGTTTCTACTCTCTCTTGGTGGCTTCTGAGTTTTCTATCAGGAAGCATTCCTCAACCTGATGATGATATACATACATGACCCTAGTATTTCAGTAGGTGAATGCTTTATTTCAGCATTTAAATATCATTCATGTTTACGATATAGTCTCTTTATTTTGAAAGATATTTTACCTTTTTGCCAATATTTATTCTAATCAGTTAATTTTCTTGTCCTTTTCCATTTTCATGTGTACGTATGTATGGGGTGCCTGCATGTGCACATATATGTTTGCATGTGGGTGAGTGAACACGTGTACATAGATGTACATGCATACGCGTGTACCTGCCTGTAGCGGTCCCAGTGATGATATTGAGAGTCATCCCCAATTGCTAATTGTTAAATAATCCATACTTTCCTTTTGAAAAGAAATGCTTCCCACCGCTTTTCAGATTTTTTCATATACCTCTTTCTGAACTCTTTACCTTGTGCCCTTAATACCTCAATCAAAATCTGTGCCAATATTACACTAGTTGGTCTTGATAACTCAAATCCAAGTTTTATTGTCTCCTAAGCTAGTACCCATTCATTTGTGTTTTCTTCACTATTATTCTCCGAAAACTTCGAATTTTCAATTATCTTATCATACAAAACTTTAAATTACTTTATCTCATCCTCAGAAGTAGGAATCTGCAATGCCATTAAAATTTTATCCTAATGTCTCAAATTTATATATCAGCTTCTCAAGGACTGCTGTTTCCATGACATTAAGTTTTTCCACATAAAAATATGGTTTGTACATCTCCATTTGTTGAGAGATATTTTTATGTCCTTTAATATAACTTTACCATTTTATTTGTATAAATAGCATACATTTTATTGTTAAATACATCCTTAGAAATTTTATGCTGTTGGTTGCTGTTATGAATGGGCTATTTTTCCCATTTTCCTTCCCAAAGGTTTATTGCTATCATAGATCAAATCTCTGTCTTTACATATTTATCTATCTAACATGCTACCAAATTCTTTTACTCATTTTAACATTATCTTATTAAAATCTATCAGGCTGCCCTGGCATTTTCTTAGAACCTGTACATATATTTTTATCTTCTTTTGCAATGTTTATTCCATTCAAATCATTTTCCTGTCTTGTTGTCTTATTTAAATTCTCCAAAGCAATGATAATCAATATCAGTGACAACTACCACCATCTTATTCTGAAATTAATAAAAGTAACTTCAGTATTTTTCCATTGAGTAAAATGTTTGCTCTCAGTAAGTAAATAGTCTTTATTGTACTTAAGTAGTTTATAATGGTTCATGCCAAACAATGTCTTAGAGGAAGAAATATGAACCCGTCAGACCCTTGATAGAGCTTCTGAGTATCTATGCAACTGACTACGCAAATGGTAAAGCGTGAGTCATGCTTCTTGCTCTGTAACAGTGAGAAACTCATAATGTTTTGTGATTAGACAACTTATAACAATAGAAGGTCATTTGGGAGATTCTCAGTCCCATTTTAGCATGGAAGGAACCACACGGCCAGTCTGCCTGCAAACACTGTGCATGGCTGACCACATAATAGCCCAGACTGCCCTCAAACTCCGTAATAACTGAGGATGGTATTGAACTCCTCTTCCGTCTGCCTCCTACACCCAAGTGCTGGGATTAGTGTTCTCTACCACCTTACCTGCCCTGGTTTTCTTTAGTAAATAATCTTTATTGGGCTTAAGCAGTCGCACTATTTTTATATGTTGTCAAGAAATTTATTAACTTTTAGAAACACTATTTGGACTCAATCATTCATAAAAATGATTTATAGTTAAGTCTAATTAAATCATGTAATATTCATTGATGCATGTTTTTCTAGTGTATGTGTGTGTGTGTGTGTGTGTGTGTGTGTGTGTGTGTGTGTGTGTGTATCAGAGAGCACTATGTGTCCCTGTGGAGGCCCAACGGTGATTTTGGGAATCATCCTGGATTGCTTCTACCTCCTTTTTGCTTCTGCTCTGGAATTTCCCAGGCTCTGCCTACTAGGACCAGAAATGCAGGCCACTGCCCCTGTTTTCACCTGATATTTTAACCTGGGACCTGAATTCAGGTCCTTCTACTTTCTAGGTACTCTTAACCCTTGAGCCATCTTTCTAGCCCTCAATGCATTTCTTACAAGAAATGTATCCTATCTCTCAGTTACATGATGGAACTGTCAGATATCTATGAAATTAGCTACATAAATTCCCTTTCTTTTTTTTTTAAGTTGGATTACAGCTGCCCACAAGGCTCTGACTAAATGATGACCACAGTCACCATCTATTCGGTTGTGGGCAACAGGGGAAGGAGAAGGGGCCTTGAGTGTGGGAGGGACCAGCATTCCAGGCAGGGTCGGTAGTTAGAACGATGCAAGAACAGCGGGCCCGGTTGGGACAAACCTTGACATGGATAAGACCTGGTCCCTTCACAGCTAATGCCTTTCACCCCTCAAGGTTTGGGGTGATTCTTACACACCTTCATCTGCATGGATTCTTTTCTTGCTCTAGAATCTCGATTGCACAGGTCTCGATTATAAAGCTCCGTCCAGACCAAGCGTGGCACCATCCAACCTACCTGCCCACCACACCCTCCCTCTGGACTTGCTGGCACCTTGGCGATATTTTCCGAAGGATGGTCACGCCACGGAGCTGGTGTGCGCAGACTCAGTACCCAACCCCTCTGTCTCCGCAGGAGTTTCAGAAGAGGAAATCAAGTGACTCATAGTCTGTTTATTTTCCTATATCAGGAAACAAATCCACGCAGGGCACGGCGGAGGCAGTGGCTCCCCTGCCCTCGCTAGAGGGCAAAGCCGCATTGGTATGCGTGGCACAGAGGCAGAGGCGGACTTCAAGTCATAATTTGCATTTTCTTCTTGCAGAGCTATTTATCCGAGGATGTCGGAGTCCTCTGGGCGGCGGAGCGCTCACTTAGCGTTGTACAAATGGAGTCTGGCTGAATCCATGTAGCTCAGGCAGGTTTCTGAAAGTGTCTTCTGGGACAGCTTTCCTCAGTTCTTTAACAACCTGCTGCTCTATGCAGGAAAAGCCGACCTTAACGCTGCCGCCCCCTGCCAGAGCGTTCCGGAAGACACGGCTCAACCTGCGACCCAGCCCTTGAGAAAAATCCCCACCTCTTCGAGGGTCGGTGGAAGACAGTGTGGCTCAGGATTCCCCGCAAGCAAGCAACACTCCTGTTCATCGCTGTGAGAAGAAAATAAGGTAACTATTGAAGCAAGCAATGGAAGGGAGGGACCGAGAAGACAAACACAGAGGGCTGTCGAGAAGCTCAGGGATGAGACGCCTGCATGCAAACCTGGCGACCCGAGTTCAATCCCCAGAAGCCCAGGTGGTGGAAGAAAATAATTGACTTCTGAAAGTTGTCCTCTAACCTCCACTTGTGTGCCATGGCGTGCATGTTCTGTCTCTCTCTCTCTCTCTCTCTAGAAGAAGAAAGAAGAAAGAAGAAGAAGAAGAAGAAGAAGAAGAACAAGAAGGAAGAAGAGAAGAAGAAGAAGAAGAAGAAGAAGAAGAAGAAGAAGAAGAAGAAGAAGAAGAAGAAGAAAGAAGACAAACCAATTCTGCCATAGTTTGGATCTAAACTGTCTCCCTGTCATAGTTGGGCACAGGTGTCAACTTGACAATTGAGAGATTGAGCTCTGGGCACATTTGTAGAGAATTAGTGGTTGAGTTGAGCCCAGAGCAAACCTGCCGGAGATTGTCTAGCTGATGGGGAAGCCCGTGGTGGGTGGGATTAGGCCCTGGAATAAATGACAGAGAGCTGGTTGAGAGAGTTGGCATCCTTGTGTATACTTGGCCAGACATGCTGGTCTGGCAAGTAAAGATTGTCCCTCTCTCAGCCGTTATGTAGTGATGGTGTGGCCAGTTCCTTCGGCCTTGGTGTTGGTGCGTGCTCTCCCTTCGAGCTGGACTGAGAACTGTAACCAGGCAATCGTAAGAAAATAAACCCCTTGTTCCCTTAAGCCATGTGATGGTCATTTATCAGCAACCATGCAGGTGAACTGCACATCCCCCAGAGGGCCATGTGTAAGTCTGCTCCCTAGCTTGGTGTTATTGGAGGTGATGTAAGTGTGAAGAAGTGGGGCCCAGTGGGTATCTTTGAGGTTATGTTCTTGAAGGGGGTTTAGAACCCTGAATCCTTTCTCTTCTCTTTCACATCTCAACTCTGATGGGAGCCCCTCTGCTTTGGCGTGTGCCCCACCACAATGACAGGCCCCAAAGCAAAGGCTGAGCATGGACCGAATCCTTGGAAGCTATGAGCAAAATGCACCTTCCCCAGGGTAATGTGACGATCCCAGGCACTGTTGCGGTGACGGACAGCTGCCTAACACGTCGAGCCTTCAAAAAGGTAGCTGGGCTCCGTGTGAATCAAGCTGGCAGAGGTGTCCTAAGACCCGGATCTGTCTGGGTGGTTGTGGTGGCCTCTGGGCAGTGCCCTCCAGTCTGCCGTGAGCTGTACTCAGGCGAGTCCTGTGGAAACCTCACGGAGAAAAATATGCACGCTCCGGGCCTGATTCCCTTTTTAATAGTTCTTTTTGTTTCCCATCCTGCATGAATATAGTGAAGCGATATTATTTTCCCACCTTAATCCCCAACCCATCCCCCTCTTTTTCATAATGCATCCTCTGTCCCTGCCAGTCTCCCTCCGACATGTGGCCGAGTGCTTGCTGGAGCGGGTCACGTGTCAGGGGGCGCACCTCGAGGAAGACATCTTTTCTCCCTGCAGTCCATCAGCAGTCGCCCCGACAGGTGTGGGGTCTCTCAAGATCGTTCCCTTTCGGTGGTGACATGTTGATAGGACGAATCCCATGCAGGTCTTCTGGACAGACACACAGCTGTGGTGGATTCAGAGGCGCAGCATCCCTGTCATGTCCGGAGCATAATGTCTGGGTGTGCCCCTGCCTCCCTTCTGACCCTTACAATCTTACCACCCCTTCTTAATCAATGTTTCCTGAGAGCTCCAGTTTCCTGAGAGCTCCAGGTTTGGTTTTATTTTGTTTTAATATTTTATTTATTTATTTATTTATCTATCTTTCTATCTATCTATCTATTTATTTATTTATTGTGTGTGTGTGTGGGTGTGTGTGTGGGTGTGTGGTCACTGTGTGTCCCTGTGGAGGACCAAGGAATCATCCTGGATTGCTTTTACCTCCTTCTTACTTCTCTCTGGGATTTCCCAGGCTTCACCCATCAGGGCCAGAAGTGCAGGCCTCCGCTGTTTCCACCTGATGTTTTTTACATGGGAGCTGGAATCCGAACTCAGGACCTTCTGCTTGCGAGACAGAATCTTAACCCCTGAGCCGTCTCTCCAGCCCCAAGCTCCAGGTTTTGACTTTTTCTTATTGAGGTTATATAGTAAAGCCCTCCACAGCTCTAAGGCATGTGTACAAAATTGGGCGATGGTAATGATGCACATATTTGATATGCATACATATCATGATGTCCTCAGACCACATGTGCTCAGAATACACATATCTGTACACAAACTTGCTCCCAATCAGCGATATTATATGCACACCCCGTGGCTATTTTTATACCACTAAACAGATTACAAATCTCCTGAGACAGACAGAACGTTCAACCTTCCCTGGTTAGGTCGGTGCTGAGCAAGGTGCGATCTAGACTTGAAAGGGCCTGACATTTCCTGTAGCCAGGGACACGCTGCTGAGTGGAGACACCAGAGACACAGGGACCAGAATGTCTAACCCAGATGCTCAGCAAAACAGAGACTGGCAGAGGTAAACAGGAAGAAACAGACATGGAATGGAGAAAATATTTGACCTCTTTATGCATGTGTTAAATAAAGTGTGTGTGTGTGTGTGTGTGTGTGTGTGTGTGTGTGTGTGTGTGTGTGTGTGAACATGGCAGAAACGATACTCTTAATATTCTTGTGTGGAAGCTGAAGAGCCTCCTAGAATACCCTTCCTCAGGAGTCCTCCACCTTGCTTTTTGAGACAGAATCTCTCCCAAGGATCTGGGGCTCTCCTCTTGGGATGGCTGACTGCCCAGCAAGTTTTAGGGATCCCACTATCTCTGTCTGGATGGCCTCTGATTCTGTCTAGATGCTTTCCCTCCACAACGTCTTCATTCCAGGTGCACATCACGCCCAGCTTAGCACTGAACTCAGGTCCACATACTTATGTGACAAGCACTTTGCCAACTGAGTTGTCTCCCCAGATCCCCTGGGTCTGTTTAAAAGAAGCCACGCCCACCCCTCCCACAGTCCTCTGTAGCCCAGACAACACCAGGAGACATCCGCCTGCTCCAAAGCAGACCCATGAGGGGGCTCTAGGCTCTGTGGAGGCTCATTTTTCTCTTGGGAATTTCTGATGCTGACACTGGTAGGTCCCTTTCTGTCGTCCTGACCATGGGGACACAGGGGTATTAAAGTTGGGGACATCTTTTCTGCAAGCAGCCGGCAGAAATGTTTGCAGAGGGAGGGAGGGAGCTAGATTGGCTGAGAGCATTGGGCCATGCACACCTCTGTGCAGAGAGATCCAAGTTGATTAAGTTAGGACAACAGAGGAGGGATAAAATGCGAAGGGCGTCCTCTCTCTCTCTCTCTCTCTCTCTCTCTCTCTCTCTCTCTCTCTCTCTCTCTCTCCTCCCACCTTGGGCCCACCATCTGTTTACCTGTCTTATCATTAACCTGAGTCTCAGGTTTATCACCTGCAGGCACTGCCTGTCCCTGTCTTCATTTAATTTCACAGCCTGCCACGCTGCTGTGATTCCAAGACAGAGGGCGGGCAGAGTAATTGATGGGGCCTCTCCCGCCTCTGCAGCGCCCGCCCTGCGCCATTCTCTCCCCTGGCCGGCCGCATCCAGCGACCCCACCGTTCACTCGGAGACAGGTGGATGGAGATTCTGCCCTGGTCCATCGAGCTGTCAGAGCCCCTGAGACTGGCTGTGCGGCTGTACACTCCTCTAGATTAAAAACCAAGTCTTTGTGAAACCTTCACCTGTCCATGTGAGGATCTACAGCTGCAGCCGGCTGCTCGTGTCTTTGCTGGGTTCTGGGGAATTGCTGATGTTCGGGAGAGTCAAGGGAAGCCTTCAGAATTCTTGTTCATAGAAACCATTTTTACATGTGTCATTTTCATGTGGGTGTGTGTGTGTGTGTGTGCATAAGTACACATGTGTACTGTGGACCTGGGAGTGATACTGGGAATCATTCTTGATTGCGCTTCCACCTTACTGCTTCGAGGCTGATCTCTAAACCCACTTGTAGGGCTAGTCTGGCTAGCTAGCTTATTCTGGGGGTCCCCGAGTTCTGCCTCTCAGGATGGAATCACAGGTGGGCTACCATGCTTGCCCGGCATTTTACCTGGGATCTGGGAATCTGAACCGTATGGTCTTTTTCCTTGTTCCTTCTGCTTGTGCACTAAATGCTTCGACCCCTGAGCCGTCTCCCCAGCTCCACGTGTGGCCTTTTGAACACAGTGAGACCCTTCCTTGGGGGACCGGGGTCTTGGTTCTGTGGTGCCATTGGCTCGGCTGGCGCCCTGCTCTGCTTTGCTGGTCTAAGCTTCTTTTCTGCTCTTGGGCTTCCGTGAGAACAGTCAGCGGCGGACTTGAGCAGTTCCCTTCTCTTCTACTAATAAACCCCCATTTCTTGTTCCTCATTTCCCAAATACCATATTTGGCAATCCTGGAGACCAGAGTCAAGCGTCAGCTCTGTTGTATGTTGGGCGTGTGTCCAGCTCTCCCTCTTCAGTGATCACGTGTAAGAGGTTGGGGGTGACACGTACATAAAGCCTTGCTGGTCACCCTGGGCTCCCGAAGCCTGCGGTTGTCAATTTTCAATAACAAAAGAAGAACCATATGTGTGAAATACTTCTAGACCTCCTAGCCACAGGCAGGGGATGTGTTTCCAGGGGACTTCTGTGGCTGGCACCGACCCTTATCTTCCCGAATCTGGCCTCAAGCTCTCTTCTTCTCCAAGCTTCTCTGTGTTCACCTGTAAGACAGGATGACAGTTACTGACTAGGAATATTGCTGGTAAAGTTCAGAGTACACAGATCCTGAACATGTAGAACCACCTGGCTTGGAACGGACGCTCAGGACTTGTGAAGCCACCTGTGGCATGTGGCCCCCTTGCCCACTTTGCTGTGAGCATCATTTGCAGCAGGCAGACAGGGGCAAACCAGAACTTTTTTCTCTTTCCCTTAAGAAGCATTTGACATCTCCCAAGATCCTCTTGTGACAAGTTAGTTTTAGGTGCCAGTGTGACACTTAAGAACTGAACCATTGAGCATACCTCAGAGGAATTAGTTAGCAAGGCAAGTGAGTAGGAGATTGTCTCATTGCATAATTGATGCCGAAAGACCCAGCCCATAGTAGGTGGAACGATTTGCAAGTGGTGGATAAGATGCAGAGAAAAAAAACTAGCTGGTGAGTGGGCGGACTGGCAAGCTGGCGTGTTTGAAAGCAAATGTGCAGCACAGCTGTATTGGTCCTTCTTCCCTTGCTCTCGCTGCCGCTGTGACCAATTCCCTCGGCCACTCTCGCCACCATGATCAAGTGAAAGCTAGACTCTTGAGTGAGAATAAAGCCCTTGCTCCCCTCATCGATTGGGGGTCATGTATTCATTACAGTAATGGAAATATGAACCTGAGACAACTCCCAAAGGCATGATCTGATCTTCACAAGGAAGGGGCTCACCCGCCGTGAGTCAATAGGGAAGATGGGGTGTCTTTGTCCATCCAGGCTGCTATAGCAAAATACCGCCAGCAGGGGGCGTAGACCTATTGACTGCTGTTCTCACGCTCCAGAAGGTACAAACTCAGGATGGAAGGCCCAGCAGATCCAGGATCTAGTGAGACCCCCGGCACCTCCTAGATCTAACTTTGTATTGTGGGGGCAGGGGGGCAAGGAGGCCTTCATGTGACTCTTCTGTCTATAGGGATTTTGTCTTTGTGGTCTATCCAATGTCTCACTTCCCCAAACCATCTTACTAGTGATGACACTTCCACGCATCATTATGAGAGACGCCCCCCACCTATGGCAGGGAAGAAGAGACATGCGTGAGGCTGTTTACACTGAGTCACAGCTGGCTCTAGAACCTGTCGTTCCTCAGCCACAGCTTCTGTTGGGCTCAACAAAAATGATAGTGTCGTCCCACATGTCTATCAGAGCAAGAACTACCTATGGAAAGCAGGAAGGCTCGTGTTAGGTCAGGGAATAAATATAGTGTCACAACTAGCACTCCTTTTAAACGAAATGCTGAAGGGACTGGGAAAATAGAATATTCCAGAGTACATTGCATGTAATAAGGAAATCGTGTTTTATGGAAATTTTGCTTTATTTGGGCACACACATTTTACTATATACAATTGATTTGAGTACAGATTTGATTGACTACAAATTTCATACAATTTGAGTCACTGTCTGTCATGGTTGTCATGAAATGTGAGTTTTCCCCCACAGGCTCACATGCTGCAATATTTAACTGTTTGGGAAGGTCATGGCACCTTTAAAAGGTGGAGCCTTGCTGGGGGAAGGCAAGTGACAGAGGGCGGACTTTGAAGTTGGCTAGCCCCGCCCTGCTTCCGGGAGAGGTCTGCTCTTGCAGCTTGCAGTTTCACAGCTCTCAGCCCGTGTGATGGGTGTGACTTAGATAGCCTCCAGCTTCTGCCATCTGCCAGGCCTTCTCCACCATAATGGTCTGTATCCTGCTTTTGGAGCTGTAAGCTGAATGAATCTCCCCCTCTTCCTTAAGTTGCTCAATTTGGAGCGGTGTCTCACAGCAACAGAGCGGAGTAACCAGGACACTGTCCAAATTTTTTAAATACTAGATAGTGAAGTTTATACTGATTGCTGATCATATTCAAAGCAACTTAACTTTCCCTGACTGTCCTGTCATTCTACACTAGATGTTGTATCTGTTCATCCCTCAAATGCTAGGTATTCCTTTCAGGAGGAACCCAGATTCCCACAGGCTCCCAACATCTGGCCACTTTTCTGGCGCCATCTTCTCCAGCCCCTTGATGACTATTTCCTCCTGGCTTGTCTTTCCAAGGCATTTCATGTCTGTCTGAGGACATCAGCTCCTCCCTTGCTATTGCAGTTACTTTTCTGTGTTTCCGGGAGACAATAATCATGTGTAACTTAAGAGAAAAGGAAAGATTTATTTGGCTTACCGCTGGGGTGGTGGTGAGGGCTGGGGGAATAGTCCATTATGGTGAGAATCCATGTAGCAGAAGGAAAGATGAAAGGCAGAGGCAGGAAGCTGGTTCAGGTCACCACGGCTGTCAGGAAGACAGAGAGAACACGTGCCAGCAAGAGGCTCAGGCTACCAAACCTTGAGGTCCTCCCCCTGTGACATGCTGCTGCAGTCGCCTGCAATATTGCTGATAAGTCACCATCAAACAGCTTAAGGGTTTATTCTCTTACAATACTCCCGTTACAGTTCATAGTCCAGCTTGACGGGAGAGCACGCACCAATACCAGGGCCGAGGACAACTGGCCACACCATCTCTACGTAATGGCTAAGAGAGGGACTGATCTCACATGCCAGACCCGCATGTCTGGCCAAGTATGCACAAAGTTGCCAACTCCCTCAACCAGCTCTCTGTATTTTATTCTAGGACCTAGTCCCACCCACCATGGGCTGGACCTTCCCCATCAGCTAGACATTCTCCTGCAGGTCTGCTCTGGGCTTAACTCAACCACTAATTCTCTACAAATGTGCTCAGAGCTCAGACCCTCAACTGTCAAGTTGACACCTGTGCCTGACTATGACACATGCCATCTTCCAGTAAGGTTCCACCTCCTGAAGGTGCCACAGCCTTCCCAAACGTTAACCCCAGCTAAGGATGCAAATCCACAAGCCTGTGGGGGCTACTCACGTTCAGACCACGAACACTCGCCATATTTCCATTCTTCGGGCACTGTCCAAATTTCTGCTTCCCTCTGCTGTGCCCTCCATTCACAGCCACAGCCGTCCCTTTCCTGTGGAAAGACAGCATCGCGTGTGCAATAAGCCCACGAGGGGCCCAGTCATGTGTTGCCGAATCGCTACATTAAAAACCACTCTCCCTCAGCACTGCGCTTCTGGGATCCATCTGTGTCATATGCATCGGTAGCTCGTTTCTCTCTAAATCTCTAAGTAACACTCCGCGGTGTGTACCAGCGTTTGTTCATCCATTTGCAATAAGTTTGACAAAAGTGCCACGGCTCAGGGAACAGTCCCCACCAGGGTGCCCTCAATTCAGATGACAGCCACAACTTCTTGGGGCTCCAGGGCCACCTTCAGCTGGCTGCAGATCTAGGGGTCCCTGAAATCATTTCAGGCTTGGTAAGTCAATAGAATGACTCACAGAATTCAGGAATTTGAGCTACGGGAATGGCTCAGAGGATAAACCTTTGCCTCGCAAGCAAAAGGACCTGAGTTCAGATCTCCAGATCTCAAGTAAAATTACCTTGCTGGGCAGAGATAGCAACAAGCCTGCAATTCTGGCCCTGGAAGACAGAGCCTGGGAAACTCCAGAGCAAACCATCAATCCAGAATGAGTCCCCAAATCACTCTTGGACCTCCACAGGCACATACACTGAAGTGTCTTCTACACACACACACACACACACACACACACACACACACACACACAACACACACATGCTGTACCCCCCCCCCACATACACACTTCTGAAAACCCCAATATTTCGTGTCCCTGGAGCTTTGCCTTGTCCAGAAATGTTTCTTACGGGAGCCACACTGCGTTTTCTGAGGCATCTCAGGGCTGGATTTTCGCACAGTGCATTGGACGCCGCATCCAGGAAGCTGCATCTGCAGGGCTGCAAGCGATGGCACTGTGTTCCCTCCAGTGCTGAGGGCGTTTCGTGGGACAGAATCACCAAGGCCGTTCCTGCCCAGCTGAAAGGCCACAGGGCAGCTTGCAGTGCAGTGGCCAAGGAGTCCGAGGCTGTGGGCGTTTGCCCAAGATTTCACATGGAAATGAGTTACTATTGATTTTGATCTTGATTTAGGGATTTTATGGCAAATACAGTATTTAATTTATGGGAATTAGTCATAGGAAACTGTCAGAAAGGGACGGTGACAGCACCAGTGTCTGTTCTCACCAGAAACGCACGGTCATTCTCCTTGCTCTGCACTGCTAGGAAGTCGATTTGTGATTTTAAAGATGAGCCGGGCTGGGAGGTGGCTCGGG
Source organism: Typhlomys cinereus (assembly GCA_023101885.1). NCBI lineage: Eukaryota > Metazoa > Chordata > Mammalia > Rodentia > Platacanthomyidae > Typhlomys > Typhlomys cinereus. The sequence goes on along the minus strand of JALPQD010000448.1, from coordinate 1,004,997 downwards.
GGTTAAAACCTTTGTCTGAAAGCAAAAGGAGCTGGGTTCAGATGAAAACACCGGGCAGCGGCCTGCAGTTCCCATCCTGGAAGGCGGAGCCTGGGAAATCCCAGAATAAAGCAATAAGGAGGTAGAGCAATCCAGGATGATTCTCAGTGTCACCCTTGGGCCGCACAGACACATACACTCAAGTGCCATCTTGGACCTACATATCCACACTCATATACACACATGCAAAAATAACACAAGAAGAAAGAATAAATCACAGGTGGAGCATTTGGTAGCCAAATGTCCAAGTAGACATGATATTCCTTAGCCTCGGGAACCTTCCCTTGGTAGCCAACAACCAAGATCAGACCCTTCTGCTACCTCCCATCCGTCAGGCTGGACTGCCAAACCTCAAGGCCCACCCCTTCCTCCAGCAAGGCCCCACCTCTTAAAAGGACCGTAACCTTCCCAAGCATAACACCGCCAAGGATTCAAGCATAACAGGCCAAAGCTCCAGCCTCAGTCTTCTTGGGTGCAGGGATTCCGATGGGTATTTGGAGTGTTGCCTGTCAGGGTTGTGTAGAGACAAAGCTGATGGCAAGTGACAGCCCAGATCTGTCTCAAAAATATTAGATCAGGAGCCCAGACTCATAATTCGATATGAAATTATAGAAAAGGGAAAGTTAAACCGACAATGACAAAGGACCGCCTCGAACGCCGTAAATGGCGGCGAGAACTGCATTTTACCGTTTGCAAATTAGGCCTAGCACAGCTGCCACATCTGTCTTCAGACTCAGGCCATGGCGTTGACTTACTGTGGACCCCGAGAGCTCTGCTACTAAGGAAGGCTCCTTCGCCAAAGCAGGTTCTGCAAATGCACGTGCAAGTGCAAACACACCTGCCACCAGAGTGGTTGCAGTTCCTGCTGCCCCCCCGCCCCGACTACGATGAAGTGCACGTGCAAAGAGGCGCCCCCCTCACCGCCCCCCACGTGCAGCTTCTGTGCCTGACATGGACACAGCTCTTTTCCATGTTTAAAGAGAGCAATGTGAGCAAACGTGGACGGTTTTGTTCTTACAATCCTGATCCGTTTCCTACATCTCTCTTCCTATAATTCATTGTAGAATTGTTGGCTTGTGTGTGGGAGTCGAGTCGCCATAGTTAAAAACAGCCCAAAATGCTCCCCAACCTCCCATTTCCCCGAGTACCCTGGAATCTCCTCCCTTAAGTTAATTCAGCTTGGCTGACCAATTACCCACCCCCCTTCCCCAACTCTCCAGAAATCTGATCCTCTAGGGACATTCTTTTTTTATTTTTTTTTCTGTGTGTGTGTGTCTGTCAGGGCACTGTGTGTCCCTGTGGAGGACCAAAGGTGACTTCGGGAATCATCCTGTATTGTTCTGCCTTCTTTTTGCTTTGCTCTGGGATTTCTCAGACTCTGCCCACCACGACTGGACATACACCAGTTCTGCCTGGCGTTTTTATGCGGGACCTGGAATCTGAACTCAGGACCTTCTGCTTGGGAGGCAGAGTCTTAACCCCGGAGTCATCTCTCCAACCCAACCTGGGAACATTCTGAAGAGATGGGAGGATCCTGTGCCTTTTGGCTCCTAGAAAGCCCCTCTTCAGTCTCTTTCTCTCGGCAGACATGGACAGAAGCAGAAACCATTGGGCTTCCTTCCATCATATAGACTGTAACCTGTTTGCTCTTTGAGCTCTGAACTCAGAGAAAGATTCTTTTTCTGGCTTCTCTGTGCTCTTGTTTCCACAGTCTAACATACTTTTCCTACATTATCTCCCTCCTCCTGGCTGCTGCCAATTGGATTCCCAGCCTGTACCCAGTTTGCGTTCAACCTGTGTCGGATTTCCTTCCAAACATTCTCCACTCTTGACCGGCTTTATAATGCAGTATTTGGTGGAGAAAACAATACCACGCCCCTAAACCATACCCCTAGTGCATGAGCTAGGACTAGAAGTGTGTAAGATACTGTAGTGATGCACTAACATTTGATCTTAAGAAGGGGATAAATAGAAACCCCTTCCTCACCTTCTGCTTCCCACTTCAGGTCGGGTTTCTGGGATAAATTACCCTCCTCCACGCTGGGGATGTGTGAGTGGAGGAAGAGGAGGGTGACTGAAGGACATCTTCCCTCAATGGGAATTTTACTTGAGTTTCTGGAGCCTAGCATGGAAGTCACACTGTGTAAGCCCAGCCTCCGAGAAAGTTAAGGTAAGAGGATTGCCTCACAGTGAGCTCAGGGCTAGCCCAGGCTACAGAGTGAGGCTCTGCCTGGGAAAAAAGCAGACATACAAAAAAAAGAGAGAGAAAGAGAATTCTTAGAGTAAAAAAGTTAAGTAAACAACATTGTTTTTATTTCAAAACCGCAGAGGTACAATGTGCAGAATTGAAAGAAAATTTGAATGGAGTTTTAGACCTAAAAATCCATTTTTATGGACCCCCTGAGAATATACACCAGAACTTGAGGAGTAAGAGTCTCTCCCTTGCCCGTGAGGAGGAGCAATGCCAAGAGCTGGCTGAGATGCGACCCTGGCATTCTTGAGTCTTCGAACCCTACCCTCGAGTGCATTTTGCTAATAATGATCCTCCCCGTGCTGCTTAATCTTCATGGTTGACTTGACTGGACTGAGAAGCTTCCAGGAGGCCAGGAGGGTGCACCGCTGGTTACACCCAGAGAAGATCAACCAAATGGGGTGGGGAACCCTGAGTGTAGCGTGCGCCATCCTGCAGGCTGGGGATCCACACGACTGCGGTACGTGTTCTGGGGAGAGAAGCCAACCGTCATGCCATTTCCCCTCTCTGCTCGCTTCTGCCCGCCATGGTCCTCTTCACCTCCCCAGCAAGATGGACTGAAATCTGTGAAACCATGAGCCAAATAAAGATGCCCCCCCAGGTTGGGTCTCTCGGGTATTTATCACAGCAACAGCCACAAGAACAATAAACACAAGCATGCTCCTTTTCTTCTTTATTAATCAAAGCCAGATTCTGTGTGAAGACCCATCTAGAAACTGACAATAGCTACTGTATTTCCAAATCCCCTTAGAGGCAGGTGTCCATTCTGACCGGGTGGACATCAGACAGACTCCTTAGAGGCAGGAGGATTTTGTGGTGGTCTCCTCTTGGTCTTGACCCTTCTCCTTATTCGTTCCTGGGAATGATAGCATTTCTCATCTCCGCATCAGCTTGAGGACCAATACCAAGAGCCAACTGAGCTGTGGCCCTGACATCCTTGAGTCTTCAAAGTGAGTCTTTCAGTGTATAGTTCTGGAAATTCCCGTGTTTAGAGAAAAACAAAACTTCTGATGTATTAAACACATCATAGTGCTTCATAGACAACAGCATTCAATGCTGGGGCAGATTTTCAGTCCTTTACATTTTCTTTCTTTCAGTGTGTGTGTTAATGTGTGTGTGTGTGTGTGTGTGTGTTCACACGTGTGTGGCATACATGTTTGCATGTGGTAGACATGTTTGTGTGGAGGACAGAGGTAGACATCTTGGCGTTTTTCATATAATTCTCCACCTTATCTTTTGAAGCAGGAGAAGCCAGTGTTCCCTGATGGATAAGTTGGCTGGTCAGAAAGCTCTGTCTGTTTCCACGCCTCGCCCTGCCCAGCTCTAGGGTTTCAGCTGTGCATGGCCACACCTAGTTTTTTATGTGGGTGCTGGGATTCCAGTCAGGCCCCCGTGGTTGTGCAGCCGTCTCCCCACAAAAGCATCCTTGACCCTCTGGTCTTATTTTACCAAGTTCCCTAGAGAACCCCTAGTTCAGGCTCCTGGGACAGAGAATGAGCCCCCTGACAGACCCTTCACCTCATCTGGAACTAAGTACAAAGACCCAGGCCCCCTACCATGAGAAAGCTCAGATTCCTGTGATTTCTCTCCAACCATCTTCTTGTCCTCTGTAGCTGCCTGTCCTAGTTAGGCACAGGTGTTAACTCCGGGCACATTTGTAGATAATTGGTAGTTGAGAGCAAACCTGCGGGAGATTGTCTAGTTGGTGGGGAGGTCCAGGCCCTGGACAGGTGAATGAAATAGAGAGAGCTGGTTGAGGAAGTTGGCATCCTTGTGTACAGACATGCTGGTCTGGCAAGTAAGGATCGTCCCTCTCTCAGCTGTTACATGAATGTGGTGCTGCCAGTTCCCTTGGCCCTGGTGTTGGTGTGAGCTCTCCTGTCAAGCTGGGTTAAGAACTGTAACCGGACTATCATAAGAGAATAAACCCCTTGTTCCCCCTTGGTGATTTTATCAACAACCATGCAGGCTGACTGTAACACTGTCCATATGAAGTCACTGAAAAACCACAACACAGGGCTGCAGGAGACCGTCAGTCCTTTGTGGACCTGACTCCCCTGGTTTCCCTTCATAATGACACTCAGCCACAGTAGTAGTGCGCTCACGAGACACAAAGTATCCTACAGCGCCTACCGCAGAGCCTCATACGCATTGCATGCCCAAAGCATCTACGGTGTGTTCTGCTTCTAGGCTCATTTTCTTTCTGTCTTCTGTATAAAATTGTGGGGGTGCAGTAAACGGAGGTTTCCCCACAGCAAGACTTTTCCTCACAGCTCCGTGCTCCTAAGAACAGTACGGGTAGGTGGAAGAAAATAGCTTCAGGGATTCCTCAAAGGACAGAAGGTCAGCTAGAGCCCAACTGAAACAGGACGAGAGCGAAAGAGAGAGAGAGAGAGAGAGAGAGAGAGAAATAGAAGTTCAAAGGAACGAGTGAGGCGATTCCGAGTCAAGGGCTGTGTGTTCTCTGCGCTACCTGACTCATCTGCAATCTCCACCTTAGCTGGTGTCTTACTATGTTATTTACACTGTAGGCTTTTCTGAGAACGTAACTGGTATTTAATTCATCGATTCACAGACCTTCATTTACAAGAGGTTAATATCTCACTTCTCATAGTGGAGTCAGGTTTAAAAAAATAGAATTCAAATTCCATCTCTATCACCAGGTAGGTGAGTGATGGGAAAATTCATTTCATCTCTCTGGGGTAGAGGATGAAGGTTCAATACTTCTTATTAGGACACATTTTCAAGCCTGAAGAATTTGGTAAAGAAAAAAAGAATATACTTGTGTAGGCACCACTAAGCTTTATTAAGTCTCAGCATCTCGCCATACATGCGCTCTTAAAAAGTAAAAAAAAAAAAAAAAAAAAAAAAAGCATTATAAGCACAATTGAAATCCCCAAATCAACACCTACTCCCTCTTGAATGTTATCATAATCTGAATTTTCTCTGTTTTTAATCTATGCTTTATTTATTTATTTATTTATTCAGGTTAGGATCAAATTGAAGACCTTGTTTATGTTGGGCAGGTGCTCTACTGTTAGCTATGTTGAGCCCCTATGCATGCTCTAATTCTTTGATCTGTTCTCTCTTATTCACAATTCTAAAATCCAAAAACTTCTAAGAAAAGATCAGACGGGGTTTTCCTTGTCATCGTTGAGTCTGTAAACCTCAATGCCTAATGATATGAAGATATTTACAGACTTTACAGGCCCGGCTGTATTTCACTTTAAAATGCTAACGTATTAGTGCGTGGGTCACATCCTTATGCTCTGGCAGATACGTTCTACCATCTATGGCCATCCAATGTTTCTGCAGTCAGGACAGTGAAGAACATCTATGCACGCTCAGCTCCCAAAGGTTTAGGATGGGACTATGGCTTTCTGTGAGCCTGTAGGTGACAGATGACGCCCAGCACCATGCAGACCCCTGCAGGAACACCTAGCACCCAGCACCATGCAGACCCCTGCAGGAACACCTAGCACCCAGCACCATGCAGACCCCTGCAGGAACACCTAGCACCCAGCACCATGCAGACCCCTGCAGGAACACCTAGCACCCAGCACCATGCAGACCCATGCAGGAACACCTAGCACCCAGCACCATGCAGACCCCTGCAGGAACACCTAGCACCCAGCACCATGCAGACCACTGCAGGAACACCTAGCACCCAGCACCATGCAGACCCCTGAAGGAACACCTAGCACTCAGCACCATGCAGACCCATGCAGGATCACTGAGCACCCAGTACCATGCAGACCCCTGCAGGAACACCTAGCACTCAGCACCATGCAGACCCATGCAGGATCACTGAGCACCCAGCACCATGCAGACCCATGCAGGAACACCTAGCACCCAGCACCGTGCAGACCCATGCAGGATCACTGAGCACCCAGCACCATGCAGACCCATGCAGGAACACCTAGCACTCAGCACCATGCAGACCCATGCAGGATCACTGAGCACCCAGCACCATGCAGACCCATGCAGGAACATCTAGCACCCAGCACCATGCAGACCCATGCAGGATCACTGAGCACCCAGCACCATGCAGACCCATGCAGGAACACCTAGCACCCAGCACCATGAAGACCCATGCAGGATCACTGAGCACCCAGCACCATGCAGACCCATGCAGGAACACCTAGCACCCAGCACCATGAAGACCCATGCAGGAACACCTAGAACTCAGCACCATGCAGACCCATGCAGGATCACTGAGCACCCAGCACCATGCAGACCCATGCAGGATCACTGAGCACCCAGCACCATGCAGACCCATGCAGGAACACCTAGCACTCAGCACCATGCAGGATCACTGAGCACCCAGCACCATGCAGACCCATGCAGGAACACCTAGCACTCAGCACCATGCAGACCCATGCAGGAACACCTAGCACTCAGCACCATGCAGACCCATGCAGGAACACCTAGCACCCAACACTATGCAGACCCATGTGGGAAGAACACCAAGCACCCAGCACCATGCACACCCATGCAGGAGGCTTCCATGTGATTCTTCAACTTTTATTTCAAAGATTTCCATACAATATGCTTCTTTTAGCAACTTATTTTTTTGACTAAATATTTTTGAAATTTACCCATATTGATAAATGTAGCTGTCCAACACTCTGTTGTTTGAAATATCATAAATTATTTACTCATTTTGCCTGTGGAAGACATCTAAGTTGTTTCCGATTCTTTATTTTCACAAACAGTGCCGCAAGAACCTGATGTTCAGGTGGGCGAGGGGCTCCTCCTGGAAGAGGGCTTGCTGCACCCCAGGTTTAATGCCTTCAGGTTTAACTGCGCTCCGTTACTGCCCACAGTAGCCGGTCAATTGACTCTCTCGTTGGCAGCAGCAAGGAGATCCTGTAGCTTCTGTTCCCAAGAGCCTGGGTGACTTTAGATTCTTCTTCTTGCCTATCAATCTGCCGGCTTCGGGGAGCCCGAGCAACAAGACTGCTGCTTCTTGCCCAGGGTACGAGCCAGCTGGGAAATAGGACAAGCAACTTGCAGTAAAGACCAGATACCCAAAGAGCTTGCTGGATTTGGCACAGTCCATGCCGGTAGGTCTGACTGTCGTATAAACATACTTCTGAAAGTTGCTCCTGTTGCATTTGCTCAAGCAGAGAAGACCCTGTGCCTGTGTTATAGTCATATTTTAGTGACAACTTGAAAGTTGCAGACTGTTAGGCACACAGCTCTGGAGGGTTAATGGTTAGAATGGCCCCTGAGCAAGTCTGCAGGTACTTGACTGATTGCTGTGGAGAACCCAGCCCATAATGGGTGGTGCTTTCCAGTGGTGGACGGATAATAGGAGGTGCGAGGAGGAGGGACTTGCTCTTCCTTATCCTGTGTGTGGAGTCCACTCTTGGATCGTCATTCACATTTACAGCGTCGCGGCCTTCTTTGTTGCTGCTGCTGCCGCCTCCATCCTTGGCTGACTCAGAGCTTCATCCTTCCCACGTTGCTGCTGTTCCCGAGGCCTTTGGAGCCTGGTCTCTGGGCCTTGCTGCTCTTCGCTGTTCATCGCCGACATCGGAGCCCAGCTGTTCTTCACCGACGTCGGAACCCAGTGTCTTCGACCCTCCAGAGAAGTAAAGAGAAGTAAAGGCTTGAGACCTTCTTGGGATCTTTCGGCTTTGTGCAACATTCCGCTCAAGAATGAAGCATCTATGAGTAGCTACTTTCAAGGACACTGTTTTTTACGGTAAGTTAATTTAATAAATTTATTTTTATATATTACATTCTAGATATCCTGCTCTGCAGAGAACCCTGACTAATACAGCCTGTGTGGCACTATCGATGCAGGGAGCCCTAGCCAGCTCCCCAATCCAAGAGGTCCAGTTACAGACAAGCCCAAACAACTACAGACATGCCCTGGGCCTGTCCCAATAGAGGAACCATACAGGCAGAGGGATGAACAACCAATGGGAAGGAGGGATGAATAACAAATAGGAAGGAGGGATGAACAACCAATGGGAAGCGGTCGTCTAACCTGCCTCTGCAATGGACACCTAGTAAACAGCTAAATGATTGGTGGCTGCTCTCCTCCCCCCAAGCGAGAGGTGGCAACACCTGATTGGACCCCACCCTATATAAGCTCAAGCACTTCCTGAAATAAATGAGTCTGCAGCAAACTCGTCCACTGACTGCTTCTCACCGACTCCCGGGGTCTGTGGTGACCCTGCACTGGCTTGCCCCTCGCCTCAAGTCCCAAGGCTCCCGCTGTTTCCCCCTCCTTTCCCCGGCTGGCCCAGTGGGAATTCAGCAACAGCCTGTCTTCAGGATCCTTCTTAGTTGAGTTTCACACAGGACAAATAAAACACGAACCAACAGCACCCCGACTGGGCAACCATTCTGCCTCCACAGCTAGGAGAAAGAGCAGAAGGAAATAGTAAATGCGCAGAGGACGGTCCCTTCTTGAAGAAAACAGGGGTGGAGAAGAACCACTTAGCTTCTTCTTGTTTTTTGGTTGTTGGTCTATCTTTTGTGGCTTTTTGTATTTGTTCTGAGCATCAAACTTTTGTTGACCTGGTACTCCTATCAGCTCTCGGTCTTAATTCTGTTTTTTTTTTCCTTATTTATGATGAAATAAAAGTAGATTAAAAACAAGTCCCCCACTTTTATGAAGGCAGCCCCTCTATTAACTTTTCCCAGGATGTTGATGGGTTTGCCACCTTGAGAGATGCCACGAAGGCTGCAGGAGGGAGCGTTTTGGGAACTGCGTGGCCCAGCTGCCTGCACCATGCTCTGTGAGGGATAAGGAAAGACTGGAGAAGGAGAGTGTTGGAAATGTGGGGGCTCCAGCATTACCATATCCCAGCTCAACTTTCTAGATTCCCAGGGGCTTCAGCCCCTCAGTCTAGGAGGGGACAGGTGACCACCAATGCCCTCTCCTGGGTGGGCAGCAGAGACGCAGATCTCTCCATCTAGGATTCAAGGGGGCCTTGCTGAGGGTCACCCACAGAGGAACTGGACGTCCTGGCCATGACTTGGAATCTTTGATGATTATTTTATTTGTCGGGGACAGAGTTTGTCTTACCCTGGCTGTGTCTATTCACACTTCTACCCTGAAACGCCTTAGGTCGGCTAATTTATACACACTGGAGATTGAGAGATCCAAGATCAAGGAATCAGTAGACGGTATCTAGTAAGGAAGGAAGGAAGGAACCATTTCTCATGGGCTATACCCGAAGGGACCTGGCACAGAGAGAGCTGGTGGCCGCAAAGATGTCACATCTCCCGGAAGAGAGTGTAGTAAGGAATGATGCACTGGGCTTAGATCCACAGCGCAATTTTCTCCCAATCACCACCTCGGCTCACATCTTCCCTGAGCTACCTATAGTGGAGTCATCTCTCATATCCGCAGATGATGTGGCCAGGCGGCTTCTCTACTTCCCTCTTTCTATCACCAGGATGAGCTCCACGAGCCTCTGCATGTACTTAAGTCTGGGCACTGAGAACAGAAAAATCTCTTGAGTTCTTTCTTCACCTGGCGCCGGCTGGCTGTGCATGCAAGATAGTTCCCTCTGCCTTGCAGCATCTTCTAACACTCCGTCCTCTGTACAGAACCCAGAACCCATCACAGTGGAGAAGTTTGTTCTCCCAAGCTCTCTCCAACAAACTCTACTTTACATCTAATTTATAATCGTGTCTGTTATTTCCTTATGCGAGCGACCATGAAGGCTCTGGCCTCTTTTCCTGTGTGTAGCCCCAGCACCTGGGAGGCCGAGGCAGGCAGATCACAAGGTAAAGACCCCGAGATCACAAGGCAGGACTCAGACTTGAACAGCCTCAAACCAAACCCCCGCCCCCCACCCCTGCTTCTGTCAACTGGGATTTGCTGTGAGAGCAAAGCTGTCACCTCGATGTCCCCTATAGGGCTCCGACATGTCACAGCTGCAGGAAGAGGAACCAGCCGGAAAGAAGAGACTGGAGTTCCCCAGCTTGTGGGCAGCTCCTACACACAGCTCGGCGTTGCCCGTCGTGGTGCAGACACAGGACGCGGCTTGGTGGAAATAGCCAGCAAAAGGGTCAGAGTCAGGTCAAGTGGACGCCTTTGAGGAACCCACACCTAAGACAAGCATGCAATTTGATTGTTAAGAAGAGTCAGATCTGGGTAAAGAGAGAGGCAAGAGTCCATTTCCCCCACCACCACCACACTGACAGCCAGAGAGGCCACTGAAGAAGGTGGACAAACTCCTCTTCTCACGACCCTCATGACCAAACGCTCCATCGCGTGACGGCAGCTCACTGGTGGGAAGGCCCCACACAGCGGCCCTCCAAGGACCAGGGTTTCAGGTCTTTGCCTGCAGGCGGCTTCCTTTGACTCTCCTGACCTCTCCTTAGGGGGAGTCTGAGGCTGGTAGGAAACCTCATGAATTTCTGAGACGTGTTCTCTGACACAGGGCAGGCAGTTTATAGAAAATCAAAGTAAAGAGATTAAATAATGATAATAATTCGTGCTCATGGCATAAACAAAGGACGATGGAAAACTTGCTGGGGTTGCCAGGCAACATAGTGAAACATGGCTAGAAGCCAAGGACCCCCGCTCTACTAGCAAGGACTTCTCTCTGGACCACACCCAGGACAGACAGGAGGATCTGAAGAATGCACAATCCTGCAATGGCAGCTCAGCAGCCCTGACAGCTCTGGGGGACATGGAGCATGGGGGGGGGCGTGCTTAAGATTGCTCCAACTACTAGGCATAACGAGGTACACAGGCATCCATCTTGGCTGGGGCTCTGGAGGAGCAGGGGGTGGGGACAAGGGAAACAGGAGTGTCCAGGAAGAATCAGCCAGATTCTTGCCCAGAATCAAAGGGAGGAGTCAGGCCAAAGAATGCGAGAGGCCATCGGGTGTGCCCGGATCAGCCTCCTGGAAATAAAAGGCTTTGCTTTGGCAGAGAGAGAGAGAGAGAGAGAAAGGGGGCGGAGACAGGGGCAAAGAGGAGGAAGAGAAGGAAGCAATTAAGATCCAGTGAAAAGACAGTGAATGAAATGGACAGCGGGCCGGAAGGAGCAGCTCATTCTCACTGCGTGTAGAGGATGGGTCAGAGGTGAGTGTTCTCCATAGCTCAGTTATTCACGGGAACTTCACAGGTCCTGTGGTAACCCTGAGCCTCCAGCTCATTTGCGCTCCCGCATGATTGACAGTTTGAAGAGCTGAGAGACAGTCATGGTCAGTCAGAGGCTGCTAGAAACACCTTCCATCTCTGCAGCTGTGTGGGCGTGGTCATCACTGACACCTGTGCAGGATCAGGGAGCGTAGCCTTAGCATGACCCCAGTGGGCATCGAGGCAAGCCGGCTGGGGGCTCGAGAAGTGGCTCCCTTGGTAAAGTGCTTGCCACGGAAGTATGAGGACCTGTGTTCAAGCCCCAGGAGCCGCATTAAAAATAAGCAAATAAAAAGGCAGGCATGGTGGCACGTGCCTGTGATCTCTGGGGAGGCAGACACAGAGGGGCTTGCTGGTCGTTCAGCACGGCTAGTCAGTTAAGCAGTGCGGGACCTGGTCTCAAAAGGTAAGATGGACAGCGACAGGGGAAGACACCCAGTGTGGACCTCTGGCCTCCACACACATGCATGCACACATACAGAAGCACCTGTACATGCATGTATGCGTACGCCATCCTTCATCTCAATCCTTCAGGCAGTGCATAAAATCTAATCTCAGAACTGAAAGCCCATCCATTTTTGCCATGTTCTATTGGTTAAAAGTAACTAGCCAATTCTTAGGGCAGGAATTGTGGGAATTGTTGGAGCCATCTTGAAGCTGCCTATTGTGATCATGAATACACACATATGATATCTGTATGTACGGCATATGAGAATATCATGCTATTCACCTAGATTTTGAATTTCTGGATCAGGGAACATTTGAATTTTCCAACTTTCCAAGACAATTTTCCCAAATGGTTCTGTTCATTCATATTCCTACTGACCATGTGTGAATTCTTGCTGCTCTGCATCATCACCAACACTTGTTATTATCTGACTTCTAGCTTTGACCAGTGTCACGTGCACATTGTGCGTGACATGTTATGGTATTAATTTGGGTGTCTTAATTACTAATGGAATTTGTCATTGTCTCTCATTCGCTTGTTGGTTATTTTAGTGCCTTGTCTGCATTTTCTGTCTGATTTTGATGGTCTGTTCCTATAGATTTAGACGAATTCTTTATGTGATTCAGATCCTTGTCTGTGTCATTTACATGCGTCGCAAACATCCTCTATGGCTTTTGCTTTCTGTCCTGTCTCTCTTTCAGTGATGTCTTTGATGGGTAGCGGTTTTTAGTAATAATGCAGTTGAATCTGTCAGTGAAGAACTCTAGCCGGCTTTCTTGGGCCTGGACTTTGTCCTGCAGATAAGGTTTTGCATTTTAAATCTTTAAATCTTCAGCTGTCAATTTTGTCTCCGTGGAAACACCTTTTCTGTGCTCTAGACATGTGACCTCAAGGGTCCACGGGATGGCAATGGCTCTGTCTACATTATGTCTGACTAAAGTAACTATTCTTGCTGCTGTGGCAAAATGCCTGACAAAGGAGACTTAAGAAAGGAAGAGGTTACTTGGCTCACAGATCTAGGGTGTTGTCTGTCATGCTTCGGAGGCAGCATGTGACAAGTGGTCACATGACACCTGCAGTCAGGAAATGGTGGGGGGAGTGCCTGCTGGTATTTGACCTATCTTCTCCTTTTATCCAGCCTGTGGGATGTTGCTCCTCAAATTCACAATGAGGGGTCCCCCCTGCCTAAACCTTTCTGGGAACACCCACGCAGACACACCTAGAGGGGTGATTGCACAGTGATTCCACGTCCGCTGGTATTGACAGTGAAGACTAGCCATCACAACCCTGATCAAGTGTCAGGGCTGCTGGTAGACCAGGGTCTGGGGAGAACTGCAGGCTGTGATCTGGAGTCTGGATTTTGCTCTAAGGAAACTGCGAAGGCTCCAAATGAACGAGAGACACGAACCCCTGGGAGGACTCTGCCAGGGAGCAGGCGCGATGCTCTGTGGACGGGCATGCCACTCTGGATTTTACCCCAAGTGGCAGCTCCTCCGGCCCCTCCCCCACACCTGCTGGAGACAGATGATAGATGCACACAGGGTGTGGGGGAATCATCCCTGAGCAGTCCTGGCTGCTGAGATGGATCCAGATTGTCTTCTTCGATGACCTCATCGGTCAAAAGACACGCCAGGTAGAAAGCACGTTAAGACCCTTTCCATTCTGACAGCGAGTCTCTGGGGACCGGTAACTGGAATCATTATCCAAAGCGACACATCACTCGGGCTGGGCCGCAGGAAGTCCCTGGGAGGCCCAGAACGCTCCCCACCCAGCCCTGTCTTTGCCGCACTCCTACTGCTAGCCCCCCATGCCCCACCCCTACGGAAGGGATAGAGTCCCTGGTTACCAAACACGCCCCCGCCTTGCCCTCTGCCACACTGACAGTGAAGGGCTCTCTAGACGTTCTTCCTCTGCAAGGCTCGCTAGGGCAGAGTTCGGCCGCCCATTACCTCCTGGTGCCCTGGTAGCCCGCCCTGCCGACACTCGGCATGGTGCCCAGGAGTGGGCCCTCCTACTCCATGCTCCGCGCAGTGGGCAGGGAGGTGGGGCGCAGCCCTCTGCATGCAGCCCTTGGAGAGCTACTTGAGGCAATTTGTCACTCAGGCTTCAAGCTGCCAACTGAGGAGGGGAGCTGAGAAGACGCCGTAATGAGATCTCGCGTGGTAATTAAGTGCCAGGCTTTGTTTTAACCTATCTTTCCCGCCGCGCTTGATCAAATCACTGGGTTCTGTCAGGCAGCGAGCGGGGAGTCGTGAGCTTGCCCTGAGATTACACCCCAGTGATGGGAAGCAGGTGTGGGGTGACTCCTGCACTTGCTGTCTGTGCCCCACCCCCATGCACCCTTGGTCTGATTCCAGACTGTGACATTTCTGTCCTGAAACTCCCACCCCCAGCCACTCCACCCGTTTATGACAAAAAGAAAAATCACCTCTCTCTGACACCGGAGGGACGAGCCCCTGGGGATTCCTCTCCTTTTGACGCGTCCTTTATAGAAAGCAATAGAGGAAGGGTGGGAAGGAAATGGGAAGTTAGAACAGAACAACACTGAGCTCACAGGACAGGAAGTGCCTGTCCTGTCTTGAAATCTCTGAAGGAAATCAGAGTTTCCTTCTAGCCACACCAGCGTTCCAATACACAGTAGCATCTGCTGACCCAAATCTGACTTCAGCACTGGACTGCATAGATGGCATAGTCAGAAAAGTGCTTGCCGGGCAAGCGTAAGGACCTGAGTTCAATCCCCAGAACAGCATGTAAAAAAGTCAGGTCTGTGGCGTTGGTTTGTAATCTCTATGATGGGAAGGAGGAGACGGGAGCCCTGAGATCTCTGGCTAGCGAGAGACGCTGGCTCCAAAAGAATGATGGATGGGGTTTGCAGGAACACCACCAGAAGTTGACTTCTGGCCTCCATATTCAACATGCATGGCTCACACAGACATGATCACGTACACACACATACACACGCACATGCACATAGGGTTCTTCGGTAGCCAAGCAGCGGGTGCAGTCCAACAGTACAAGGCTCAGGCTTCATTCCCAGCATCGCATCTGTAAGATTTGTCCTGAACTTGGCACCAGAGGACACAGAGCTGGAAGCAGAAGGGTGGGTCCTCTGTTGCCTGGCTGAGCCCCTGGGCTCCAGGACTTCAGCCTAGGCTTCCGCCTGGCATGGGACGAGCAAGAGAAGGGGCGGGGCTGGCCAAGGAATGTCCGCGGGACAGAGCGCCGGCAGGACCTCAGCCTCCTGTCCGTCATCCTAGCCTGGACCCTGAGTTTGCATGGTAGCCTGCGCTTACACCCACGTTTCCAAGCCCTCTTGGCCTGTCCTTGTTGTGTGTGGGGGGGGGTGTGTACCAGAGGGCACTTGAATGTGTGTGTGTGTGTGTGTGTGTGTGTGTGCATACCAGAGGGCACTTGCCTGTGTGTTCCTGTGAAGACACAAGGCTGACATGTGGAATCATCCTGGATTGTTCGTCGTCCTTATTGCTTTGCTCCGTGGTTTCCCAGGCTCTGCTTTCCGGAGCGAGAATTGCAGGCCGCGCTACCACTGTCCATGGATCTGGGGATCTGAACTCCGGTCCTTTCGCTTGGGAAGCACGGGCTTTAACTACTGAGCAATCACTGGAGCCCAGCTGCTTCCCGCTCGTAAGAAAGCGGCTGCTTGGGTGCCCAGGCGAAGGGTGAGGTCAGAAGGTGGGCGTGGCCGGGCTGTGGGCAGGGACTGGTCGGTGGGCGTGGCCTTCCGAGCCCTGTGCGCCCCACAACTTCTGTTCCTGGGACCCAGCTTGGGACCCGCGCCTGCCAAGAGGGGATTCCGCCTAGGAGGTGAGCCCCCTGTGGTCGCGGGGAATCTGCCGCGGTTTCCCAGAGACGCGAGGAGGGGAGGGGGACGCAGCTGGCGACGGCCCGCTGGCGACGGCGATCGGGGCCTCCTCTCTCCTTCCTCCACGCTTCCATCTCTCTCTCTCCCGCCTGACCACCGACCCCAGCCGGCTCCGGGAATCCCCATGGTGGGTGGGCTGGCACATGGAGAAGTAAGTCACTCGCGTGCTCACCTTGGCACAAGCGGCCCCCTCTGGTCACATCGCTCACCTTCACCTTGTGCAGAAGGCGGGTGGCTGACGGGCCAACTCTATCTCCAAAAGAAAAAGTGGATCGTGTTTGGAGGAACAAGACCAGAGGTTGGCTTTTGGTCTCCACATTCAACGTGCACACACACACACACACACACACACACACACAGAGCTCTTCAATAGTTAGGGCCCAGCATGTAGGCGACTGGCTTCATTCCCAGCGTTGCATCTTCAAGATTTGGCCTGAATTTGGCACCAGCCAAGGGACACAGAATTGAAAGCATAGAGAGAGAAGCAGACTTCCCTGGAAATGAGAGGACGGGAGGGGGGGACACCAGCAGAAGTCACTGCTAATCAGTGAAGGCCCAGGACATCGTGGCTGTGTCCCCAGCCCAAGGCTGAGGTGTGGGGGAGGCCGTGCCTGGGGGTGCAGAGTTTCCAAGGTAAACATTATTGGTCTTGAGGCTGGAAAGAAAGCAAAAGTAAACCTTTGGCCTGTGATGGCTGCAGCAGGCGCTCTGCTCCTGAGAAACCACAATCACATGGAATGACATTTTCTCAGGGGCCAGGGTGAGTCGGAGAAACGCACTTTGATTGGCTGATTGTGTCTGGAGAGGCAGCCTTCCCCTGGGAATCCGTGGTGACTGCTCTCTCCCACCTTGGGCTAGCCATGTGGTGACCTCGAGTTGCTGCCAACCGCAGACAGGCAGCTCAACCCTAGTGCCCTCCATCTACTGCGGCCAGAGGGATGACCCAGCCAGCAGGTGCGCGGGCAGTGGACGCTCACTGGGTACCTGGAAGGGGGTGTGGTGCTTTTATCTGCCGATGCTGTGTGGGTCCGTCGGGCTCTTCCACATGTGTGTAACCCGCTTGCTTTTCTCAGCTTTTACTGAGAGATCCTGGGCCCTCAAAAGCCTTGACCAAGGTCTCTGGACTTAGGATTCTGTTCACCATATTCTCTGGCAGCACAAAGCAATGGACAGAAACGGCCGGTGTGCTGAGCACAGCCCGCGGAAGGGAAGCCTGGGAACCCGGTCCTGGGAAAAGTCAGGTGCGGCTAGGTGCTAAGTGCGCCAGCTGCCACATGTAGGGGCGCGTCTGGGGTCCCAGAGGCAGACCTAATCACCTGGCACCTTACAATCTAGGCAACAAGGAGTTTTTATTCCAGCTTACAATTCTCTAAGTTACGAGACCATTTTGTTGACCAGTGTCATGGTTTGAAAGGTGTCCCCCATAGTCTCATGTGTTTGGGAAGGTCATGGCCCCTTTGAGAGGTGAAGCCTTGCTGAAGGAGAGCGGTCACAGGGGGTGGGCCTTGAGGTGGATGAGTCCCACCCTGCCTCCAGGAGGAGTCTGCCTCTGCAGCAAGCAGTCTGCAGCTCTCAGCCTCTCAGATGGGTGTGATGTAGCCTGTCTCCAGCTTTGGCCAGTCAGCCATGCTGCTTCCACCATGAAAGACTGTATCTCCCCTCTGGAACCTTACACTGAATAAATCTCCCTTTCTCCCTCACGCTGCTTGACTTTGGGTGCTCCCTCACCGCAATAGTTAAGAGTAACCATTACCACAGGAGAGTTCCCATTACCACAGGAGAGTTCCCATTCACACCTGGAACAGAGGTAACTTGCCACACTAGATCTGCGGGAATTGCTGAAGAGATCCGTTCTCACTCGCCAGTCTGCCAGAATGCCAACTAGTTTCCTCTTCTCCGTCATCTCCACCTCTCAGGAGAATGGTTTCCCCTCCCCCCCTCCGCCATTATGGGCTGGGTCTCCCACACTAATTAGATAGTCTCCCCCACTCTGAGGCGTGCCTTAGCGAAATCATTCTTCACAGGTGAGCCTCAAGTCCCAGTTCTCAGTGATAGAGTTGACCTCTGTAACTAATTGCCACACACACACGCACACACAGTCCCCTTTTTACCAGGCAGGGGAATAGGCTCATGCATGTCACTAACGTTGTCCTGACAGAATCCCCTTCCTCGTACCATTATAGTTCTGAACAAAGTGAGAGGAGTCCTCGAATCCTATTGCCAAACTTGCTAGTTTTCTGTTTTGTCAGGGGAGTGGGGCGTCTCCTGGGGCTGGTGTCTCCACCCAACACCTTCTTTGGGGATCCCGTGTATCCAGATGTTTGGTTCTGCTGGGGGCGGCTCGTCTCTGCATGCTCTCAGAGCTGGGCAGCAAGAACCCTCGGGAGCATCCAGTTGGCTGCACCTTGATGCATCTGCATCAGGAATCCGCAACTTCAGAGTTCCCAAAGCTTGGGGGCTCGTCTCGCAGGTCCCCCCATCTGTGAGCCTTAGCCTGCCACGCACTTGGCTCTGTGGGACACAGATGAGGTGCCGCCCCATTCCTGCTGCTCTGAGCAACTCCAGGTGTCGGAGGGAAAAAGAAACCCCGCACCTGTGAGACAATTAGAGCGCAATTAAGACAAAATTACTTACGTGGTTTCGTGTGCTGACTCAAAGAGACGCGCATGTGGTGTGGGCTGGAAGGCACAGGATGCTTCCGCGCCTCCACGGGGCCAGCTAGGCTGAAGCTCGACCTAGACACCCCAAATCAAGGAGCAGGCTGGACATAAGGACAACTCAGAGCTCAAGGCAACAGAGGTGCACACTGCCCTGCCCCCTCCCTTTCCAGCCCCATCTGTTCTCCATGCACCATCTCCCGTGAGGTCCCACTGCACCGCCTTCGCCTCTAGACCTCAGAATACTGGAGGCTGGTTTTCTTTTGGAGACGGCGCCTCGCTGTGTAGCTGAGGCTGTCCCGGAACTTGCTGTGTAATGTAGGCTAGCCTTAACCTCCTCATGCTCTTGACTCCATCCCCAAAGTGCTGGCATTGTGAGCAGGTGTCACAGTATCCAGTTTCCTTCCTTCCTTCTTTCACTCCCTCCCTTTCTTCTTTCCTTCTTTCCTTCCTTCTTTTACTCCTTCCCTTTCTTCTTTCCTTCTTTCCTTCCTTTTTTCACTCCCTCCCTTTCTTCTTTCCTTCTTTCCTTCCTTCCTTCTTTCATGCCCTCCCTTTCTTCTTTCTTTCTTTCCTTCTTTCCCTCCCTCCCTTCCTTTTCCTCCCTCCTTTCCTTCCTCCATCTGTTCCTCCCTCCCTTATTAACTCTCTCCCTCCCTCCCTGCTTAACTCTCATCCTCTCTCTCTGTCCCTCTCTCTCCCTCTTTCCCTCTGTCCCTCTCTCTCTCTCTGTGTCTGTCTGTCTGTCTCTCTGTCTCTCTCTCTCTCTCTCTCTTTCTCGATCAAACCCACGCCCTCGTGCATACTAAGCCATTGCTTTACCACTGAGCTATGTCCCAGACCCTTTTCTGCTTGTGTTTGGGTTGGCTGTTTTCGGTTGCTGTTTACTTGTTTCTTGTAATGCTAGTGGCGCATCTCAGGGCCTCACTTGCCAGGCAAGTGCGTGGCCTTTGACCCACACCCCCAAGCCTTTTGCCTTTTTGTAAGAAGCACATCACATGGTACCTTCTGTGGCGGAGACACGCGGGGCCGGGCCCTCCTCCAGTCTCTAGGTAGAGAGATCCCCGTGGTCCCTGGCATGACTCCTCTGAAATACTTACCACCCTGTATTGGCCATAGGTGTTGAGGGCCTTTGCTCTCCTCACTGCGGCAGGGCCGTGTCTCGGAACCCTCCACGTCACAGTGAGGCCTGGCATGCAGGTACCTGCGGTGAAAGGTTCTTGGCAGAGAGGAAAGAGTGAAGTATCTCACCGACTTAGTGACAGGTGCGTCTGATGTCCATGGGGAATCTAAGGTTGGATACGTCAGGCGGAGCTTTCCAGAGGCCTCCAGGAGTTAGGCGTCAGTGTCTCAGCTCCCCCTCCCAGCCTCAAAATGGAATCCTAGTCTCCTGGGCCTGACCCTGTGACTCATCTCCATTTCTCAGCACCTTTGAGCTCAAGCTGGGCAGCGCCCCAGCTTAGATGCTGTCTCCCTTGGCCCCTGCTGTTTGGCAGCCTGTGCCAGGACCACCCGCTGCCCTGGCTGGCTGACTTCTGACCATCCCATGTGAGAGGGAGGTCCCTCCGGGAGGGTCCCAGGTGCGCCGCCCGACAGTCTGGATCACATCCTGTCCCGGCTGCCTGGGACTTGGCTGCACCCCGATTGAGCTCCCTGAAGCCGTGCAGGAGTTCTCTGTGACACACAGCCCTCGGCGCCCCTGGGACATGGTCCCCAGTGAGCACGTGCGGAGGGAAGACTGCAGGCAGTCCTAGACCAGGAAATGTCAAGAAGGATAAATCTAGGGACACTTGGGAGGGGCGGTGGGCTGCGGCCGTGCGTTGCGTATGTAGCGTCGAGGACAAGACGGTGGGCAGCTGAGAGACAGGCAGAGATGCGTGCCCCACAGGTGGGTCCCGGCGGGGGGAGGGGGAGAAGACCGTGCACATGCATCCAAGTGCTGTGCAAAATGCTTTCCACTTTCTGGAAAGAAAATCTAGTCATCGGGGGAAGAAGACTAAAGCAGAGAACAGTCTTGGGGGACCCTACACACCAGAGAAGACAGAAGAAAGAGCAGGAGTGGGTGAAAAATAAAATGGCAGAGAGAAGGGAGGGAAAGGAAGGAATCACGAGAGCAGACAGGCAGGAAGAAAAGTAGCTGGAGCTGCCCAGTGTTTTTAAAAAAGGGGGGGGGAGAACAATTAGAAAAGTCAAAGGATCAAAAGATAAAAGGGGAGGAAATGGTCCTTTTTGATCCACGTGCCTGATCCAGTGAGGGAGGAGGATTGCCAGTTTGAGGCTAGGTTAGAGAGAGAGAGAGAGAGAGAGAGAGAGAGAGAGAGAGAGATTGAGAGAGAGCTGGAGAGCATGTTAGAGGAAGTGGGGCCTGGTCACTGTCATGTTTGAATGTGTCCCCTGTTGACTCAAGTGTTTGGGAGGTTCGTGGCACCTCTAGGAGGTGGAGCCTGGTTGGATGAAGGCAGTCACGGGGGTGGGTCTTCAGGCGGATGAGTCCCCCCACCTCCAGGAGAGGTCTGCTCTCGGCAGTTGGCAGTCTTGCAGCTCTCAGCCTCCAGAATATTTATAGTGACTCGGCTGCCTCCAGTTTCTGCCAGCCCGCCGTGCCACTTCCGCCATGAGAGACGGTATCTCCCCTCTGGAGCTGTAAGCTGAATAAATCTCCCTTTCCCCCTTCAGCTGCTTGGCTTTGAGAGTTCTCTCACAGCAACACGAAGAGTAACTAGCCCAGCGTGACGTGCCTCCTCTAGCCTGGCTGTTCCTCTTCAAGGGTGCCCGGCCTTTCCACGCATCAACACCAGCTGGGGATGCAAACACGTGAGCCTCCTGGGAGCAAGTCACATGCAAACGCGGCGGCGGTAAACTAGGATTCAGACTCAGGTGTCTGGCTTGAGACCCATTCTCTGAGGCCTCTGTGCAAACAGCTGGTGGTCATGTTCCTGACACCGACACAAGATTTACCATCCTGGCTCTATGGGCATTGTGGTTTGTTCTGTGTCGCCAAATCAGTTCTCTATCTGGACCCACTTCCGTTATGGGTTGGACCAGTCTATTAATCAATCATTTCTTTTGTAATATTTTTATTTCACATATACACATGTATGAGATATTTCTACTTGATTGGTGTTTTTATTTCATAATGTGTACACTGTACCTTGATCATAGTCATCCCCACTCTCCCTCCCATGTTGCCTAAATCTCCCCTCCCCCCATAGCACATTTCCCTTCCCACCTCCATATTCTCTTTATTTTCAATGAATCGTTTCGTAGCCAGCAAATCTGCCGTGTGCAAGGTATTACCAAGGACCCAGGAATCTGAGGCACAGTGTCCCATTTCATTTACCTTCCACATTCACCCCAATGTGGAGAAAGAGAAACCCTGCTGGAATGTGAACCAGTATAGCCGTAGCAAGGATGGCACCTAAAGCCACCGTCTGCCTGACCTGCTGTGACCTCACGTTCCTCCTCGTCTTGCTCACAGATCTAACTAGGTCTCCACAGTAGTAAAGCTGTCCTGTATTTTCCTTCTCAGGGTGTCCAGCAAACAAAGGTGAGTGTGGAGCCCTGATGTGGACATGCTCAGATGAGTAGGAACACCCTCTCCTTTATCTTCTGTTGCCAGCTTGCTATGAGCCTAGAGCCTTGGTCTTATTGGGCTGGGGCTCACATATCCACTGGATTCAGAGAAAAGGCAACTTCAGGATTTGAACTCACATCCTAATAAAGGTAACCTCAAAGCCACTCTCTGTCAGCCCTCAGCCTCTCTGATTTGAATACAGAACAAGGAAAGTGAAATTTTTCCAAAATGCCCAGGTAGTGACCCAAGGAGAACTAGAACCCAGATCTCCATCTCTCAGGCCTGGCACTTCCTGCTGTGTGAGGTCAGGCGTCTCCCTGGAAGTAACTGTCACCATCATGCTGGAGCCAAGTCACTTTGACCCCTCGCCCAGTCACCTAGATGGAGCCCAGTTACCCCGGGGCCTCCTGTCCAGGCTGACTCCGCAGGAGCTGGGTGCATGGTAAAAACATGTGTCCGTAGCAGGGCCGTGTCCCCAGCACTGGCCCGTCTCAGTCCCACCAGAACACTGTCCCCTCTGCCTGGATCCTCACGTCCAGATTCCTGCTGCTTCAGAGCTCTGCTTGCACCTGGGGGTGTCTGTGGTGGCCATGGAGCAGACAGGACATTCTGGGCCTGGGAAACTGTTCCGTTGCAGACTGCAGACCTTCCAGGGAGGTACTCAAGCGTTCGAGCGCCTCTTCCCATGTCCACTCTCTGCCTCTAACTGACCACGCTTTAACGGGGTTTCTATTCCCTCTTCACCCATCCTCGTGACCCAGTGGCTTCCAGTTTATATGGCAATGCCAGGCTGCCAGCTGTCCTAGAGACTGTCAGCTATGTCGCCCTGGACATCCCAGCTCTCTACTTCAGGTCTCTGACCTGCGGCTGCCGGCAGTCCTGCCAGTCTACACTGCCCATCAGTCTAGCAGGTGTAGCTGAGCTGCATTCCGAGAGTCCATCAGAGCCCGCGGTGTTAATTTTCTAATTGGCAACACTGACACAGACTAAATCTGGAGACAGACAGGCAGGGACGTTTGATTGCTTCATAAGCTGCTTCTCCCCAAAGATTTCTTTTCTTCTTCTTTTTGTGTAATTTGACACTTTCATATATGAATACAATGAATTTATGTCATTTTTCTCCCCTTACTACTCAATCTCACCTCCTTTCTTTTAACCCCCCAAAGGTTTTTAATGTATCCTGCTAGTTGCTACTTTTGCATAATCAGATGAAATTATTTATTTTGATCAGATGCTATAAAAACTAATGTGCTAATGGATCTATGATAAGCAGGCAAAAGGGAAGCCTTCGTGCCTGAACCATTGGGATATTTTTTGGAGTAGCAGTTTGTTTGGCTGCGTTGTTTTGGGTGCCGGGCACTATTTCCAAACAAAGGTCATTTTGTAATTTCCCTTGAAAGCTAAAAGAAATACCAACCACCCCAGGGTGTTATGAAATCTGCTTCCCTCCTTCACCATTACGAGGGTTCTAAAGGAATGCCCTGCCTGGTGGCCGTCCACTTACGCAAAGCAAGAACTGCTCATTGCATGCGGAGCTGGATTCTCTCTGGTTTGGGCACCGATGTTGGCGAAGCAGAAACTCTTGGCATCGCTATTTTATAGGTGATTAAACGGATGCTCGGAGAGCTTCAGCACTTGTCCAAGTTCACACATCTGTTAAATTGTGGAGCTAGGCCTGAATCCAGCCAGTTTCCTTATTTTAATTTCCAATGCACTCCATTAGGCAATAATACCAGCTCCCGCAGCAGAGCCGGCTCCGGTGATCCCTGCGAGGCCGCGGGCTCCGCCCACGTGCGCCCCCTGCTGGCCTCGAGCAGGAGCGCCTCCGCAGGACCTGGGGCTCCCAATGATCTTCCAAGCAGTGGCCCCCGGGCCGGCTGCGTCAGAATCGGCTAGGAGCATGTTAGAACGCAGTGCTCAGCCCCGGCCGCTCCACCAGATGGATCTGCAGCTCCATCTTAGCGACATCTCCAGGGAACTCGCGTGCACAGCGCCCTCTGAGGCTTTGTGCGTTTCCCACGTTCGATTTGGTCTTTTTTATTTTGCAAGTGAAGTCAAACTCTAGCTCCACAATTCCATAGATGTGAGACAACAGGCAAGGGTGCACTCTGGCTGAGGATCTGTCCATCCGCCTATTAAAATGATGCTAGGGCTGGTGAGATGGTTCAGCAGATAAAGGGGCCTGCTGCTAAGCGTGAAGACCTGAGTTCAAACCCAGAGGCCACAGAACAGGAGAAACTCAACTCTCACAAGCTGTCCCCTGACAACTTGCATTCTGTGGGATGTGAGCATGCACATGCATGTAAGCACATACACACAGGATGAATAAATAAATATAATAAAAAATGTAATGAGGGGCTGGGGAAACTGCCTCGCTAACAAAAGAACCTGTGTTTGGATCCCCAGATCCCACGTAAAAACTCCAGACAAAACATGGCAGCAGCCCGCAACTCTAACACTAGAAGGCAGAGCCCGGGAATCCCCAGAGCAAAACGAGATTGTAGAGCAATCCAGCATGATTCCTGATGTCACCTTTGGACCTCCATTGGCGCACACACTTGAGCATCCTCATGCACGTGCACACGCATGCGCGCGCGGGCACACACACACACACATTTAATGATACAAAGCAATGAAGTCAGCTCTTCATCTTTAGCACACTCCAAATCTGAGGTCCAGTCATTACGCTTAACACTGCCCTTGCCCAGTTGGCCTTGCTGCTTAGAAAGGTCAGACTTGCATGGTGACCCTAACCCTGTGGTCCCCCAGAACCCCACAAGAGAAACCCACAAGACAAGTCAGCAAATCCTCTGGTCCCCAGAGGGCAGAGACGGGGGAAATGTGTTGGTGCTGGAATCCCAGCAGCCAAGTGATCACAGAAAGGTTGCCTAGAGGACGTCTGGGTCTCAGGGGACGATAACCTCACTGTCGCAGATGATTTTTCCAGAGCCCGTGAGATGCCTCTGGGGATAAAGGCACCTACCTGCAAGTATCAACTTGCAGAGTTCAATCCCCCAGAGCCCGTGTAAGACGCTGGGGAGAGAAATGACTCCACAGAGTTCCCTCTGACCACACGTGGGCCGGCCACGTGTGCACGACACCCATGCAGAGTAATAGCAAATGGAATTTTTAAAAAGCTGTTTTTCACGCTCCCTGACCTTGTGAGGAAGAAAGCTGTGTGTCTGATTGGATAACTTAGACATCTCCAGACCAGGGGCTGGACCAGACTTTTCGCAAGGGCTCTCCAGCCTCCATCTTACTTGTCTCAGTTTATACAGTGGTCTTGATCTTTTCCAATGAATACTCCATTTAAGGGGGGAGTGGGTGCCCACCTGTAATGCCAGTACCCAAGAGGCAGGAAGACTTCGAGTTCAAGGCTCCTTGAGCAACATAGTGACAACCTGCCTCCAAAGACCGAAAGCCAGGCTGGCGAGATGAGCCGGCAGCAGAGATGTCTGCGTGCAGTGACCCGGCCTTGGGGCGCAGAGCTCACATGGTAGAAGGAGAGATCTGACTTCCCAAGTTGTCCCCCGACTTCCACATGCACATCTTGGCACGGGTGTGCCTTCATGCATTCTCTCAAACGCACATGCAACACACACACACACACACACACACGTGCACACGCACATGCACACGCACATACACACACATAGTTTTTTGAAAAAAATGAATGAGAGCAAAGTATAGTGACATACATATGAAGATACCATAGTGAAGTCCATTAGCATACTAACTTTAAACATTAATTTAAAAAAATCCCAGCCACCCATCTAAGGCTTTGAGAACCTCAAGGAAGAGGGGGCAGTGAGACTGTAAGAACCTAAAGAGGGAAGGTCCCCCATTGGACAAGATACTCCATTCAAGGCAGGAGTGCTGCATCTAGAACTCACTGCAGTGAGACTTGTCCTTACCAGACCTATGTAATGACTGACACACCAACATGCCTCCAGAGACTGTGGGAGAGATAAGAACATACAGCTTGGAAACCTTGTGGACTAAAGCTAGATGAGTGAAGGGAAATGCCCCTATCAGTGGGGTGGCCCAAAGAGCAGCAATTTGGTATGCCACAAAAGTCCTGAACCCCCACAAGAGTAGACAAGCCTGAAGTAACCCTGGGGTCCATAGAAGCAGACAGGCAGGAGGGCAGGAGGGAGTGGAATGGATTGATGAAGAGAAAGGGGGGAAATGGAAGAGAGGGAAGATAGAGGGAAGCAGGGATAAGTATTCAATATGCTTGTCAAACTAAGAAAATAAAAAAAGCTCAATCACCCATCAAAACAAAAAGACAAATAAGAAGTGAAACTCTCCCACCTGAAAGAAAAAGGTTGTGTCACAAATAATGTCTTGCAATGTTTTTTTTATTTGTTCCCCCTTAGGAAAGCAAAGCCTCTCCATTCACAATAACAACCACTGCTAAACTGAAGACCGTCGAGATGTCGTGACTCCTCCAGAGCAGCAGCCGTCCTCTGTCCCTAGCCTGAGAAGAAACTAGAAGCCCCTGTGTTAGGAGGGGAGGTAAGTAAGTGGTCCCGATGAGGCAGGTCCTTCAGAAGATTAATGTGAAGATGCTCTGGGGGATGCTGAGCTGTGCTGAGAGCGGCTCGGAGCCCACATGAATGAGGGGGCGTCATCGTGTCCTAAGATGCTATTGTGGAGACGGTCGCAGAGTGTCAAGGCAGGGAGGGGGCGTGCCCAGAGGAATGTGAGGGCGGCTGCGTGGAACAGCTGCCTCTGAGGAACAGGTGGAGTGGGTGGGCCCAGGAGACGCACACGTGTACTTTAATCTCTGCAAGAGCTAAGCAGTGTAGACAGAACTGGGCGTTGAAGGCAGTTCTGAGGATGGCAAGCAACGTCTGCAATGGAGGAGAGTGATGTCCTAAAAAGTGATCAGGAAGGTTGGCTGGGTTGAGTGGCTCCCAGAGTCCCTCTAGCTAATCCTTCCAGAATCATGGGCCAGGGAGCCTGGGAGGACTTTTCTGGAAGCTCCCTCTAGGAGCAGAGTGAAGGATGCAGGCTTTAAGGCAACATGCACTGGGGTTAGTTTTCTGCCCCCATGACGACACACCTGACATGATCCACTTAATAAGTACAAAGGTTTGTCTTAGCTCATATTTGGGGGTCTTATGTTAGCACGGTGGGAGCTCACAGTGGAGGAGGCTGCCCACTTCAGGGCTACAGAAAGAGAGATGGGAAGGGCCAGAGACAAGACACGCCCTTCAGAAACACAATTCCAGTGCCCCAGCTTCTGGTAATACTTCCTGAAGCTTCCTTCACTTCCCAAGAACACCACAGGCTGGTGGCCAAGCCTTCAACACAAGGGCCTTGAAGAGAATTTTAAGATACAGCGGTTTGGACAAGCCAGGCGCTCACCTCCGAAGTCCCAGCAGGAGCTTGAAGCTGAGCAGAAGTACAATTGCCGGGGATTTCCTATCGTGAGTTCCCAGGACTGCGTAGACCTTGGCTTTCTAGAAACTCCGTGGGGCCTCCTCCCCCGGTGAGCTCTTCAGGATGCAAACAGGATTGCTGACCCAAGATGGGCTTGAGCAGGATTCCACCCTTAGAAGGGACTCGGGAAGGTTACTAAATGCTAAGCATTTGGAGGGGGGGCTTTGGAAGCACAAAAAGACACTGAGGGGGGGGGTCCAGGGGAGGAGGAAGAGGAAAGACACTCCCGGAACCAGTAGCTACGATGCTCACAGACAACCAGTCCCTGTCAGGAGGCAGGTGTGGGGGCTCAGGGAGAAGAGACCAGGGGAAACTCAGAGCTGCTCTGAATGGACTGAGGTCAGTCCGTCCAAGCCCCCCAGAGAAGAGGAGACAGCGCTGAACCCCTGGACAGCCGAGTGGGGGGGTGCTCAGTGCGCGCTGCAAGAAGATTCATCCACTCAGCAAATATTTGCCGTAAACTGAAGAGAACAGAGCATTGCCTGACTTGCTCTCATGTACTCCAAGAGATGCAGGTGGGCTTTTAAACACCAGTCAGGGAGCCCGACAGCAATGCCTAGGAGAGACTGGGTACCAAGTCTGCAGCTTGGCAAGGAATGGATGCAGCACCTGCCCAGGCACCTGGCAGAGGTCCAGCTTCTCCACGCTGGGATTCGTGGCTGGCTCCCCTCGGTACCCCCCTCCCCACCCACTGCTCGTGGAACAAAGGGCGCACATCAAAGGGGAATTTCTCCCTGGGCCAGACGCAACCACCGCGCTTTGCATTGTGGAATCACAAACATTCAGCGAGGCCAACAGGCCCTAATGAGAGCAGCAAGCCTCTGAATCAATTGGCTCTTCTGCCAGCCTGGAACCTCAGTGTGCTGCTGATGTGGGAGTCCCCGAGGCTCGGCAAAGGAGATGCTCAGGTACCTGTGGGTCTGAGGAGTGTGGGCGTGGAGTCTACGCCCCCCCTACCCCCACCTCTCCAGCTCTCAGGAGCAGCTACCGTTGCTCCCAGCTGTGGAGCAAGGGCCTTGTGCATCCTGCTCCGAGTGAGCCACACTGGAGCACATCAGCCTGAGCGGGAAATGCTGGTGCTCCCCCTCCCAGAAGCATGGAGGGGTGCTGGCTCAGAACTGACAGAACCCCGGGGCTGGAGAGGTGGCTCAGGGGTTAAGCCTCTGCCTTGCAGGCGGAAGGTCCTGAGTTCGGATCCTAGACCCCACGTATAGACGCCGGGCGGAAGCGGGGGCGGCCTGTGTTTCTGGTCCTGGTAGGGCGGAGCCTGTGAATCCCGGGGCAGAGTAAACAAGGAGGAGGTGGAGGCGTCCATAGTGGTTCCCGAATTTGTCCATGGTTCTACACACACACTCATACATACACACACACATACACACGCACAATTGAATAAAATAATTTTAAAAATAAAAAAAAAAAGAACTGACAGAACCCCTCCGTGAGTCCAGCCAAGGACTGGCCGGGAGAGGGCAGCAGTAGCTGCACAGTGGGAACCTGACTTTCCGATTCCTTCTAGAACAGGAGCCAGGGAGACCTGGCCGAGGCGTGGAGCGCAAGGAGACCCAGAGACGTGGCTCCAAGGCACATTGGTCGAGCGTTCGTTTGCACATGCAGGCGTGTGGATGGTTTGCACATGCAGGCGTGTGGATGGTTTGCACATGCAG